>VXBJ01000704.1:755568-961140 GCA_013400055.1 Nycticryphes semicollaris | reverse complement strand
GAGCACTCTATCCCACTGTCCATGTCTCCGACAAAGATGTTAAATAGCACTGGTCCTAGTACTGACGCCTGAGGAACTCTACTCGTTACCGGCCAAAGATAAGTTCTTTGTGGTAGAGACTGCCTTTTTCTATACCTGCTTGTAAATATACACACACATACCTGTATATTTTTATACATGCATATATGTGTGTGTATGTGTATGCGTATGCATGTGTATATGTGCATACACATATAATGCATATATCTGTTAGGTGTATTCACACTTGTGAAATAAAGGCATGGATGCAGAAGTATTCAATTCTGAATGTAATGTATCCTGCACTGTTACAGGCATATGAAAAAATGTCATCCTTAGTTTCTGGGGACAGACAAACTTACGTTACACTGCACATACAAGATTTCCTGTGTGTGGTAAGAATTCTGAAAACCTAATAGAGGAAAATACTGAGAATTTTTGCACTTGAAATGTGTTTTCAGAGGTAATTCAGGGAATTTGTTCCATGGGAACACAGTCTTTTTTAGGGATGACAGAGGACATGGCAGTAGAAGAGAGGAGTGAGTTTGGAATCAGGAAGAAACATGAACTGATATAGACAGTGCAAGAATTGCACAGGGCATCGATAGTGAGGATGAAAAGCTTGAACTTGACAGTGATCTGAAGAGGTGGATGAGAGATGTGGCAGAAGAAGTGGCAGATTTTACAAGCCACATATTTTGTATGAAATGGTGCAAGATCAGGGACTGGAAGGCACAGAGAAGGGGTCTGTCACTCAAGCAAGATTTAACAGGAAGTGCAACACATTCAGCCAGTATCAATAAGAGTAAGTACACTGATTTCACTGAGGTCACGCAGATTTATACCAGCTAAGGATGTGGCCTCACACATTTCAGAGATGAAGGGTGTCTTACGCAGGTGTTTAAAGGATAATGAAAAAGAAAGATTTTACCTCTGAGTTGTGCAAAAAATAACCCAGCTTCATTTTACCATTATAGATTCAGCTAGTTCTATGTTCATCAGACTTGTTACAGGCCAATTTAGAAAAGTTCCAGCATTCAGAATATGTATTTTCCCCTCTTCCCTCCTGTCACTTTTTTATTCTCTGTTTCTGTGTCCCATTTTGGGAATAGAGCTCTGCAGTTCTCTTGATTCCTGCCAAGCTTGAATCTTAAATTCTTGTTGAGTCCTTCTCCTGTTCTTTCAGCTTACACTGAAGACATGCATTGCTCTGGCAGTACTTGGCTGTGGCTCCAGCATTCGTGTCTGTGTTAAATTCCTAATGATTTAAACCACGGCTGTTAAAGTAGCAAGACAGAGTTCTGCTCTGCTCTCCTTTAATAACCTCTGCAATGTAGAAATTGCTTACTTCTTATTTTTTTAAAAGCTGAAAAATACTTTCCACTTGGTTTTCATTTTGGAGGCCTGTACCAAATACAACTAAACCTTGTGAATGTAACAACCCGGAGAGCTGGGCTGTAACTGAACTCACCTGGGATACCAGCTCACCCTTTGGCCAGCAGCCATCAAAAGGCTTCCCACCCCTTCCTACCACTCTTAACGTGCCTTTTCATTTCCCCTTACCGGAAACAGCCTTATGTCCTGAAGACCATAGAAAGTGCAACTCATTCAAGTACTTGCTGTGGGCCCATTGCTCTTACTGTGATTGCAGCGGAGTCATGTGAAAGGCACTGTAGCCTCTAAGACAAAAAAAAAAAAAAAAGGCTTCCACTAAAGAAGATGTTGCAAGTAGTTGTAATAACTACAATTTTTTACTAATATTATTGTTCGTAATAGCAAAATGCATCAAGCTGAGAGCTGAGGCTAGATCCTTTGTACCAAAGTCTCTAAAGAAGATAGAATCGTCTAAAACGGGGAAAAATTAGGGTAGAATAAGAAAGTATTGTTCAGAGGCACCGAGATTGTACTAGGCACAAGTGAAAGTAGCAAATATCAGACTCAACGTGAATAAAAGCTGATAGTTCTTTCCATGTGTCATGTGCCACAAGTCACTGGAAGCTGGAGGACCACTGTTAAGAAGCTGCCCTGTTGTGCTTCGTCCTGTACAGCTGCTGCTCCCTGCTGCTGGAGACACAATAATGTGCTGGATGGAGCTTCGGCCTGGCCATATGCAGCTGCTGTTATGCTTTCAGTAGAAATGAGCACACAGTTAACTCAGACAACTTACATTTGCAATATGTAAGGCAGGCAAAATGGGAGAGAAGTAAAAAGTTATTGTTATCTCCATTTTTATTAAGGGAGAAGCAAGCAAGAGGCTGTTACGTGACCTGTCCAGTGGCACTCAAGAAATCAGTTTCTGAGCTCAGAGCTGAGATGAGATCTGGAGTCCCCTTCAGTGCCTGAATTAGGGGATCATGCTTTCCCATCCGTTAGCCACCAAAAATCTATGAAGTGAAAACAGAATTGAAGGCATTGAGTTGTCAGGCTCAGAAGTATCTGTTTTTCCATGGAAACCTCTTCCCAGTGACAAGCTAAGCTTTTGCAAGGAGAGAAGCGCGTCTCATCGTGTGAGAGCTGTCAGGGAGCTGTACTGTGCAAAATGCTGTAGCTGTACAGCTGCCTTCTGGAGAAGTCTCATCCCGCAGCCAGGCAGCATCGAATATAGCATACAGCCCCATTCCCAGCAATCTGGCTATAATTCTGCCTGCTCAGTAATTTTTCACTGTGGTCATGCCAGAATCATAGCCTTGTTTTCTATTGTCTGGCTGTTAGTGGTGATGTATGAATAAGTAAGAAAGACAGCTTCATTTTCATAAGCTAACTTGTGCCTGGAGTAACAGAGAGGGAGAGAAATGCACTTAATCATAGCTGCAGGGGCATAGCAGAAAACAATGACAGAGCTTTTGCTGTTAGTGATGGTATTTTATTATAATAACTCTTAGGAAGAAGAGAAAGGCAGCTCAGAATGCTGAATGATTCAAATTCATTATGGTAGCCACCATGTTCTCATTTGCTGGAAGAGTAACTCACATAACTCCTTATTGCTTGCCTTTTACCAAAGGCCATGGTGAGAAGGAATTCTAGTCTTTCTCCTCACAAAATCCAAATTCAGATTGTGGTAGCATGAGAGGTGAAAAGAAGCTGGCGAATGTTTCCACAGAACTGCAGGCACCTTGCAGGGAAGGCGTGAAGAATGGCAGAGGGACGGGCTTGGGCTGATGGATGGTCAGAGAACCGTGGACAAGGGGAGAGTTCACTGTGGCTGCTCCACACCATGTGTTGCTTTGGCCAGTGCCTTATTTTTATAACTTCATAATGTATTTGGTATAGTAAATAAAGAACTGGTTATGCTCAGGTACACTGGACAGATGTCCTCACAATGATTCATTAATACAAAATAATTTTGATGAAAGCCTTGAGTGAAACTTCTGCAGTTGTTCCAAATTACAAGGGCAAAACCTATGATTTCATTTTGTTTGAACTTTTAAATACATATAATAACATGCTACATATGGTATATACATAAATGGTAAATAAGGATATATGGTAAATATATAGAATAACGTGCCATATATGTTATATATTATGCATCTGTGCTATGTCTCACATTTTTTGCTATTATTTAAAATGAGGAGGGTTGTACATTTACTGTAGTTACTTTGGTATCTTCAGATAAAACGATTTGGGGATTTTTTCCCAGAGAATATTTCTGAATTTATTTTTTTTTTTACTATACTGATTCATAATGAAAACATTTTTTGGAATTGTTAATATTTGCTATGCAGCTGAAGTTCTGGTTTCCTGATCAGGTCTGCATGAAGTAAAGACCATGGAGAGAAAATGTAAAGAGAAATAAAAATACATCCTTCTTTGGCAGAGACAGCAGCACTGTTCCAGCCTAGAAAAAGCAGAAATATAATTAGAGGAGATACAAAACATATCTTCATAACTTTCTCCAAAGAGACCTAGGAGACAAGACGTCACATCTGTCTAGTAGGTTTTTAGACACCAGCAAGAGTAACAAGAGTGTGACAACTTGCATAATGCTGTCCTCTAGGACAGTACATGAACATGGGCGCATTCCCAGGCCATTGTAAAAGCAAACTAAAGTGTGTTAGCTAACACATTTTACTTTGTATTTGTGACAAGCTAAAAGGACATGTACAAGCAGTTGACACAGCTCAGTTGATACACAATAAGTATCACACATTATCTGATTCATGTATCTAAGGCCTAAAGTTTACATGATGTTAATTTCTGCCTTCACCCATGTCCCATATCAAACCTCAAGAAATATTGGTGAGAGCAGGATTTGTTTCGGTGTCTTCAAAAATAAAGAGAAAAAGAGGAAGGAAATTTATACAGCTGCAATAAATATGTGTGAACCTAATTTCCTGAGCCCTTTCAGTTTATCTTAGCATGAGAAATATAACTAAGAAATAAGTACTTCAGGGTTACATTGTCAGAACTGAGATTTTGGACTGGTAGGTGGGAAAGGAAAACCATTATGAGGCATCAAGGTTTGTACATTTTTTTTTTCATCAGTTTGAAGGCTGCACTCCGGCTTGTTGGGAAATGCACAGGGCTCAAATAATGAAAGCAGATTGATGCTCCTTGGTAAGGAAGTTCAGTATCTGCTTCTTGCCAGTGGAACTCTAACATTTCTTTTGATGTTAGCAGTACTATCCTGAGAAGGATCTGGGGACTGCTGAGTTGTGAAATGCACTGTTAGAATATGGGCAGGGTCACTCTCTTCCTACCAGCTGTGCCAATCCATTCCGGCCCAGCTGCACCTGCATTTTTTATTGCATTTTCGGTTTGTTTGTTTGTTTGTTTGTTTTCCTCATCCTTTACTAGCCAGGGTACTCTTATTTTGATTTATTCTACCTCATCTGTAAGGGAGTGGTTATAAAGAACAGGCAGTCTTCCAGCCTGGAATCAACAAGTGTTGGTTAAAATTATGCCCTTCGGCCTTTTTTTTGGCTAAGATTCGTTTCAGCGAGTTGAGATCCCTTTTGTATTTCCTCACAATATATGGCTTGTGGTGCCTTATGTGCCGTCTGGTGTGTTCTATATGTCTCACAGGTTGAGAGATGCTACAGTTTATTTTTATGAGCAAATCATCAGTGGATGCATCTGCCTCGAACTTGTCATTTCTTTCATTCTCTTGTGCATTGCACTCTGTTAATACTACCAGTTTCCAGTAGCACCAATAAAGTGATAAATGTGTGGTGGTCTTTTATATGCTTTCTGCTCTCCCTCAGATAATGGAAAAGGACAGACATCATTAGACAATGAGGTCGGGTGAGGACTGGCATGTTGTGATTAGGATAGAGTGGGATGATACTGAACAGTAGTTTGAGGTGGACTTGGTAATCTCCCAAGGTTATTTCTAGTTTGATTTCTGTTCACTCCTTGAATGCTTTCATAACATTCTCATTTATTTGTTATATGCAGTGGCCACTCACTACTGTTCACACTCTTTGAAACAGCATTCAAGACACATGTGGGAGTTACTGACATTCCATTGAATTAGAGATACCACAGGAGAGAATCGCAATCACCTGATCTATCCTAACCTCTTCTTAGATGATTAAAAAATGTAATTAATCATTTCTGTCTTTATGTCTTGTCTTGGGCCATACTGAAATTCTAGTAATAACAGCTATCGTCCTACATAAGCAACATATAATGATCATTTAATGCTTTCAGTGCACTGCTGTAACCATACACCCAGTTTTATAAGCATAGCTGGGATTTTAGAATGTGCTTTCAGAGGATAATGCTTAATTGCTTTCTCAAAAGGTTGCAAAATTATTTCCAGTCCTGGTCTTAGTGTCCTCACTGAGCGGGTCCCTCTGTCAAAACACCATTCCCCTTCCTTTCTTTGACTAGATCCAAATGCAGTTTTCCCTTTCCCTCCACCCTCCATCACCAGAGCATCATTTCAATCACTTCTCTTATTTACATTTTATACAGCACATTTCAGGATAGATAATTAAGTCCTTATCTATACAAACATTCATTTTTCAGTTGATTTTTAAGCAGTGCAAACCTTCTAGACACATTTGATTTAAAACACGTTTTACTCTAGCTGAAGCCAGCTGCTAATCAATGTAAGCTAAACCAAAATAAGCCCCTCTAAAACTGAAATCATAATTTCTATGCAGCATTCCACACAGGCTTACCTAAATGACTTTTAAATTACTCTCTTAAATTAAAGCAGTGCAACTTTCTTATGTAGGTAAACTCTTAGAATCCAATATTTTCCTGAGCAAAAGGGATTTTCTTTGTGACTGAGAAAAAATTCCCTGAAACTAGTCAGAGGGAGCATGGAAGGAGAAAAATTTGTTACACTGAGCGTTGTTCTTTGATTATATTATTTTCATCAGAGTATAAACAGATCTTTGTATTAGATGATGATTTTACCGACACTTACTTCTCACTAGGAGGATTTTCCATCATTGTATTCCAAAATCAAGCAGCATTCAGATTTGTCTGGGTGATATATTTTTGTCAGCATGACAAAGGTTCCCACAGTGTTTAATTACTCAGACTAGCCAGGGGAGAAGGAAAGAAATGAGCCATGCTGAGTTTGCAGTGCCAGGCTTGCTGTCTGTTACATCCACAGGCATCTTCCAAATGCCTGTAAGGAAGGCAAGCACCTGAACTTCTGTCTTCTCTTTCCACTGGCTGTCCCTCTCCAGATTTCGTGTCTGTTTTCCATTCATTGACTGTCGTTTGTCTCATGACCTTTTTTCAATTTGCTCATTTCCAGGGCAGCAGGTTCTTGGCTTGGTGGAGAACCAGAGTGATTGGTATTTGGGCAACCTTTGGAAGAATCATCGGCCCTGGCCAGCACTTGGGAGGGGCTACAACACAGGTAGGCCCTGATGATTTTCTTTCAATTAATGTTTGCATTGAGCATGTAGTCAGTGTCCTGGTATACCGAGTATAAGATGTGATAACTTGCACTTCCCTTCCTAACATACTGCAAAACCTGTCATTTAAAGCAGTAAAAACAACACAGTGTGATGTGTTTTGGCGTTTCTGGTCCTGTACTACTCTGAGAATTTGTTCCTTCTCTAAATGGTCTCAAAGAGATTGTATGGCATCCTTTGGGGAAGGGCAGATCTTTTCAGCAATCTGACACATCCTCGGTGCATTTCCTATGAGATGTCTTTCCATGATGAAGTGTACATAGGCCCAGCAGGAGGGAAAGAACAGGAATCAAGGCGCATTTTTTGCAAAGAGGTAAATGGTATCACAAAATGTCAGCCCAATAGAGATATAACTCCTGCAGGACAGCAACAGGGTCATAATTGTCTTACTAAAATGCAAACTACTGGCCATCAATTTCTGCTGCTGGGAGAAAGAAATAAAGGCACTAGATCAGAGAATTTATTAGGTTACAAGAGACAGTTCTTCCCACTGATTTGTGTTTGGTATGTGAGAAAACATACCAGGTGCATAAAGAACACAGGGGTACATTTAAATCATTTCGATGCTAGGCTTTACATGCTGATGCTGTGAGTTAGGTTCCCTCTCTATTTGTAATAAAAGGGCAGAACAGATGGTGAAGCCTCCATTTATAAAAGCAGAATCCATTTAAATATCCATGCACTATCAGAAAATTATTCACCGTAATAGCGGTTTTGCTTCGCGGAAATATGTTGGATTGAATTAAACAGAGTAACTGGAAAAAGGATTGCACACGCTGTGGTTGGGTCACCTGTGTGTCTATATTCCTTTGTATATTTGGGGAAATCACGCCAGTTTTTGTGAATTTTTATTTTAGCCTCTTCAAAGCATCTCTGGTCTGTGAAAACATTCAAAAGAATAGCCTAACAGAACACAGCGAGATATAAATACAAGATTTTAACAAAAGAGGTTTGTTTCCTGGTTCTCCACTTCCCAGAGCAGAATTGCATATACAAGGGCTTGAGCTACCTGCCCACCTGCCCCAACTCCCCCAGAAGCATGAGACAGAACTAAGTTTCATGTATTTTTCCTGAAACCTGAAAGCTTGTGTTATACACAACTCGTTGATGTCATTTCTGTTCAGTGTTACCCCAGTATCTTTTGTTTTACTGAGATGACCACCTTTCATACTTACTTTTTCCTTTCTGCATTTTTGCTTTTTCCTTTCTGCCATTTCAATGCTGGCAGAGAGAAATATGTCACAACCACATATAACCCAGAAATGTGTGGTGGGTAGTATCTGAAATGCCATTATGTAAATAAACACACTGTAAATCTGTAATTTATATTGTCTTAACTTACCGTTCCAGATGTTTTATAGGGGTACCAAATGTCAGTATATCACAAAATTTTTCCACTGACAGCACAAATAATGAAAAGTCTGCAGTGCTGCACATATATTGCATGTGTTAATTCTTGGTATGTGTTAGTACATACCTACCAGGGTATGCATAACCCTGCCTGTGATTTTAGTTTGCTCACAATTTCTTTCTTCAGACAACTCACCTGTAGTTATAAAAACTTTCTTTTAAAAAAAAAAAAAAAACCAAAACCAAAAACCAGAAAGTGGGTAACGAATGGAAGATTGACAAGTGATCATAAGAAGTGGATTGATGTTTTTTCAAGTACATGGAGCAAGAGGTCACTGAGTGAAACAGCGCAATCTCCGAAAAGTAGCAAACGATGTTATTGACAGAATCAGCATCATTTACTATCATTTTCTTAATTGAATTAATTGTTTGCCTCAGTAATCTAGCAGAGTTTGGAGGCATAAATCTCTAAAGGAAGATGGAATACCAAGTGAAACTGCAGCTTGTTTGATGTGTTCAGTAAATTAAAATAATTGACACTGAATGCAACACTGTGACCAAGGAGGATTCGAAAAACTGAAGGCGGCACGGGGGCAGGAAAGAGAGGCAATAACTCTAAGCAAAACTGTCATGAAAGACTATGAACCAGGAAGGGTGAGACTCAGAAATTCAGTTGCTTAGAGTTGTAATTAAGAACAGTAAAAGGGCCCTCAAAATCCTGAAACTTTATGAGCTAAACAAAGCTGGATCAGGGAAAGCTCTCAGACAGACTTTGCTCTTGCTCTTGGGAGAGTGTTTACTACAGTCCTGGGATGCAAATTTAAGAAAAGAGATTTTTCTATGAGCCTCTTTAGCCGGACCCAACCCTGGCAGATTTGATACAGAAGCACCCCTCAAAGTCAAAAATCTTTCGCTCTTTCCTCCCAATTTCTGAAGCAAATAATTTATCTTTCACTCCTACCTTTCTATGTCTGAAATACTCTGGACAACCTATAGTTTGAGTCCCAGAAGGCAGATACATTAAAGGCAAAGGTGTGTTTATTTCTTCTCCACTAGCTCTTTAAACCCAGTAAGCATGTGCATTCTCCTATTCCTGTGTGCCCAGGCCAAATCTCCTGACAGGCAGTACAGATTTTCAACGAAAGATTTTATTTGGCTAGTTTTCATCCTTCTTTCTCATTTGCACAGGCAAATACAATCTTAGGAAAAACAGACCAAACTCAAAAGTCAGTTCAGTGACAATTTAATTGGTATATAAAATGTTCTTTCTTAGAACCATTCTTTATTTGAGATAACATTCCATTCCTCAAGCCATTTTAAACACAGTTCCTTCTGTACTACAAAGGTACCCACGTTTTTTCTGTAACTCACTGGCCAAAACTCAATAAATTGCTTAGTTAAATGTTATTTTTTTTATATCATCCACTCCATTTTGCTTGTCTACACTGAGATTAACTCTTACAGACTCCTCATACATTATTTCACTCTGTGATCTGTATTGTCTTTCACTGACTGAACAGTGCTTTTGAAAGTATTTCCTGAACCACATTATGATTTTTCTCTTTACAAATGTTAAACTGACAGCTCCAGAATTGCACTGTATGGTTTGATGTTCATTTCTGGAGTAACAGCCATTGTAGCCCTCAGAAAAATATCTTGTCAAAGAAATTCTAAACATAAAAGCTTTTTAGTACTTTATACTTTCCATTATGGTGGATAATAGCTTTTACAAGCAGTTTCTGCTGTTACCATGATTTCAAGCCACTTCCTTAGCTGGTGTGAATCACCCCTGGCTTCTCTGGCTTTAGGGCAGCTTGGCCAACTCACATCATCTGAGAATGGATCCCACGCCTCTCCAATGGAGCTTTAGGATGGATCTGCGCCTGTAATTTGTGTGCCAGGGAGCCGTTTGTAAAAACTTTGGCCTGGGGGATTTCAGAAGCCTGGTCCTGAGGATTTGAGGCGCATCTGAAATGTACAGCCCTAGTGCAACTACTAGATACTCTAAGGAGGTGTCTCAACAGCTTGAGCTTAACATTCATACTCCCACACGGAGAGATGTCACATTACCAGATTTGTGGATTGAGAACAGAAGGGAATGGCTGGCGCCTAACGATTACCAGGCTACGTGTGCACCGTGCATTATTACTCCCATGTTTCTAATGACAGGAGGAATGCTGGAATTAACCTCTTTCCTTTATTGTTTCCCTAAAAAAAAAAGGACCTGCAGAAGATGACTTGGAAGCGGGAAGCATATGTTGTGCCAGTTTTGCATAATATTTAACAATTGTGAATAATAAAGACAAGCATAGGGCAGATTGTTTATGTGAAATTAGACTGGATCACATCTTGTGCTTCTTCACAATGATAGTGTGCATCTATCTTCGGCACAGAACGCAAATGACTAGTAAAGCAATGCAAAATGAGGGAGTGGGGTGTTCATGGAACTGCCTGTGGTCCTGCTCCAGAAACACGTTAACTGTGTTCAGCCAAGCTCCCTGGGCTTCTACTTACAATATTATGGAAATGGATCTGTTCTGAAGAAATGCTGAGGACTTTTAACTTGATCGGACATTTCCGATTTTTGGAAATCCTCACAATTAATTCTTTACATAGTTATTGTTGCCTAATTCTGGATAGATCTGTTACCAAAATGCCTTTCCACCCCGCCACGGAAGAATCAGAATTCTATGGCAGCCATTTGAATATAGCGCTAATTTACAGATTACATTCCATAGAGTCTGACTAAAACTAGTGCTTTTCTTAATGGTGTAACAAAAGGAGTATAACGATTGCTTGAGTGAGGAGATGTTTCTGAATTGTCTCAATCAATGAAGAAGTCACAGGACTCATGGTTTATAGAGCCTTTAAATACCCACCATCGGGGCCTGACCCAGCGTAGTCATGGCCCCTCTAAAATGCATTGCGATTTCCTACCTCCCATTATGGAAAAGTGTTAGTAAAGTTTGATATAGGAACTGGTATTGTTAGGTATGGTTATAAGTACAAGAGCCTTTGCGTTTTGGTGATTAAAAAAAATAAAAAATAGAGAAACTGAAGTCCAACATGAACGTCAAGGCAAAAAGTAGCATTTTCTTCACCTGCTCACGTTCACACTGTACCAGTATATTGGATTAGGTTATTCCTTCTTTAAGATACTGTGAGCTCATTCAGCAAATATTGTTACCAGTGCAAATCATACCAGTACACATGTGCTTCATAACACACAAAGATGCATTTGAAATACAAATATCACACACATTGAACAAGTAGTAGTAGTTTAGGAAGTCCCAACACATTGTTGCTTTTAGGCTCAACAGGAAATAACAATCTGCGTGTGTCAGTGGTGGGAAGCTAAAATGATAATTCTGCTTTTGATGACCACATTCCTATTGTTGTTTGCTATAAACTGTAGCTTTCACTTAAAAATAAGCTATTGCAAAGTTGACTACCCTCAAAGACCAGCTTCCTTTCCAGTCTTTCTCATCCAGTTTCTAAAGCATGTAATGTGCTGGGAACTTGTTTACAGCACGCTTGACATTTCTCAAATGTGGGTCAATATGTATTAAATTTGAAAATGGTGCCTCTAGTCTGAGAGGCCTATCCACATAATAATGGCATTGCTGCAACTGCATTAGTCTATTGTTCATTGCATTCTCTGAGATACATCCTCTGCTCCTTAGCAATTGAATCTTTCAGACCCAGCAATAACTCTCTTTTTTCAAAAGAATACCTGACTTTCTTTGAAACCCTGAAAACTTTTATCTCCAAGGAACTCTGTGATAAAAAAACAATGGCATTCAGACAATCTGTACCAGATTCTAGTTTCCATTTTATTGGAGTATATCAAAAGTACGTCTTTTTAGTTGATCAAATTTGCCTACTTTGTCCTTTGTTTACTGGTCTGACCTGAGTTCATGGTATGAATCTCCATGTAATGTACATAAATAGGACATATATATGCACTATTCCAATGGAATGATTTAAAGAATCAGTCTGAAGTGCGGTATTTTTTGCTTGATAGGGATAGTTCTTTATGTGATCATACATAGCTTGATGAGTCATTATGTTGTCCAGCACTCTGAAATGCCCTCTCTTTATTGTAGAGGGACCATCATTAGCAGGTTAAATTTAGATGAAAGACTTGCACATGAAAGCACAAGGCCTTGAGAGGTATCCAGGTGCCTAAACTGAGAACAAAAACTTCTATTTTATGGCAGGAGAACCCCAGATAAATGCATAGTAATAGTAAACCCAGTACTTTTTCTTCTGAAGTGCAAGTTCACTTTGCATTTTCTCATTGTGCTAATAAAAGTGATCGTGTAAAGATAGTTCATTTTTGCAGATACAGAAACAGAGGTTTTTGCCATAGTCCCAAAGCAAGAAAAGAGACACCACAGTTGGACTCTTTGGAGTAGAATCTTTGGACTCTTAACAGGTAGCCTGCTGCCTGTTACAGAAAGTCGCAGAGTAACCATGATGTGTAATCGCAGTTTTAACACCCTTGTGTTAACACGCAGTTTTAACACCCTTGTGTTAACACCCTTGTGTTAAAACTGAAACTTTTAAGAGTGCCAACAAAAACCAGTGGAATTTGACCATAGGTCACTTTTGTAGATGCTATTGGCTACAGAAATCAGTATGCTTTAATCATTTTAGTGACAAGACAATCTAGTTTTAGGACAAACCTTTCCCCTTTAAAACACATTTTGAGAATGAATCTGCAAAATTGAGTGGACACAGATCTCAGAAGCAGCAGCTCAATTCTTTCCTTTCCTCATTGTCTTTCTTCTGTCTCTATGTTTCAGCTACATCCTGACTTTATTTGGTCCTGGTGTAGCTCCTCAACCCTTCCTGCTCCACCTGTGTATTGAACCAAGCTCAGGGGAGGACAGGAGCACTGCAATACCCTGTATATATACAGATCATCTCTCTACACTGTTGTTCTCAGGGCCTTAGCAGAGATCATGAAGAGAGAAGCTTGCTTGAACAGGATCATAGAATTATAGGCAACCTAGGTCAGAAAGGATCTCCAGATATCTTCTAGTTCTCTTCCTCCTGAAAGCCAACTCAGGTTGCTCAGGACCTTTTCCAATTATCTTTTTTGTATCTCCAGGGGTATCTCAAGGCAGCCTATGCCTGTATAATTAGAAGTTCCTTTGCTGCAGTTTGTGTCAGTTACTTCTCATTCTGTCTCTCTGCATCTCTTAGAAGAGTCTGGCTCCATTAAGTAATTGTAGACTACAATAAGAGATCCCATTAGCTTTCTCTTCTCCAGGCTGAACAAGCCCAGTTCTCTCAGCTCCTCATACGTGTTGTCCAGGCTTATGACCATTTTGGATGCTCTCCGCTGAACTTACTTCAGCATGTCAGCATCTTTATTTGACTGAGGAATCCAAAACAGTACTGCAGATGTGGTCTTACAAGTGCTGAGTAAAGAGTGGTAATCACTTCCCCTAACCTAAGGGGCTAATGTAGCCCAGGATGCGCTTGGCCTTCTTTGCCACAAGATTGCACTTCTAACTTGGGTTCATCTTGCTATCCACCAAGCCCCTTAAGACTTTTCTATCCACTTGTCCTTCAGCCTGTACTGTCCCTTCAGGAATAGTCCCATGCAGGACTTTTTGCTGAACTTTATCAGCTTTCTCTTAGTCTACTTGTCCAGCCTGTCAAGATCCCTCTGAGTAACAATCCTGTCCCCAGGTTACTGGTCACAGATCACATTGCGACATCATGTAACATTGCTGAGGATGTGTTCTATCTCATCTCTAGCTCATTAATCAGGATCTTAAACAGTTATCAGCCCCAGTATCAACTCTTGTGGAATACCACTTGTAACAACTGGCCACCATCTGAATGTGTTGCTGCTAAGCACAACCCTTTGAGCTTGGCAGTCCAATTTACTTTGCAGACACCTTGTAGTCCACTTACCTAAACCGCATGCTCTCTTTGGCTAGATGAGCATGCTAAACAGCTCCACACACATTTTCTTCTGACACAAATGCATGCCTGTGTTTCGGTTGTGAACCTAATCCCATCTCTCTGTTACTAGAAGAGAAATGGTTGTGGAGGAAGGATTTACCTGCAGCTGACCTTTGGGTGAAATCATTGCATTAAAGTACCTTGTATTTCCTTTTTTTTTTTTCTTAAAAATGTTATGGTTAATTTTTAGGCTTGTTCATTCTGTGCTACTGCTTTCCTTCCCCTAATCTATTTCTTAGAACAGTCTGTTATTCCAGAATCCCATCCAGTCAATAAACTGCCCTTGAAGAAGGAGAAGGGAAAACGTTGTCTTGTTGCTTCTGAATGCAAAACCTCAAATTTCTTTGACATCCAACTATAAAGAAATATCTGAGAGGCTATTTAGCCCATGAGCCACATTTTCTCCTCTGTTGCTAGGGCATTAACTGAATACCAGACCAAGAAAAGCTATGAGGGGTTCTTACTCATTGTCCCCAGTCCTTCAATTAGCCTTGTGGACTACTGTTAATATTAGAAGCCAGACAAAATAATTATCACCTGTGCAGGGTGCATTTTTCCTCTTCACATAGTCCAACGTCGACTTCAACTTCGAAATCAACTCATTAAATATGATGCTTTTTAGAGGATCAACAAGCAATGGTCTCTGTTACCTTTCACTTTTTGCTGCTGAGGAAGAAAAAAAAGTGTAGATAAGCATCATGGATAAGGTCCAGATCTGATATAAATGCCTGTTTCTTGTGTTAAATAGACTTAAGCTGATTTATGGGAGGTGAAGATTAAGAAACAGATTTTTTTTTTTCTTTTAAAGGTGTGTGTTTCTGTGGTGCAGAGTCCAAGATAGATTAGTTTTGGAAGATGTACTTGCTTTCATCAGGGCAAATATTCAGTGAATTCCAGCAAACCTCATCATTTTTTATCCATGGAGACAAGCTTTGTGTGATGCCTTCTTTCAAACATGCCTGCACAGGGAGATTCAATGACGGGACGTCCTGCCCTGTAACCTTGGACAGTCTGTAGTATTCTATGATTCCTCTTCAAGACAGCTCATGCAAAGTCCAGGTACTCTGGTAGGTATTGAGTTGTGACGCTTACACTTCTAGGCACTGACATGTGAAATTGTACCCTCAGAAAGAATAAGAGATGCATGAGAATCACTCCAGGATGAATAACCAGGTGAACATGAACTCCAGGTTTAATACGGTTGGCAAAATACTTTCTGTGATCATTAAATGTATGAGGGACGTTTCAAGTATGAGTTCAGGAGATATATTTCTTTTTTATTGGGTGTAGACTTTTACTCCTGACATGCCAGGCATCTACATTGTCAGGTAAGTTAACTCCCTAGTTCATTCTTCACTCGTGTCTCCCTGATCATCAGTAGGGCACAGAAATTATTATGTACCTTGTCTTTCTCAGGGAGCAACCTGTCACTTGTCAAAGGGAAAAAAAAAAAAAAAAAGAGTGTAATTAATTGATAATTCACTCTAGGAAATATTTCTGGAAGGTAGTATGGATAGAACTACACTCTGCCTGGCACCTCTTTCCTGTCCTTTCACATTGCATGAGAAGACTTCACACTCTCTAATATTCTCACATGCCATGATGACATTCTCTAGTGTGCCTAACCTAGACCCTCACCCTCCAATCTAGAAAATTGTGACATGGCTCTCTCATAATGCTGGACACTGAGAAATGCAAGCAAAGTAATTGTTATGTCTAAAAACTGAAGGTAAACAGAGTAGGCCCCCAGAGACAAGTCCTATGTGGTATGAACATGGTCAGCCTGCTCAGTGAAGAGCTAGACTCTGAACAGTGTGTGTACAGCCACTCCATACTTTTTGATGTGAGTGTTAGGAATCACATTTTGGACAGGATATATTTTAAAATGTAGATTTAGCTATTTTTCCAGGTCTAATCTCCACAGGTCAAAGATGAGTACTTATAAATTTACGAAGTTCAAAGACAATACTGGAAAATTTCCCATAAAGTTGGGAAAAATGGCTCCAGGAGCTTATATGGGAGCAAGTCAATGGATAGTTTAATCATAGCTTATTAATATCTGCAGGAGAAAGCAACATTTCCTAATAAAGGGATTGCCAATTTAGCAAAGGTTCAGCAAGATCAAATGACTGCAAGTTCAAAGACATGTTCAAATTAGAAATAGGGGAACTATCCTACGTCAGGATAATTATGTACTGGAATAACTTACCAAAGTCTGTGATAGATTATCCATTATTGTAAATTTTTAAATCAAGACTGAATGTTTTTCTGGAAGTTATGCTCTAGTTAAAGCAGAAATTGATTTTGAAAAATCCTATAGCCTCTCTTATGCAAAAGCTAAAAATTATCCTTTCTGACTTTATCACTTAAATATGTATTTAACCAGGACTTTGTTTTCCTCTCAGCTGAAGTTTCCTAAGCACCCAGGCAAATGAAATCACAGATAACTTGTCATGTAAGAACTTAGAGCCTTTTTAGTATTGAGGAAGATTTATTTAAAACTTTATAGAAGCTTTCCACGTTTCCCCTCTGTCACTTGTGGTTTTTTGTCTTGTATTTCCAAGTGCTTTAAGATAAGATGTGTACCTGACCATCTTTTTTTTAGTGTCACCTTTTGGCACCTCCTTCATGATTTCCAGACATGTACAGAAGTACACACTGAGTAGCTGTTGAGCGATAATTATGCATGGCAGTGATACAAGACACGTCTTCAAGACCTCTGTTTAATTTAGATTGGTCATTGCCATTGTGCTACAGCATATAGAAGCTGAAACCTCCTTCCTCTCTCCCTTTGCTAGTCTGAAGTTAGAATGTGTCATCTGAGGTTTAAAACTTCTGGATTTTTTCTGAGCAAAAGCTTTCCTAATCTTTTAAATTTCAAGGGAATTTAATGATTTGCCTCTTGTGGCTTTTTTTTTTTTTCCCGGTCTTGGAAGCCATGTCCCTAGTTCACCAACTGAGAAGTCCCTGGAATATTTGCTTTCCACTGCCTTTAATCTCTATACCCTATATTCTCACAAGAGTCATGGAGTGCAAAGGCTGTAAGAAAACTGAAGAGCTTTTTAAAACCCACGTAAGAAGCCTCTTCACAGATAGTTTTCATCTCCTACAACTCTTTATACAGGGTTCAGGAAACATAGGGATTCTAGAAAGGTTACTGGCGTGTCTTCCTTGATGCCCAAGGGAAGTAGAGCAGCTGGGAAGAACTCTAGCTCCCCTTTCTGATTTTGCTAACGTTTGTCTTTTTGCCAGACACGTTGTCTTCCTTTGTAGGTTTTAGAAAAACTTTATCAGTAATTTGAGCAGGAAAGTGTACGACTTTGCACTGTTTGGGGACCTACATAAGAGAAAGCCAACTCCTCAGGGACTAGAAATGGTTTTACTTTGCTGACCTCTGAGAGACCTGTAGAGTTGTTACTTCAGGAGACTCTGGAAGATAGGAGGGGAGGCCATTAGTTGCCAGGATGGTCTTTAAGTAGCAGGATGGTCTTACGACTCATGACTCCTCTCCTGCAGACCTGTTAGAGTCCTAAATGAAGGAAAATTTTCTGTAGCAGCCTTTGGGGCTGTAAGAAAGTTGGAGAAATTCCTCCAGAAATGGAAGTAATTAAAGAGATGGCACAAAGCATATTTTTTTTTCAAATTGCTAAGGAAGAACAGCATCTAAACTATAAAGAAACAATTAGAAAACCAGGAAATTCTGAGCCACAATCAGTAGCTCTATAAGAAATTGAAATCATGCTCGAGTATATTCTTCATCTTAACTGTGCCTAAGGAGAAACAACATACTTCGGAAGAGGAGAACAAAGAATATAAAAGCGTTCCATTCCATTAAATGGTCATCAGGAAGTGTAAACAAAATGTTTATAATGCTCCAAGAGGAGTCGGGCTCCCAACAGAGCAAGTGCACTACATTTCAAAATACACTCTATCACAGCTTCACTTTCAATACATGTGCTGAGAAAACAAGGTCTATTGCATGCTGTCACCATGCCCAGAGGGACATCCACTTTCCATTTCAAATCAGATTCTCAGCCTTGTTCTGTTTTCTCAGAGAAAAGTTCAAATGTGGAGTCATCGTTTATTCTCAATTAACATATTGTGCATCCCTGCAAGTTTTTTTTTAGGGTTTTTTACATTGTGAAAGGCTTTTTTTGAGAAAAAGGCGGGTGCATGTAGGTTCATAGTTAAGTAATATATCGGGGTAGTCTGAAAATGTATTAGAATGACAGTCCTTTTGTCATACTGTTAAAAGCTATAGACATAAGCGATGGTTTTATTATAGTAATGATTATGAGCAGCAGTTAGATAGATGTTCTATAAATGAAGTGAAATAAATGCAGTGATTTTCATCCACACAAAGACTTAATGTGAAAATTTTAAAATGCATACAGTGGCTTGTTGTGGAATTGTAGCTTTAATTCAATTTTTTTGATCCCTAACAGTCATGTACTTGTGGTTTTCTGTTTGCTTTTGATACTGTGGGTAGAGAGCAGAGGCCACCATCAGTGGCATGGAGGTGTGGTGCAGGGAATTCCAAATGCCGTCTTCCGCAAAACCTTAGCAAATATTTGGGCCCTGATCCCGCTAAGGCAGAGTCGCATTCCTAGTATTACACACTGCATCCACTTCCATTGATTTCAGGTACAATAAACTGTAATTAAAAGAACATGTGTAAGTATTTGCTAGACTGCTAAGCAGTGTACACTACCGTGGTGCTTCTCCTGGGACAGCAGAGCTACGAGCCCTTTCCCTAGCACCTAAAACTGTACTGCACTTTTTGGTGCCACATCTGTTTCAGAAAACATAGTATCTTGCTGTTGTTTCTACTGCCTTAAATCTCTGGGTCAATTATTTATTGTAGCAAATCTCCATATGTCAGCCCTACTTAACATTATTTCTTAGGACATCTAAGACTCAGTGGTTTGGTGTATGATCTTCAGTACACTAGTTGGGTACTGTAAAATTTCAGTGACTTTTTAAAAACTCATTATTGCTTTGTAATATCTTCTGGAGTGTATCTTGCCTGTCTTTCCCAGACATTGTAATGGTATCTACTTGCTAATTGTCTACATGGTTCACTGTTACAGCCTTAGTAACAAGAAGAACTTTTTAAAACCTGACAAGGAGAGGCTCTGAGATGCTGCTCGCATAATATGGCACTGCCTCAACAGCTCACAAAAAGCATCCTGTTTCACCTGAAAGAGGCAAGATAATACTCAGAAAATAATCTCTTAGTAGCTACATTTTTTCCCCCCACAGCTCTGAGTATTTTTTCAGTGACCTTAAAAGGGCCATTGTAATAAATTGATTGAGTTTGAAAGCTTGTCCAGTTTCAGTATAACTTCTGTAAGTGATTCTGTTCTGTTTTAAAATGTTATTTATTACTTCCAGCTCTACTATATATTCCTCTCTGAATTTCAGGAAAAGCCATAATCTCTGTTCCTGAAGCAAGTGGTGGGGATTGGTAGCATTCCAAGGGAAATGGTTGATATTTCTGCAAACTTTCAATGTATTATTCAGAAAAATGAAATGAAATATTTTGTTCTGGAGCAGATTAACAAAATACCCCCAGACTATTTTGCTGAGATGATGTGAAGCATCTACTGAAGCCATTGGCCATTGCTTAGTCATAACATTGGAAATACAAATGAAATTATTTGGTTTGAATCAGAAAAATGGGAAAAGGACAAAAACTTCAGGAGACCTCCAGAGTTTTATTAGATCCAGAATGAAACAGTTATTTTCCTTTTCAGTTTGTGTAGTAACCACTTTCAGTAAGATTTTTAATTTTTATCCATTTTGAAGTCAAAAATACTATTTTGGAATAATATGCTTTTTAAATATGCCAAAAAAAAATTTTGTAGTATTTCCCAACTGAAACATACTACTCCAAATATGTTCATTCATATTTTTTTCCCCAATTTTCTCCAATCTATTCACCAAACTCTTTTTTTCTTTGTTTTGTTTAGTTTTTGGGGGTGGGGGAGTTTGTGTCTGTCCTGAAAATATGTTTTTTACAAAATCCTTTTTTCATTTGTTTGAGCAGTTCAAAATCTGTCAGATTTTGGTATTTCAAGCAAAGTCTCATCAAGCAGGGGGAGAAATGCCATTCAAGTGAAAACTCAACTAAGATATGTTCCAAAGGTTTAGTAATAAAACATTATTTTTCCAAGAGTTCTTTGAGATATTTGCATCTCTGTATGTGCCTGAACTATGGCTCAGGATAAGGAAAATAGGGTGTTCTGTGCCTGATCATCATTTGTTTTATACTCATGAGACACTTGGATTGCCACTTTTCTCTTTTTGTTTATTTGCTGCCAAGCTTTCCCTTTGTTTTTCTCACATAGGTTAGGGCAGGAAAATGTTGCACTCATCAAAAGATGAGAAGTCCCACTGCCTGGGGCCAGATGTTCATAAAATATTCCTTTGATTATTTTTTTTTCCAGTCTCTTCCTCCCCCAGCTCAGCAGCAGAGTAAGTCCCCTTTCCCCTTATGTTCAGCTGTATGTCATCTTGAATTTAGTCTGAGATTTCAGTCAATTTGACTCTGAAAGAAAGGGCTCCTGAGGCAAGTATTTTTCTTTCCTTATTTCAGACACTTTGACTGTAAACTAATTGCACAGTTCAGAGTTAGTTCAATTGTTATGTTTGCTTTTAGTAACAGAACAATACAGGAGTAAAACTGAAGTGCTCCGTTCTGAGGAAAAGGTAATTTTTCCTCTGCGTGAACTATTTAAAGTTCCTAACACACACATTTTTGCTTTACTTTTGCACTAAATAACACTAATTAGGTGAATAGTATTGAATTCTCCTCTTAGTAGAAACCTCTTTTTCTCACTTAATACTAATGAGTAAATATTTAAACTTGCTATAAACTACTCCAGTAGTTATTTTTACGACAGCAGTAAATTAGAATTCCACAGTGCAAGAAATCCTGAGCAGAGGCTTTACAAAGGTGTTAAACGCAAGCCTGTAGGTGAATTAAAACAGAAATCACATCAAAATTAGTCTTGACAATGGAACATTAAAAGCTTGTGAATATTTTCAACAGCCGTGATTGCATCATAATTTATTAAATCCTTGCTCACATACATTCTAGTTTTTCCACTCAGTCTGCCTCTTTTACTCTCAGCTGCTACCATGATAGCCCCTCAGGACAAGAAAATCTCTTTAGCTGCGATGCCATCATCTGCAGCTTGCATAAGGGTGGAAGACAAAAAAAAAAATACGGAGAATACTGCACAGATTAAAACATTTCCCCTTTTCCTCCTCAGACTGGAGGCTTAAAGAAATTAAGAAAAATGTTTTATTGTCTATAAATTATAAAAAATATTACACTACAGTTAACTGAATCATACAATTATTCATTGATTTTTAGTAAAGAATCTCAGTTGTGTTTCACTATTGAAACATAGCTGACAGTTCTTGCCCGCTGGAAAAAGTGCCCTGCCAGAGAGGAGTTTATCCCACCCGGTTTATTGCTGGACCACGAGGAAACTGTTACACATTGATCTAGAATTTCAGACAACGTGCCATGGCTCTCTTAGAAGCCAATGCATGCACACCGCACACTCCAACTAGGCTTTAGTTGCGCTGGAGAGAAGACAAACACACTGGCAGAAATCCATTGTAGCATGTTATGACAATACGTCCCTTTCCAATCTGACAGCTGGAAGCAGAAAGATTGAATGAAGATGAAAGGGGATGTCTCCAGTACAGGTTCCAGCATCCTTGGGAACCAGGTGGACTGCAATGGAAAACAGAACTAAAATAGGCCACAGAATTCCCTGCCAGAAGAGCTTTTCTTCTTATTCATGACAGTGCTGTGTTTTACTAGAAAGAAATTTGCCCTGTCGTAGAAGCTGAAGATGGGAATTAACTCAAACTGCCTTTGTTCTTTCCCAACCAATGCAGGATTGTTCCAGGTATATTTTTGTAGTCTGATTTTTAAAGACTCATGAAATGAAGCATTTTATCAGCCATTTTTAGGTTATTTCACTACAACAGTTTTATGAGAATTTTTCTTAAGTATTCAAACTACACTTCCTTTCTTATTATCACTACTTTTAGTTTTATCATCTTAGACTCCCTCGGGCAGCTTTTCCCAGTGCCTTCTCTTTCCCATTTTGTATTCTTCAGGGTAGCTGTTACATTTCTCTACAGTTGTCCTGATATTTTTTTGTAAAACCTCATGTTTAATGTCACTTGCAGTTATGATTATGATTCTGTTCACTTCCTCCTTCCACTAATGAAGATGTGAAACAACACAAAACCTATCATTGCTCTTACTAGGTACTTTCTGTCAACCTGCTAGGCTGCTGTTTATCGGTACTCTTCCATTATGGTCCTTCAGTTTGCCTTCATTCCCCTTGACAGTGCTCTTATCTAAGTCCTTGCAAATTAATTTTTCAAGTAAAATTTCCTGAGACACTGTAGGAAAGGTTTTGCTGATGCTTCAGTCCAGCTTCACTGTTTCTGCTGTTTTGCTTTCTTGTACACAAGGGGTTTTCTCCAGACAAAAAACAATTGAGGAATAACAATTCATATTGAGATATCTCTTTTCCCCCCTTCAGCTGTAACTGAGAATCCTGCTGTATGAGCACTTGCTGCCTTAATGGTGGGTGCTTTCAAAGGCTAGGTTGCACTGATAATCTGTTATTCAGAGAAGTTTCAGGGATTGCAATCAGATGTGTCAGGTGATTAACTTCTTACTAGGTAGAGTAAGAGCTGCAATTTCATCTTATGCAATATGTGTAGTGCATCCCATGCAGCAAGTATTAAGGGACAGATTTCACCTCACACACATTGAGTGAAATGTTTTATATGAGTGACAAAATTCTGTTTGTTTCAGCATAATCTTGATGTCAGGCCAGATAGAAGCACATTTAAACAGAGGGATTTTGGAAGAAACAGCTCTCGGCTCAGTGTGAAGATGGCAGAAGTCACATTAGGTCAGGATTGTCTCTACCCTTTCCCTAGTAGACAGTGACGACTGAACATTGTCTTGGAGCCTGTAGCTTTTCAGAATAAGGAGTGGGGAGGGTCACTCTGAGTGTTAGTAGGTTCCCTCTTTCTTTCTTGTAGAATACTGTCTAATTCTCTTTGGAATAATAATGACCTTTGGATGGAGTTCACCTCCATCATATGAAGAATCACCTGTATTGGTTCATTTGTATGGAATAAGCACAGTGCTAATCATGTCATAATGAAATCAAGCTTTATCAGTTAAGGAAACTAATAGAACTACAAGATCCTTCTCTTGCTTTGCCTCAGTTTCACTCTTCTTTGGGTACTTTAGCCTTCTTGCAAGCCTATATTACCTGGGATTTGTCTAAATGCCATCTTTTGGCATCTCCTCTGCAGCCTCAGGGGTTCAGAAAAGCTTTCTCGTATTGGCATTTTGAAACCTGAAGCTTTTTGAAGGCAACCTCTTGTGTTAGCACAGGGTAAGGTCTGTAGTTTCCACTGACAGATCTCAGTTCATATCCTTGTTTTATGTGCTGAGTCAGCACATAGAAAGTATGGGCCTTGTCTAGCACATGACATCATGGTTTCTCTTGTTCTCTGCACCTTGTGTTCTTTCAGGGGTTATCTTGCTGCTTCTCGATAAGTTACGAAAGATGAAATGGGAACAGATGTGGAGACTCACAGCAGAGCGGGAGTTAATGAGCATGCTGTCCACTTCACTGGCAGACCAGGTGAGTAAGACATTGCAAACGGGTGGTACAACCACTACTCCATGCACTGAGGAAAGTAAGAAAAGGAAAGGGGTGTGCAAAAAAGCGGGGGAAAGGTATTGTGCCTGCAGTCACCATTTGTTGAATCATTCTTAGGAAAACGTGGAAGAGAGGAATGGAGACTTACTCATCAGTTTTCTCTTACTGCACTGACATTTTTACCTCCTTTGCACAGATGATTCATACAACAGACAATCCTGTCCTTTAATTTTCTGTCCTCCTTTCTTTAACATAAAACTTTCCAGACACTAGAAGTCCAAATACCTTGTCTTTGCCTACTGGATATTGTCTAAGCAGACTTCAGTTTTAAGAGTCTCCAGATACTTCTTCACTGTTTCTGGAAGATGAGTCCCAGCAGTATCGCAATATATTCTTTGCCACAACACCCTTGTGAAGAAAAATTGCTGGTGTCTCCCTGCCACAGATGGGAAACTGAGGCCAAGAGAAAAAATTGTGTGCCTACATACTAAAATACATACATACTCTCTTTGTGCTTCCTGCCAGCTCCCAGTTTTAAATCCAGAAACCCTGTTAATGTAGTACTGGACCTGAACCAATAAGTCTTGCTCAACAGCTTGAGTGTATTAATTCAATAAAGCATCACATTTAGATATTTTTGCTGCTTCTGAACTACATCTGGCTTATGACCAGTCTCCACTAAGGAAGCATGCTGCTTACTATGCACATAGAGATGTGCTCTTGTATACAGTGTCACGGAGTCACAGAGTCACAGAATATCAGGGACTGGAAGGAACCTTGAAAGATCATCTGGTCTGATTCCCCTGCCAGAGCAGGAACACCTAGATCAGGTCAATCCTTGCAGGTTTATCTAAAAGCTGCTGGAATTCATTAAAATCACAGAAACATAGAATGGTTTAGGTTGGAAGGGACCTTAAAGATCAGCTAGTTCAGATCCCTCTGCCATGGGCAGGCACACCTCCCAGAAGACCAGGTTGTTCAAAACCCCATCCAGCCTGGCCTTGAACACTTCCAGGGATGGAGCATCCACAGCTTCTCTGGGCAACCTATTCCATTGTCTCACCACCATCGTAGTGAATTTTTTTTTCCTGATATCTAATCTAAATCTACCCTCCTTCAGTTTAAAACTGTTACCCTTCACCCTATCGCTACATGCCCTGATAGAGATGGGAAAGGAAGTCCCCATTAGGTCCTGCAAGGCTGCTATAAGGTCTCCCTAGAATCTTCTCTTCTCCAGGCTGAAGATCCCCAGCTCTTTCAGCCTGTCTTCAAAGCAGAGGTGCTCCATCCCTCTGATCATCTTCATGGCCCACCTCTGGACCTGTTCCAATAGGTCCATGTCCTTCCTGTGCTGAGGAATCCAAAGCTGGACACAGTACTCCAGGTGGGGTCTCACCAGAGCGGAGTAGAGAGGTAGAATCACCTTCCTTGACCTGCTGGCCACACTTCTTTTGATGGAGCCTGGGATGCCATTGGCTTTCTGGGCTGCAAGCACACATCACTGACATATGTTGAGCTTCTCATCCACCAACACACCCAAGTCCTTCTCTTCAGGGCAGTTCTCAATCCATTCTCCACCCAGCCTATATTTGTGCCTGGGATTACCATAACCTAGGTGCAGGACCTTGCACTTGGCCTGGTTGAACATCATCAGGTTTGCATGGCCCCACTTCTCGAGCCTGTTCAGGTCCATCTGGATGGCATCCCTTCCCTCCAGTGTGTTGGGCGTGCCACACAGCTTGGTGTCATCAGCAAGCTCGCTGAGCATGCACTCAAATGATTTTTGCAACTTTACTGTGTTTTCCATCAGATCCTGAGTTGTTGTCTAATACCTGCATGGGGCAGAATTTTGCAAAGTGGACCAAGGTTGCTTATGTCTTACCCTAATAACGTAACCACAGGAGTGTCCTTGTAACTTACTTCTCCAATTATGTGGCTGCATAGAGGCAGAACATGTTCAATACCTCATGATGTAGGCTGTTCTACAGATCTGTCCTACGTGCACTTTTGGTGAAATGTCTGGAGTACTTGTTGCAACAATAAAGTGCTAGCTAGAATCCCACATAATAATTCACCTTGAAGCAGCGCAACAGCCAGGATCACTTGCATCCCGTTATTGAAAAGTGATGCAGTACTTACTAACTGCAGGCAGTTTGTTATTTACTATGTATTACTGTACGTGATGACTAGAAGAGGAACCACATCTCTTGCCGCCAGTACAAGATACATGTTTTGAAAACTTTGCTGAAGTCCAATAACTCTGTGTGTCCAGAGAGCCTGCTCCTCTTTTTCAGATCTTAGGCATCATCCCTTAGATTGATAGCACCCAGACAGAAACAGAATTACAAAGCAAGGTGTGCTGACTTCAGTTTGCATAACCATTTGCATTTTTACCTGTGAGGTGGAGAAGGACAGTCAGCTCGGAGAGGGCTTGGGATCACCTCGTGGTAGAAACAACATACTTAACTGTTTCTCTGGTTTTATCTGCTAGGATATCTTCAATGCAGTCATCAAACAAAATCCCTTCCTCGTCTACCAGCTCCCATGTTTCTGGAATGTGCAGCTCTCTGATCACACCCGTTCTGAGCAGTGCTACAGAGATGTGTCTGACCTGAAGGTATGTTTTGCATGGGGATGGATGGGTTCTTAGCTCTTCGTAGCTAAAGAATACAAAACCTTTATTATTCATTTATTTATTTTTGTGCTGCTCAAGTTTGAAACTCTTTAGTCAACATCATTTAATGGAGTGAAATTCACACAGAGGGTTGGGTGGACCCTAGCTAGAAATACATTAATGAAAATGTAAAGACCTTGCACACTTCATACTTAGCCTTTGTGTACATTTAACCCAGCCACACTACCACTCATTATTCCAGGATTTCCCCAGAAAAAAAAAGGCTGAGTAGGAACCTATTAATTTAATAAAATGAAGCTATAGTATCAGTTTAATAGCACATTTTTCACTTTCGTCAAGTAGAACATAAAAGCAGGATGGACTTGAATAGATAGGGGTAAATTAACATCAATTGTGCTTTGGTCATTTGAAAGGCCAGACTCAAATTTAGCCTGCAGGGAGTTCAGAATTGAAGCTGATTGAGCTACTACCAGGTACAGAATAAAATTGGCTGGTGGTAGATTCCATCAGAGCAGATTAGTGGCACCAGTAAATCTTAGGTAGTTTTTGGCTATTCATTTTAAAATTAATTTAAGGTTCATATACATAATTTTTGTTTTGAGAGTGCTTTTTGTAAATTAGGTTTAAAAAGCAAATAAGAAAACCACAGAACCATAGAAGAGGTTGCAAGAGACCTCTGGAGACTTCCCAAACCCCACTTAAAGCGGGACCAACCTAGATCAGGTTGCTCAGTGCCTTGTGCAGTTGAGTGTCAGGTGTCCAAAGGCTGAGATTCCACAGCCTCCCTGCCCCCTGTTCCAGAGTTTGACCACCCTCATGTTGCAATATATTTCTTAAATCTAACCAAATTTTCCCTTGTAACAATTTGTAGAGTAACAGCAGGAATGTTAAATATGAACACCAGATACTGGATGAATATAGAAAATCAATCATCCTCAACACACTGACTTCAAAAGCTGCACTTCCCAAAAGACAGATCTACTACATGGGTTAACTGACCTGTCATAGCTGGCCAGTATTGCTTGAATTTCATACATAAAGTATTCACAACCAACTATTCAGGTGTAGTCCGTAGAAGACAGCTTTTAAATTTAGATCACTATACTGGTCAGTACCCTGATCACTAAATGTTTTATGATAGACGTTAGTAGGGCAGGATCAATGCAGGAATTTAAAAGCATCATGGTTTTATGCCTTATAACAAAGTGCTGGTAGACATTTTAGTTCCGTGCTCACATTGAGAATTGTGTATGACAGCAATTGCAGGGCCTTAAACAAAAGGAGAAATGTAGTATCAGGGAAAATATTTTCTAAAATATTTATTTCAGAAAAATACACCTACGTGGGAGTTAGCACTGTATTTTTCTGTGAATTAAGGCTGACATTAATTCATATAATCCACTAAAACAGTCAGATTGGATTCAGCACAAGATTAAGACACATACTTTGACACAAGAAGAAGATACTGAAGGATATCTGAGGATCTAGGGGTTGGTTCAATTGCCTAAACGCATTGTCAGTCACCACAGACACTCTTAGATATCCACATGGGACTGGCAAATACAACACAGACCTATGGGAGACATTACCCTTTTGGCAAGGCAGCTGATAGGTAGATAGGGCAACCCTAAGGTTCTTTCAGTGTTGCTACACATCTGTATTTAGGCAACTGAGTTGTGCTCCCCCATGAGTGGTTTTGGATACTGGTTAAGCTCACCTGAGAAATTAGTCTGACGACTAATCAGGCATATCACTCTTTTGGCTGCAATGACTGTATTGACTAACCCCCATCAGGTGTGGGACCTCTAGCTCACATAACACCTACAAGCAAGCATTTAAGAAGTATCTTAAAAATAAATTAAATCCTTTCTTCATTGTCAATTAACAGATTTATGATTACAAGGATAATTTAGGCTTGTTTGTTCATTACTGTATGTTTAATCACACTGTCACCTCCATTACAGCATAGGCAATGAAGTCTAAGGTGCATAATACCTTCCACCGGCTTCCTGGCCTGAGGTCTTTAACTCAAGGGGTGCAGACACATAAGCAACTTTTTTAGATGAACTGGACTTATTCACACTGCTAAAATTATCCCCTAAATACTGAATCAGGGCTGAAATTTTTTGCTTTGAAAGAGAAGCCAGAGCCTTATCTAGTGCACATAAGCCCATTGGTTTCAATAAAGCTCTTCCCATATTCAGCAGTTAAAGAACTGGCCCTCAGGCAGCACTGTTTAAAATTCTTCATACAATTTTTTTTAAAAAAGCAAAAACCAATTAAAGTTGTGAATTTGCATTATGAAAATGATCAAAATTCTAGTTCTGAAAAGAAACTGGCTGGTTTGGTATGTGATTCTCCCAAAAAAGCAACAAATATCATTAGCCCAAGTTAGAAAATATACTCTTAAAATCATTGAGTTTAGTCAGTTCCATGGCATTTAATATAAATGGTATGACACAACTTATTTGCCACAACCTGTATTTCATGGTAAGACTGGAATAAGAAACAAGGTAAGAGAAACCTCCAGGGTAAGAGGGAGAGAAAGATGGATTATGAAGTTCATACTGGAGGATTAAGAAGGGTAGTGTAGGAAAGAAGGAAGTGCAAGCAGAGATCTGAATTCTAAGGTAAAGCTGTCCCAGTCAAGTATTCTTTAGTCAAATTGAACAACATTCTTCATGTCAGGCTGAAGAGGCACTGATTTAATTCCATCTGGCCTCACAGTCTGTGGGACTGGAGTTTTTGTCATCTCTTACACACAACATTGTGTCAACTAAACTTAGACCCCAGGGCAGGTTGCTGTTCAGGTGTGAGTGTGCGTGTATGTATACGTATACACACTGTGCTGCTTTGTTCACAATCATGCATATATAGGATGACCTGAATACTTTTCGCAGGCCTGTGGAACACTTGAGCATTTCATATTGCCTGATTGCCTGAAAAGTATTCTAATCACCTTTTTCTCTTTATAGTTGTCATTAAATTGCATCTCTATACATTTCATTGAAACACTATTATTTTTTTTTGGCACTGACTTTTCTTAGAGAAGGTCAGATGTTTGACTGCTGATGAACTCTGCTGTCCTGCTGCAGCTGAGGAGCATATACAAATTTGGAAGGACTTGCACACAGGGGTCATTTGAAAAAGGTGTAAGAAGAAAATAAGTATTTATACCCAAATTCTGCATTGTTAGTGACCACTAATTTTATATCCACCTAAATCAACATCACAATAAGACTACTTTGTTATTTTTTATTTGTCTAAATGCTTACTTAACCTTCTGTGTCATACTAGAAGCCACGCTGTGCACAGCTAGACCTAAGTCTGCAGGCTTTGGTTTGCTGTCCGTGAGGTATGGAACCAAACCTACGTAAACAATTACATTTACAGAAAACTTCCTTTCCCCATCCTGAGGGCACCTGTTATAAGGATACTTGGCATCAGTCAAGAATGTCTTGAAATGAACAATTTTAAAACAAGAGTGGGATAAAAGGAAGCAGGTGCCCTTTAATTCTGTTTGCCAAATGAGCCAACTGCAGCCTTCAAAGGACAGAGGTGTTTATTTTTATGTGATACTTGTTACACCTTGGAGAAAGCACTGGAGAATTGTTATTGAAAACTGGCCAAAAGATGTGGAAGTGGTAATAGTGATTCTGTGTCGGCATCCACTGTCTTATCGGAGATCTTGCTTATCTCAGTCCCTCGCATGGTTCCTGGTGGCCTGCCATGTCAGTGGACAAGAATGTGTTCTGTAGGACTGCGCCTTGCTGAGCTTCGAAGCCTGTGGAGATCTGCTTGGAACTGAGATTCGTTTATGCATTGCTTTTGCTGGCTTAGGCCCTGTGTTTACTTTCCTTTTTGGTTAATAGTTTGTTCCTGTCTGTAAGGAAATCTCAATTAGTATGATTTGGCACAAACCAAATGGCAAGAAAAATCCTGTGAAAGAAGGTAATGAATTGTGATGCCTCTGACAATGAATTGTGACCTCACTGAATGAGTCAGTCATGAAGGGAAGTCTTGTTGTCAAGGATACAGATCCTATTTACACACAGAGAATCTGGTAATTCACATTCACAAGAATCTGATGCTTGACTCTTCAATGGGGATGTATCAAATTATTAGAATTTCCCCCCCAGCCCCAAAATAGGAAAATGCTTTCAATCCTGTTGATGGCTTTTCAAACTGGTTTTGAACACAGCTGATACTAAATTATCAGGTAAATAAATAATTAAAACTCATAAATTCTCCATTCTGAAATTGTGTTGCATGATTCACTGTGTCCTCCCTAGGAATGTCCTCCACAGTAGGTGGTCTTTGTGCGATTGCTTACAGAAGTTTAAACAGCTTCTTGTCCCTAACCCAAATACATTATTTCAGATCTGCCTTGAACATGACCTATTGCACCTCTTTCTATTCCAGTCCCTGAGCCACTCCATGCTGTCCAAGCACCTCAGCACTGATTTGCAGCAGCTCAGGCATTCTGTTGCCTTGCACCTTTTAATGCCAGCCAAAGAAGAGCTACACTGAGAGAAGTAAAGGCTCAAGAGAGTTAAACACAGACCCCTACCTTGAGTTAACATTTCAGTTAGTAAGGTGGTTCCACTCTGCCAAAAAGGGAGCACTTTGGTATTATAGTCGTGGTTTTAGCGGTGTTTTTTTCACTCAGGAGGCTTCTCATTAAACAAGAGTTGAGGGAAGAGCTGCAAATCCTTTTGAGGAAAAACTGAGAACTTTGGTGAAAAATACAAGACAGGGACAGTCTGTAAGGCTCACTGCCTTACAGCATAGGCACTAAGCTGGGGGGTAAAGTAATCCCTGGGACTATGGGCACCAGATGAGGCAGGGAAAAGATTTAGTCCCACATCCAAAAGCAGTGCCTGGACCTCTGGGTTGTTGTCAACTCCAAAGTGAGTCTCTTCTACTTACATAGTTCAGAAATCCCACTCTGAAACCTCCCTGATGACATTTTTGTGAAGTATTTGATCCTTTCTGAGGAAATTGGTTCCTTTATTAAACCGTTCATTTCTGATGAAACATAGTTTAACAATAAAGTTTCCAGACATTTCTAATAGAGGCGTAAGTTACACGTGGGGCTTGTTTGCAGTGTAACTTGGGGTATATTTAAAATTCTCAATAACCTGTGCCTAAAAAAAGCCTATTGGGATGGTATTAAAGTGGATATATATATATGGATGGCGTTACTATGCAGATTTGCTAAACATTTAACTCCTATTGATTTTGGTGTGAACTGTCTGGTTTTCTAAACAAGGAGTCTAGTTTTTAAGCAGGAAAGCTCCCCATCTACAAAATACCACTTTTACTTACTTGCCTAAATTGTGAAGTGCTCATGGGCTTAATTAAGAATATCTCTTCAGTACTTTGCAGAACTAAACCTCCTTAGGTTGAATCTGGGCTTATTTTATTCTTACCTTTTACCCCTTCAGCCTGGAAAGTAGTTATATAGATATATAGGATACCCTGTATTGTCTGGTTTTGTAAGGGCTGAAGCAGAGTGGCAAATCATCAAGATGTGTCTTTGGGTGAAAAATGGAAGGGATTATGCCTAAGGAAACATTTGGCCAAATAATTCTTTTGGAGAGAGAAGATGCTTCAGGGAAAAAATGGATGAAGGCACTGTGAAAGCTTATCATTCAGTGGTTTGAACATCAGATTTGACATATTTCCTCTCCCCAGAGAGAACAATGCAGCTGAAAAGCTGAGGAGGTTTGCTGGGATTTTTGGTTTTGGTGTATTTCCATGCATGTAACTGACCTTACAGCCTTCTCCTACACTCTATCAGTGTATAACATCCTCTGTTACCTTCCAACTTCCATATTTCCAGTCTATGAGGCTCCAATCATGTCATCGTTTGAGTGCTTTGAATCAGAACCTGGTGAATAAATGGGAACTATTAGCGCATTTCACCTGTTTCACTAGGTCACAAGTGTATGGAAGTATTCCAGAAGGCTGGCTGAGCGTAATCAGTGAGTGGTAACGGTTGCTGATTAACTAGGAAGGTATTAACAGAAATGTAGATAGTGCCAAGTTGCTTAATGACAACTAACCAAGTGTTAAATGGATGTGGAATTTTAAGTTCTGATCTTTCAGTTTTTAAATTGCTAAATGAAGATTAAGGAGCATATTTTTCTTAGTTCTCAGGAGGCCTTGATCAAGAGCAGGAAGGATCTGTGGGACAGCTTAAAGGCTAGCACTGTTCCTCAGGTGTCCACCCAGATAATGGCATTGGAATTTTAAATGCTGTAGCTGCAGTTTCCTCTGTATGCCAACAGAGCTTTGGGTAGCTTAGAAACCAGTAAGGAAAATAGAAAAAGAAATAAACACGGTATTATGGTGCTACTTAGTCTTGGAAAGGGAATGTTGTAGTAATAAGGTTTTTAGTTTCGAGATTCACCTTCACTTTAAAGTTAAGATAACACTTGCTCAGTCTGCAAATAAAGTGGATTCTGAGTTTTACTTTATTTTCCCTTCTGATTTCCCTGTAGCCTCTTTCCAAATGATTTTTTTTTCTCCAAACAATTCACTGTTGCCCACAATACAGTTTCTAATGTAATGGCCATAGCTTTACCTGTGCAGCCCATTGTCTTCATCATACACCTCACTGTGACAGCCTATGCAAGGATGGCTTGACCTCTACAATTTCTGCTGTGACTGAGGGTGCAATGGACCGAATCAGGCAGCTACAGTCAGAACTGAAGGTGAATTTGTGGGCTGACAGCAAAGAAAGTAGTTGGATGTATTGCTGTATGTCCGTGGCTAAGAGTCTTGCTCCTTTTTGAAACCTGTTCTTTTTTATGCTTTCATATATCACATAATATTTGTCTAATCATGTTACATTTGAAAAACAGCCTGCTTTTTCGCTAAACCTGTTTTGTAGCTTTCCTACCTCAGGTCATACAGATAGTTGTATAGTTCCTTGGTGTTCTTTAGCTGCATTGGCGGGTCCTGTCTTTCTTGATTAAAAAATCACCTTTTCTGGACAGTCATCAGCTCCGTTCAGCTTTCTTCAGTTCACTCCAGGCTCCCCTGACATCTGTACACATGCAGCATCCTGACACGTTTCAAATCTGATCAGATCTGAGCCACCAGCTAGGCCCTTGACACTTACCAGCTTTTACACACTCACCAGATTTTGAAGCACGGACAGCAAAGAGCCTCTGCACTGAAAACTGCAGTTGCCTGGCTTTGACATCATCCCCCACACAACTGGGCAGAAGCATCAACAACAGTATTTGGCTGTGATGTGACATGATGTACGCTGATGGGAAGTTCCTATAGCACCGGGGAGTCTGTCCTGTAACAGTTACTGAGTTTGTCATCATTAGCCTTCTCTGTGCTCCAGGGTCCCCAGGGTGCTTAGCAAGGGGATAGGATGCTCGTGAAGATACCCAAAAGGAAACTCACATGAAGTGTAGGACTAACAAGGAGAACAAATGGAAGATTTTTCTTAGCAGACATTTTTTATCCCATTTGCCAGCTTCTCAGCTTTCTTTGATCCACTCTAAAGTAAGTGCAAGTTACCAGCAGACAGTTTCCATTCTGTGCCTGCTGGTAAAAATGCTTACTAGTACACTGTAAAACCATTAAACAAGCCTTTAGGTTCCTTCAGTCCTATGCTTCTGTTACATGTGCCCATTTCCCTAAGGTAGGATTCAATTCTTGAGGATTTTTTACATTCATTTAATACATTTTGCTGCAGTTAAATGCAGTGGATGAAATATGTCAAGTTCTTTTCAGAGAAAGGAGATTTTGATGATCTATTTTTCGGTGGAGGAAACCTGTCATCTTAAGTTTTTGTCCTTACCTTCTTAAAGCTCCTTTTGTTTCTGTGGTATTTGGTATTTTCAGCACACATTGCGGCAACAGGTTATTGCACAGTTAAGCTACACTTCCAAACATATGGACAAATGTAAAACCAAAAAAGAATGTAGCGTCATGGGGAGAAAAAAATCTACACCAAGTATTTTTGTCCAAATAACTTCCTAGATTTATGTAGTGCGCAGATACATCATGATCTTGATTTAAAATGTTCCTATAACTGAAAAGTGATTTGCTAATTTCTGAAATGTTCTTTTTTTCCTACAGTTACTTTTCTGTAACTGCGTGTGCGTTGTTCTGACATCCTAATAGCCTCAGCAGTGAAATCCTAGGGAGGGATAAAGCTTTCCCTATTGAGAGATATTTTCACTGGTGTTTGGGTATGTAGAAGAGACTGCCATAGCTTTTATGGCAGTATAAATACTCAGTGGAGAGACTACGTTGTTTGCTGAAGTTAGTACAGGAAGAATTCAGGCTACATCCTGCTCTTCCTTCCCCCCTCCAGTCCATTCATTCAGCACCAGTTAGCATGATTTCAGAGAGCTCCCTATTCCTGTGGAGCTGTGTTGCTGACACCAAGGGAACTGCATTCAGCTGCTCTGGGTTGCTTCTGTTCTACGTGCTGCACTTCAGCTCTGAGTGTTCCCTCCCACAAATGCAACGTTCAGAGCAAAGCTTACCGTGCGACCGTCTTGGCAGCTGGCATTTGTAGCTCTGTGGCTGTGTGTGAGTGACACGGTGCCTTCACACAATTCACTTAATGGATTCGGAGAACCTCCAGAACTCCTAGCTTGGAAATATTCCCGAGGGAGATTTTTTTTTTAATCTCCTTAGAAGCCACAGGAATAAAACTGAATACAAAGCATTTGGTGAGGTTTTTTTTTTTCCTTATGCCTAAAATATAGCCTCTATAAAATGAAGTCATTCCTGCAAGCCATTTTTTTTGGCTCCCTCTTAGCTTTTCCTTCAGTCCCCGTTCTTCTTCACACTGGCAGCAGTGCAAAGTTGCCTTGCTGTAAATGAGAATCAGGCCCTTTATGTCAGCATTAGAGTTAAATCTAGGCCACTGAGAGTCATGTCCCATTAGCAGAGGCTAAATACCTGCTAGAAATTGGAATTCAAAGGGTGAAGCATTGTACCACATCATTGTCTTGTGTAACGCAACTGCGATCTGTCTTGTTTAAATGAAGTGATGGCACAAAGCAAGTCAGATTACATTCAGTCTTTTTTGAAGGGTGTAAATGGGTATAGGAGTTAATTTCAAGTTTTTTTTTTCTCAGTACCTAACTACAGAGGAATCTGTGTGGCCTGAAACAGTGAATCAATTTCATTAGCTGAAACAGTCATGAGGAAACCTGAGATTAATTTTTAATACCTACATCCCTGTTGCTCTTGTCCTGCCGCCTTCTTCAACAGAGTCCATAACCTATCGTCATGTCTGGGATTAGAGTTGTGGCAGCATTTATGATGTGCTGCATCAAAAAGTAGAGCAGCACACCAACCCATATGTGCAGGTTATCCTGCTGAGGAGTTTCAAAGCATGTCACTGGCAGAGTATTGCAGTTACTTGTGAAAGACGCGTCTAAGTCATCCTGATAAAAGGAAGGAAGTCTGTGTACTTTTGGGCTTGGGTTGTTTTTTTTTTTTGTTTCTAAGAGAGCAGCACTGAACTGAACACACATAAAAACAGCAAATAAAGCAAATCTGTATTCTAACAGCAGTATTTTTTCTTTTTTTTTTTTTCCCCTCTGAGGTGATTCACTGGAACTCACCAAAGAAGCTGCGAGTGAAAAACAAGCACGTGGAGTTTTTCCGCAACCTCTACCTGACATTCCTGGAATATGATGGGAATTTGCTGAGACGGGAACTCTTTGGCTGCCCCAGTGAGGCAGATGTTAACAGTGAAAATGTAAGTGGGGTTTCTAGGGCCTGATGATTTAAAGAGTGTTTCATACAAGGCACAAGCTATGTGACGACATGGGTAGTTGGTGGTGTGGGCAGTACGATGCAGAGGGACACAGGAGAATTGAGGTCAGCGTTCAGATTCCAAGAGTGACACTGTGCAAATCACTGTGCAGTCTCTCTGTGCCTCAGTTCCTTGCCTGTAAAACTGTCATATTAATCCGGCCTTCCCCTGTTATTTGTTGGGTTTTTTTGGCCTGCCTTGCCTTTTAAAAATTCACAATAAAGGTAAGATCACTAAGTGATAATGAGGATTTGGGGTCTTAATTCCATTAGGCAATTTTGCAAATCTCACCATTAGTACTAAAACTTTCCAGAGGAAGAGCTTGTTTTGTGCTATTACACTTGACCTACACTTGATCTTAGCCAAAAGGCTGAGAAGCGATTTGTTGGTTCAGCATAGAATGATGTCAGTTTTGGCTAGCTGATACTAATGTACAAATAATGAAGAAGAAATGAAAATATCAAAACTGCTGGATTTAGGTCTATGAGTTTTTGCCCTGCTGCAAACTATCAAATGATATAATACTTCAAGGTATTCTTCAGTACATCAGCTGTGGCATTGTGCAGGTTTTTTTCTATACTGCACCAACCCAAAATACAGCAGCATTTATGTGTATCTGCATAAAATTTGCAATCAGGACCTTTCAGACAAAGTAAATATTTTGAAAATGGTTGAAATCAACGATGTTTACATACAGGTGGTCTTATGTGTGTGCCTTAGTACACATAGTTCAACTGTAAAAAATCTTTACTAAAACATTTATACACAGATGTATATGAACTCCTTGTGTATAGTGTAGTCTCTGGTGATTTCTAGAATGAGTATCAATTTTGGTTACGTCATCCGAAAGGATATAAAAAGGAACCAGTAACACTTTATGTTATCTTCAAGAAAAAAAAATCTAAAATACACAACATTCTCTCTGTAAAAATCAATAAAGCAAAGCCAGTATCATGTACACATTAGCAGTTAGGAAGTAATTGGCAATCAATAGCATCATTGAGGCTTGCAGTGTTTCCATTTAGTCTGCGGATAAAATGACCACAGGAGATGCCATTCCCAATTTTTTAACTCTAGCACTCAGAGGTTGGATAGATATATTTTAGCCCAAGGCATGGATTCCCAGATACTTATTTGACCATCTCGCTGTCTTCTGAAAGGAGTGGGGAACAATGAGAAACTGGAGATAAACATTAACTGGGAGAGACTGAAGCGGGAATGAGAGAGTGAGAGAGAAAGCAAGTGCACAGTGAGAGCAAAAGCACATGGAGAAAGAAAATCGTCTGCAAGAGTGAGAGACTTCTAGACAATCAAGTGAACTGAACGTGATAAAAAACATGTGATAAAAGAGTCTGACAGGTCTGACAGTAAGAGACATCAAGTTACAATAGACGGAGTAGGGGATAGGATAGGAAGAGAAAAGGGGAGTGAAACATTAAAAAAACAACCACAAAGGTAACAGAAGAAAACAAACCTTCATCACACTTTAAGAATGCAGGTTAAAATTCCATGGAATTCATAATATGGTGTGTGGGTTCGAAGAGCATGAATGCAGTCATAGACTTGTTGCTATATTTTCCAGAGCTCTATAAATCTTTAACAAACAAATTTATTGCAGGCGACAAGTTCAGTGAATGCAAGTTCTTGCTGCTGAAAATGGCAGCCCTGAAAGTTTAAAATGGCTCATTTTACTGAACTTGTATTTAGTTGACAGACACTGGAAATGACTAACTGTTCAAGCCTGTTTCTTATTCAAGACAAGTAGAACGCAATATGGTATATGGTATGGCTTGTGTCTGAAAAAGAAATGTAACTCATTCTTCCATTTATAAATTTAAAAAAAAGAGATACTGGAAAAGAATGAGCTAGACATACAAAAATACATGAGTCCTAATCTGCCAAGAGACACTGAAAAGTTAATAGCCTTTTATCAGAACAATCAGATACCGAAGAAACTCTGACTTTGGATGGCTTAAGACTAGTCGCTTAGGAGAAGACATTCTTTTTTATTAGTTACCTTTGATGTAAGCTCCACTCTAAAGTTGACTATATCCTTTTTATTGTAGAATGCAAACAGCAAGTTTCAGTTTTGAAGTTATGAGACCCTAAGAATAGGATTATCATGAAAACCACTCTTTATCCTCCTCTCTGTCTACTGTAGTACGTATCTTGTCACAGGTGTCCTATTAAAATACAGTACATTCCCATGATCTATTGTAGGATAATCTTCAGAAGCAGAGCGTCTTGTAAGGTGAGCAGGGAGCCACTGTTTGTCATTCCTCCCAGTACAAGAACTGAGGGGCATGAAGTGGAAATAGCAAGTAGCAGGTTCAAAACAATGATAGACATTTCACCCACAATGCAATGAAGTTTTGAGCTGGAGGTAATGTGGCTAAAAATATACATATGCTTCAAAAGTGACTCTTCGTGGAAAGAAAATCAATCAGGAGCGCTAAGCTTTGGTGCAGAAAGTCCTTGAACCACAAGTCCAGGACTAGATGAGCATTCTGAGAAAGCTTTGCTGTTTGCTCACCCTGCTTTTACACTCTTTCTCTAGGCAGACAGCTCACAGCTGGAGACAGGATGCTAGATGGGCCTTGAGCCTGACAAGATGCAGCCATATATTTCCATTAGGATTCCTAAGCGTGTTTGTTACATAAAGGCTATAATTTCTGTAAAGTCAAGTATGTATAATGTAGAAATTCCTGTTTGATTTATCTTAATAGCTATTATTTTTCCTTTCTTCTCTGAACTGAGACTAGCAGCCCCAAAACACAATTGGGCTTTATTATGCTAGGTATTGTAAAAGGTGCTCCTTCAGCTGCCTGTGCTTCTCTGCACTGTGGACCAGTGTACCACAGTGTTAGAAAATGTTAGAATAGCTCTGCTGGTTTTATAAGTGGAGAGAATTACTTCAGCATTCAATGCACTGAGCCCTGTCATGGAAGAAGCAGTGGCTTAGCGTGAGTCTGTCACTCTCAGCCTGGCTGTATCAGAATCCACCCATAAGGTCTTGTTCCAATATGCCAGCCATTGATTCGGTACAGTTTAATATTTGTAATGATGTTTTATTTAGAATCCAACCTGTAATTAAGGAATCTCATTTGTAATGCAAATATCTGCAAAACATGAGAAGGAAGTGTGGCAGTGGGTAACGTTGGGCTGGTTCTGTTACTCTAAGGGCCCCTTATACTTCTTATCAGTACTGAGATGGCCTTAAAATTAATCTGAATTGTGTTTGTTCCTTCTTAAGGACTCTTTACAGTGCAAGAGGGCTGTAAAGCAGAATTATTTTAAAAGGTCATGAGACCTTACACTGATCTTTCACTCTTTCTCTGTATATGTGTGTGCATGCATGTGTGCTTAAATATATATGTGTATACGCATATGGAAGGATTAGTACATTTCTTTTTTTTAATATTTTCTAAGGAAGTATAATACCACAGAGTGAATTTTAAGAGATCTAAAGGGACTCTTTGGATCTGACACTGCATAGTCCTGATCTAGTCAGTTGTTGATCTTCAGCTGCACCAAACAGCACTGTTACTAGTTTCCAAAACATTACAGATGGGAATGAACAGAACAGATAGGGCTCTGAAAGTGAAAAATTGGAGACAAAGAGCTACAGACTGAGGTGTATTTTCTGTTTATGTAAAAATGCTTGTATGTATGTCTGTGTGTACATATATGTTTCATCCTTTCCTTGAATTATTCAAGCTGAAAGACCTTGTGTGTTGCAAGGATGGGCTGCGGACAGGGGTCTGCCATGTGCTCCTTGTACTATAAGTCCCCTTTATTCAATACGTACTAAAATGAGATTACACAGAGCAGACTCTTCTCTGCAAAATGGTATTACAGTGACCCCTTTGCCTTTTGTGCAGATTCTGGATGTAAGATTCAAAGTATGAATGAAATCCACCTGTAAATGCAGTCATTCACTCAAGTGGCCTTTGGACCACATCCTTTGTCACTCCACCGTACTTACTCCATGCTATTTCCCCCTTCTCACTCCTTGTTTCGTGTTTCGATACCATGTAGAAGACTTTAGGGAAACCCACAAAGGTGAAGCTCACAATAATCTCGAATTTGAATGTTTCCTATTGGCTTTTAGTGCTTGTTTCCAGTGTTTCATTCTAAAGAACCTACTGTAAAGCCTAAAATATTTCAACAGGATCTCCTGTGTTACCAGTCTCTCTCTGTAGTTATGCTATGCAGTAGATTTTGTAAGACTGATTTTAGCACACAGGCACACACTCAGCCTTTCAGCATTCTCATAAAACTTCTTTCCTGCAGACAGCTTCTCACCAGCTGCTTCTGCCAAAGCATTAAATCTGAAGGTTGAACTGGGTGTCCCCTGTTAACAAAGCCTGTGTCCTGATCCAAAGCCCAGAACAAGATCAGTGGGAAGTTTCTTACCGATTTCACACAGTTTAAGAAAAGTACAGACATTCCTATTAGAGAAGATTGAAAAGGAGAGTACATTAGAGAAGATTTTCAGAAAACACAGGAAAAAAATATATGTAGATTTTTATTTTCAAATTTTCAAATCAACAATACAAAAAAAAAAAACCAGTGTAAAAATCTATTTCTCCCTGAAAACACTTGCTTAGGTCTACAATTACTTATGAAACGTGTTTTTACTTATTTACTTTTTTGTGCAAAACCAGTGGTTCTTAATATTAGCAAATAATTATGCATGCCATCTTATAATATCCACCAGAAGAGTAGGAGATACTAGCAGTGTACCACATAGTATAAAATTTACTAACAAATTTAGCAATTTTTGAATATCTAAAAATAGCTTGCAAAAGGAGCTTCCAATTCAGTATCATGGCACTGAACTTGCTGCCAGACTAATGCTTTGAGTACCCTTTGCTCCCACAGAATTTCAGAACACTGCATCATTTGTAGCACTGGGATTGAAAGTTAGTATTCTATCACGACATAGTCTTTCTCTACTAATAGCAGAAGGTATATGGCAGTTTTGAGCTGAAATCCTGACTTCCCCAGCTGTGTTTCTATTATTATAACTGTTATTGTTATTAAATGCTGAGCTAGTAGCCCATCCTGTTAGGTGCCTGAAAGTTGCCATTATACCACTTCCAACTGCTTATAATATTGCTAGGTGGGGGGTCTTGTGGACTGGGATTTTTTCTGTCATGCTGATATGCCTCTTTTTCTCATTTCTCTCATTTTTTAAAGTGAAGCATAGTGAAAAGCTTGGGGGTGTTGCCCACACCACAAGTTCTCATGAACTCTTCAAGGAAATACTCCGTACTTCAGAAAATGAACTGACTAGTGTTCCAGGAACGTGCCTTCAGCCTGGTGAAAACTTAGGCAAATTACAATGCTGAAAGATCATGGTTGGCACGCTGTCAGTAGTATTTTTCTTGACTTTAAGGAGGCGCAGTTTTCTGGACACTCTTTCTTAGGAGTATGCATGGAGTATGTTTGGAGGAGGAAGAGGAGATGCCTGATGGGTGCCTGTAGGTATAGGGAGTTTGCACACTATCTGAGTAGGGACCATGGGGCTAGAAACAGGCCTGGGACTGTCTTTGACCATGGAATAGGTGTAAGACCTTAGAGGCCCTTAGACCAGGGCCAGGAACAATCTGGGGAAACAAGGAACCAACCTGTCAAGGCACTGTGCTGCAAGGGAGGTCTGGGAACAGTTCACCAAGAATGTTTGGCAGAGACCTGGGGAAAGGAGATGCAGAGGACTACCAAGACCTGACATCTGCAGCTGAGGTCAAGGGAAGCTATATTTCAAACATACAGAACTGTCGAAGTTGTTATGCATGCCTAAAAATCGGGTTCTTAATTATGTTGATTATTTGCAGTCGAGATAGGCCATTGCTTCCATTTAGCAAAATTATTAGCTACTTTTTTTCAAGCTGCAGCAAAATTTGTCATGGTAGGTAGGCTTGCTCAGATGCTATCCTCCTGTTTGTTCTTAGCACAGCTATGTTTCACAGAAGACTCAATTTGACCCATAGCAAATGTACAAAATTTTATCTCATGGGAGGAATAAAGGTTTAATTGACATAGGATTAGTATATCTTTTATTACTAAGCATTGGAGAAGCTAGAGACAGAAGGACTTTATGTAGGTCATCCCAAACAAGATTCAGTGAATGCTTTTTCCTCCCTACATCATCATCTGCTTTGTTTATGCCATGCTAAAGGCAACAGTTAATTCACACGCTTTGAAAGTGCTAAATGTTGCAATCCAAATTGCCTACTGGTGGGAACTGGGACAGCTACACAGGAGGAAATGAAACTGCTGCAGTTTATAACCAGATTATAGTTTCATCCTGGGCTGGTGTTGGTTTTCATCTCGGTGGCTAAGCTGAGTTGATTGTGTGCTATGAATCTTAACTGTGCACACTTGAGAGAAGGAAAGATGATCTGAAAGTTAAATGCTTTCATTTAAGCTGCTCAGTTCCCGTTGTGTTAGCATGATTGTGAGTGAGTGACTTAAACCTAGTGTCTTCTCAACTCACCTTAAGCACCTGATGAGAAAGAAATGCCTCCATTAAGGTTTTTATCCCTTTCCCCAAGATCTAAATAGCCTCCAGACACAAAACACTGTTTGTTGGTGTTTTTTAAATATTGCTAATCCCTAAGAAAATACTTCAGATCCTGGATTTTGGATTGATCTCATCTGAGATGAAATCCTGTAGATTTTTGGTGGAAAGTAAATTGTTTTTGTAATACATCAGTCAGAAAAAAACAACAGCAAAGACAATCACAAATTTGCTTGCGCTCGGATTCACCTTAGAAAGGGAGATTTGGAGATTTATGAGCAGACTAACCATTTCACTGCTGAAAGGTACATGTTGTGTGCGGTGTATCATATGGATCTGCCATATATCACATGGATAGAAAACACCACCTCATCTCATACAAATGTATTAGTCAGACAAGGAGACCTGGTAAATCATGACAATTTATGGTAGAGTTGAACGTCTTCTGGCCTGCCTGTGCCGCTCTGGCCAGCCTAGCTTCAAAGATTGCTTTTCCTGAGATGAAGTCTGATGGCTTGCCACAGCTGGTTGCCCAGAGAAGTAAGTTATCATGTATTTTTTTAATGCATTTTTCTCTTTGTTTTTGCATTATGCATGTCATTGCTGCCATTTTTATTTCTGAAACAAGTAACATCATGATGCTAATGAAAGCACTTGTTGTTTCCCACTACAGTATTTCCAAAGAAAATATTACCATACACAGTCTGAAAAGAATACATTTTCAGCTGTGAGAGTGTTTCCTAGAGGTGACATTTCCCACATGCTCAGTGGCAAGTAGCCTTAGCATTGAAAATCGTGTAGAAACAGTGAATCTTATGCTAAGCAGGTACTCACTTACAAGAATACATGCTGTCACTCTAAGATTGAGAAATCTTTGCTATGTTAGGCATATTGTTGTAAGTATAATGGAGGTGTCCATAAATGGGGATGACAACTTTTTATCAAATCCAGCTGATATTAAGGTCGTCATTTTGATGGTGCACTGTCTTTAAGAAAGCATCTGTTTGCACAGATATGTCAGCATTGCCATTATAAACCCATCTTTTCAAGAAAAGAAAAAGTGGGAGTAAAGTTTAAATGAGGCTATAAGTTCTTTATCTGTAAATAATGGATCCACACAATATGCATACTGTAGGTAATTGGATTGGAGAAATGTTATGTGCTTATGTAACTGAAAAATAATATGAGATAACTCAGATAATTTTAAGGTTATATATGTGTTTGTCTTAGTCAATTCCCTGCCTTTTGAATGTTGCATATCTTTAACCTTCTTCATTTTAAATACGTGTGTAAAAATGGCATATGACTGTGTTCGATATGCATTTATAGACTGCATGTATCTCTTCATAGTAAAGAGGAAGGGCCTTTATATGTGTATGTGATACTGGGGCATGGGTATCTCAATGTATATTTGAATGGGGGGAACAAAGAAAGTGAGAAAGGGAAAAGGGCTCTTCAACTACATAAAGCTGCATATCACCCAGTCATGAGAATTTGTCCATGTCATACCGTTAGCTTCAGTGAGATAGCTTGTGAGCCTGTGAGTTTTGCTGGACCAAATCCAGAGTGCCTAGTGTGTCTAGCATTGCTTGCAGTAGGAGAGGGGTTTTCATATGGATAACCATGTGCTATTGCTTTCCACTGCCTATAGCCTTGCCATTGCAGGATAGGTCCATCCATAATGCAGACTGCTTGCCACGTACATAGTGACAATACTACAGGCCAATCACAACCTGCCCTGTGCTGGTTGTCCTACCTGAAGGAGCACACCTTAAGTAAACTCTGCTTACCCAGCCATGCAGAGCCTTGTTCAGGCTATAAGCACAAGTATTCCTGCAAAGTGCTGATAGAACTGCCTGTCTGGTCCTGTCAAGTGATGCTCACATGTTATCCAGGGCTCTGAGACAGCCTGTGCTTGGGCTTCCCCCTGGCAGCCTGCCTGCACTAGAGCGGAGGGTGCTGGGGGCAGAAGCTGGGGGACAGTCAGAACAAACCGTGCCCATGGTTCTTCTGGGACTGCTGTCTCCAGGGTATATAGACACAGCCTTCGCATCTCTTCTCTTGGGTCCCAGCACCACATACATGATTGAGCATGAGTTGTGGGAAGTGCCAGAGAGAACCTCACAGACTATCAGCATAGCTCCAGACTCAGAAGTCTGCCAGGACAGAGACAAAATCACAGAATCACAGAATATCAGGGATTGGAAGGGACCTTGAAAGATCATCTAGTCCAATCCCCCTGCCAGAGCAGGAACACTTAGATCAGGTCACACAGGAATGCATTCAGGCAGGTTTTGAGTATCTCCAGAGAAGGAGACGCTATAAAATCCTGACCCGAAGAAATGCAGTTGAAAGAGCCAGGTTGCCCTTTCTCTGTAGCAAAAGGAATCTTCTGCTGTCTGCTGCTTTCATTCACCGCCTTCACCAACTTTGTGAGTTGATGAGTTTCACCATCAAAATACTGTGGCCTCTAAGTAGCTATGTCTTCTCCTTTTCCCTCACCCAGGGCTCTGTAGTACTCAAAGCCATAATTTAGCCCAAAACATTATTCTATAGCTCATAATTAAGTATTTATATCCTCTTAACTTGCAACTCAAATGTAATCTGATAATCATTTGGTGACAGCCTGGTTAATAGCTGCCATCCAATTATAAACCTCTAGCCTGGTCATTTGTACATACAGCAGGATAGTAAGGTATCCATGGAATGTGTTTTGCTATTGTTTTAACCATTCAAATGTCAATCATCTGCTTGATAATTCCATTAAGGGCATACTAATGTCTCTTTCCAAGGAAGAAACAGAAAGATACAATATTCTTTCTAGTCATTGCTGTAAATATTGGGTTTAATTCAAATATTGTTTGAAAGTGATTTGGAAAATAATGTACAGGCTCAGCTGAATGATGATTTTTTAAAGCAGAATGAACGGAACTCCAAGAATATGTAACACTCATAATTTCTATTCCACCAAAAGAGATCTTGATTTCAATAAAAGTTTTGCCTGATTAAAGATTTGTCAAGATTCGGACTCTCATCTTTCTAAAAGCAGTCTCTCATGAGGGATGTTTTAAGATCTGTGCAGAACAATAGCACAGAAGAATGAGAGCCTGATCCAAAATTCATTGAAATCAAAGGAGGTATTTCCATTATTCAAAAGAAGATTATAGAGTGATATACAGGAAAATATCAGGAATTATTCCATCAGCCTTCACAGGAAAACATCCAGCTGTAAGCATTATTGTTGATGGCAACCATTATGCTTATAGTTCCAAGAACAACAGCTCTTCTCCTTAACATAGTATTAGAACAAGAAACACATACATTTTCTTTTTTTTTTTCCTTAGAGATGATGTTATAAGCTCTTACTTTAAATCATTCTGAACAGGACAAAAAGAAGATATTTTTAAATCTAAATGAATGTCTGTAATTCAATAATCTGTTGCATGAAACTCTGCACTGTGATTTTTATCAAAACTTATAATATTCCTATAAAGTGAATATTTTTATGATTTACTGGTAAGTATGCAGTTGTGTTCTTCTTATAGAATGCTTTTAAGAAATAAAATATAAACTTTATTAATAGCCTACATTTTAGAACAATACAAATGGAACTATATTTGATGTGTTAAGGCCATATATAATTTCATATTTGTTACATTTTTAGTACATTTCATAGTATGTATGACTGATTTTTACTGTTAAGTGAATGCATTTTAAATAATCTAGCCAGATGTTTGGCTTTAAAATAATATAGTTCAGGGATGGAATTTGTCACTTGCATAGATATTTGGTCAGGTTTTTCTCTTCCTCCTTTCCCCAGAACTAAACTTTTATTCTCTTAAAGCTACGTCTAAATAACTTGGGATTGGATTTCTGTGAGATGCCCATTTTGACTTCAACAAGGCTCGGTTTCCAAGGGAGCCAAAAAAATACCCGTTCTCTGCTAATCTACTATCCTTTGGATTTCTCAAATGAGGTATCCAGAAGTGCAAATCCCATTAAAAGTGAAGGCTTAGTTCTGGCACCTCTGCAGTTGAAAGACCATGTTCATTGCAAAGCTGAACTGGTCCAGATAAATAAGTCTCAAGAGATGGAGTAAGGATGAGTTAAAGATGATACTTTTCCAGCCGTCTGTCCATGCTGCTTGCAGCAGTTTCTATTCTCCAGTAGAAGCACCAGAACAGGAACTGCTCAGCTACAAGCCTAATCTGCTGCTGAGTCTTGTCTACTGGAGCTGTATGTCTATGAGTAGTTTGAAACACTGCTGCTAATAAGGAATGGCATTATGCAGCATGTTGGAGCATTAACTCTGAAACTAGTTAAACTTGTGATTGTTCACTGTTTCATTGCTAGTCTGAATGTTGAAAGTGTGTAATACATATAATATATACAATATCGAGGCTATAACACAAGTCTGTGTGCCTTATCAATTTGTTACAAGTGCTTTCTTCTAACTTCTTGTCCAGTGACTTGCATGAGTGAGCCTTGGGGAAAATCCCGCCACGCTGCATGTTCCACTTCCACGCCCCATTGCATCATGCCGCGAGTTCCCAACCTGCTGATTTGCTAAAACAGTTATAAAGGATTTTTCTTTGTGTCCACTCTCTCTTTACAGCTCCAGAAACAGCTGTCTGAGCTGGACGAGGATGACTTATGCTATGAATTTCGTCGAGAGCGTTTCACTGTCCATCGCACTCATTTGTATTTTCTACATTACGAATATGAGCCTGCTTCAGACAATACCGATGTAACACTGGTGGCTCAGCTTTCAATGGACAGGTAGGGGAAATCTCTTGTTCACCTAGAAGCATGAGGCAATGAATACTTTCTCACAGAGAAATCCATCTGCATAATGCTTTCGGGAGAGGAAACCTCACTTTCCTAGAAACTTGGGTGTCAGTAACACTGTAAGACCTTTCCTGAATTATGAGCAGCCTGTGTAGATAACACACATGCATCCAGACTTCAGCTCTGCAGTGCACGTATGGGTGTGAGTTGAGTTCTTGAGAGGCTGAATACTCGAACTGCAAGAGTTGTTACTTGTCAGGATTGTCAGGCGTTGTTGTTTCATGGAATTTTGCAGAAACTTAGAAGAAAACAGGAGATGTTTAAATCGACTGAGGCAATCAGTAGCAGCTGATCAAGTTTTTACACGCGTTATTTCCTCATTAAACAGTGCTAGTTTTGCCTTCATGGTGTTTTCCTTGCAAAAAATTTTAATTAGTGGTTTTTCTTATGGTAAAAATCAAAACTAAACATTTTTGTTTCAAATTGGGAAGTTGAAAACACCACCTTTTTTTTTTTTTAATATGTTGGTGTGAAATAAAAAATCTCCTTTTGAGAAGAGTAAATGAATTTTTATACAAATGTTGATTTTCAGCATAACATTTCTGGTGTAACTCTTTTCAACTTTCAGTTCTGATGTGAAGTGGAATTTAAGTGGTATTTCAATTGGGAAAAAACAATCTGTTTCATGACATGTTTCACCTGCATCTTTCTGATTCCCACCATTGCAATTAGTTATCACTTTCCAGTGAGTGCAGTCCAGATCTGTGTGAAATTTTGAATTGTCAGTCTCATTTTTCCTTCTGCTTCTCAGTTCGAATCTAGCCCATACTTTGCAGTTGCTGCTATCAGAGTGGGTTACAAAACAGGCCGGAACTCCTTGAATGTTAGCCAGAAACTGCTATTTCACTTAGCGATGCACATACAGAATACATCATGACCCGTGAGTACCACCACTGCTACACCAGTGGAAGGTCAGCAGTCTTCCAGGAGAGTCAGAGGAATTCAGATCAACAAAACATTTACAACCTGTTTTAAAAATAAACACGAACGGTTGAGGGCTCTTCTGTTTCACCAGCACCTTAGCGCTGCATCCTACACATTGTGTTATGATTTGCTATGCACATCAGCGTCTGTTCTATTGATTTTTAATTGAGGAAACGTTTCTTAAGTGTTCACAAACCTTTGGGTAAAAGACTAAAGAAATAAATTAAGCCAGACCCTGAGCGAGTGCTACAGTAAATTAGTAAAACTGGTGTGTGCACATGGTGTATTTTCCTCCCAGAATTTAATTCAAAAGAACGAGATGGGGCTCAGTGCTGACTCACTGGCACTGATGCAGAGTCTGAGCATCTGTTTCCCTTTCTGGATCCTCACTGGGGCACATGTTTTTATTGATAGACAGAACCACACGTTTTTATTCAGGAAGAACAGCCCTCCTGATACTGTGCAGGAAAAAATCTTCCCTACTTGGTTGGTGTGTTGCTATAAATTATTGATTTGAGTTGGAAATACTTTCTTTCAGCTAAAATCAATAAATAATATCATACCAAAGAACTGTTTAGCTGCTTTGTTTTCTTTCACATCTTTCAGTTACTGCCTTTTTTTTTTTTTTGTCTCTTGTTTAAACCACTTTTATTAAACTCCTCCAGCATAGCTGTAGACAAGAAGAGTCTCTCAGATGTAAGATGACACGTACAAAAACAGTGTGCTATGCGCTACATTCCTGCATCATTCTTTCAAATGATCATCCAAGATAAGGAAAGGCAAAAAAGCAACTCCCAGTGTCTCCAATTATAGGGCTGTTGGAGATGAGACTGACATGACTGTCATGACAGGCTTATGTTTGCCTGGGCAAACTTGGGGAATGGGGGAGAGGGATGCAGTTTAGGAGCTAACATTAATGTTTTTAGATAAGAGCTTTGAGACGGACTTTGTTCGGTGGTGTTCGTTAATGGTTAATTGTCACCTTTTATACTGATGTGAAATTTTCTTGGATAATGGTTTGGTTACATCACAGTGTTTTTTTGTGCATGTTTTGGCTAGGCAGCCTTTTAAGGTGTGATAGGTACCTGGGGTCCAGAAATCAGAGTGGGAGTTACAAAAATATGAGATCAAGGTTGTGGACCAGGAAAGGCAGGATAAGCGTTACATGGTTTGAAGTAAGTCTGAGTGAGAACAAGTTGTAAATTGCTTGAGTATTCTTAAGAAGTAAAGTGAAAACAAATGATCTTACAAAACTATTGAATTCCAACAGAATTCCCTTGACTGAAACAGACCTTCAAAAAAATTAAGCAACTAAATTATGATGTCATTATTATGCAGTACAAAAATATGTTTATTTTCTCTGGAGTCTAAGAGAATACATTCCTCGAGACTGCTAACAATACCAAAATTATTAAAAAATAATGTTTTGCTTAGAAACTCATAATTTGAAGTTTTCTGGTCGAAGGAGACTATTGTGACAACCTACAGAGAGCAGATTATGGAGCCTCACCCAGCAGTCCCTGTATCAAACTCGTGGAAGTGGAGCCTGTCAATGAGAACAACACAGCAAAATGGCATATTCTAAAGGGCAGTAAGCTGTCCAGCTGGAAATTTATACCAGCAAAACCCCATTCCAACCTAACTATCGTGAAAAGCTTTGCAGGCATTATCAGGTGTGCTGTTTAAATAAGTTATGTATGCTCTTTGTCCACTGCTTTGAGTCCTTGAAAGGCATTTTGCTGCATTTCTTGCTAGGCAAGTGTTTCATTTTTTAAAAGGTTGCCCTAAATCTGAGTGCTGATGAATTGGAGTCTCCTGATTAATGGGTTTCCACTATGTTGGAAAAGGAAAAAAAAAAGTATTTTTCTGTATGTATTATTTGTAAAATCAAAAGCCTAAAGCCTTCACATACTTTTAGATCTTTTTTATCGATTTTTGTTTCTAATTCAGCTGTATGTTTCAGGCTGATAATAAACTTTTCAATAATAGATAAAAAGAAAATAATGTACCAGGTGTAGATGAGTAAAAGTAATATCTCATACCTAAGAATAAATGATTATATCGTCTTGGATGTCATCACGATCTTTCAGAAATGCAGGAAAAAGCTGTTAATGTTAAATCAGAATGTGTGTTTGCTGGTGTGAGTATATCATTCATTTCTGCTGCAAAGCTTAGGGAGATAGTAGGAGGGGAAAATTATTTTCTCTGATTATGGTGATGCAGAAAACTTTTCTTAATGTTCTGCATAAATATTAATAGGAAAAAATCTAGTAATGTGGATTTGGAAGGGAGAGAAGATAATCATGTTGCATAGTCGACTCTTCTTAATTTTTAATAGACTATCTGGCTAGGCTGCGTAGGTTCATTTCCCTTTGTATTAACTCAAGAGGCTTTGTAATCAGTCCTTGCTGTGTTTTTGGGTGGCATATCTTAATTTCTAACCTATAATTTACCCAAAGTGCTTAATCGATTTTGACTGGGCTGGGTTTGATTTATGTTTGTGTAGGAGATTGTTTGTTGTCATTTTCATCAATAGCATTGTAACTGCTAGAAGTTTTAAAAAATATGCATTGATACAGCCTGTTTTAAAAATAATTTAATGAAATTTGAGATACTGCTAAAACATATACAAATTAGTACCTTAAATTATGGGTTTGTCTGAAATGTTCTTTTGATATTCCACAGCAATGCCATGTCTCTCCCTTCTTTTCTCATTATTCTCTACACATAGTAAATCCCATTTCTATCAGTCTGTCATCCTTTTCCCCTTTCCCTGACAGTGAGTTTTCTTCTAGTCAATGCACATGTTCATGTAAGTCAGCAATCCGTTGACCTGTCACTTTTAACAGCTTTTAAGATCTGACTAACTGCCTTGCAAAAATTTGGGAAAGGTTTTCCTAAAACTGAGGTAAAATAATCTGTTGATCTGTACACCTTTCTCCTCCACAAGCTTCTTGAAGAGCACTGTAGTACGTTTGTGTGTGAGAACAGCTTGACCTGATGTGTGAACTTGGGCTCTAGACACTGTTTAAGGTTACAAAAACCCCGGTCCTGTAAGTAGATCCACATGGGCAGATCCCTGCAACTGCTCAGAGCTCCCATCAGTTGAAGTTCCATCATGTATGTGATTAATTGTGCTGTAGAAATAGTTACTGCTTTCCACAGCATATAAAGTGACCTGTGTCTGTCTGACTTGGAGACAGATACCCGCGTTTGATCAGATGAAGCCAAGCAAAGAGTTTGAGACAGGGAAACGGCCTTTTCTTATTCTCACCCTTCCTTTTTCAGGCTCCAGATGCTTGAAGCCATCTGCAAACACTGGGAAGGTCCAATCAGCCTGGCACTCTATCTTTCTGATGCAGAAGCCCAGCAATTTCTGCGCTATGCCCAGGGCTCAGAAGTACTTATGAGCCGCCACAATGTCGGCTACCATATCGTGTACAAGGAGGGCCAGTTCTACCCTGTGAATCTTCTAAGGAATGTGGCTATGAAGCATATCAGCACACCATACATGTTTCTCTCCGACATCGACTTCTTGCCCATGTATGGACTCTACGAGTACCTCAGGTAAATGGACAGTGGAGGGATCCCCACTGTCACCCACATTTTCAGCCCCTCTGCACCCCACCCTTCTCACGTATTCCCAAAACAATGCAGTTTGAGCAGATCCGAAGAGGCAGTTTATAGATGTTTAAAGTGTGACAATGCCCAGCAAGGCACAAGAATCTTTAGGGTAGAGGAAGGGGCTGTAACTGGAAGTAAAGCAATACAGTGATGAAAGAAAAAACTCAGGTCTAAATGTAAGCCCTGTTAGCCATCAGATTAATTCCCTCAGAGCAGCAGAAAAATCAATTTGAAAAGTGACCTAGTCTAAGTATTATTAAATGTGCAAGAGCATCCTTGCACATCCTGTATTAACAGAGATGTGAACTGAGCGATTTCCCTAAACACCCTTGGTTCTTAATGTCAGTGGCAGAAAAAACATGCAAAGCATTTGAACTTGTTGTCCCTGTGACACACTCTTAATCCACTTCCGTGTCTTGAAAAGAGGGTGATAGTCTAACCAGCTCAAAAATATGACTGCAACGCCAGCACCTGTCAAGGCAAAATAATTAGTATAAGGAAGCCTGGAAGAGTGATCTTAGTGTGTGTTGTATCATAATGAATGTGAGCAGGTTGGGCTGAGCAAACTACAGAACTCTGATCCATTAACTGAAGCTTTTTTTTAATAAAGACCTTTTTCCCCTGCAGAGTCTGGTCATCTGAGGGCAAAGCATAGAGCAAGGAGGACACCCTGTGGCCAGACAGGAGGATATCAATTCCTTAGTCCTGTCCAGTTGTGCTTTTCCTCTCTGTTCTAATTTGGCAAAAGCTGATCAAAGTGTTCCAGTGAGTGTCTGCCTCTAGGTGATCCCTTTCAGTCTATAGGCCCGGAGTTTGGGCGTGTAAAGGGAAATATATCTCCCATTATCATAAACTTAAGGAGGAATTCCTTTGTTTCTGCTTTAACAAGTCAGTAAACATCTTCTCACTTCTTCCTTATGGAGAATTGCTTTTCTCGATGTCTGTGTCCATGTTTGGGGCCAAATTCACTATTGCGTTTAAGGCACTGGATTTCAATAGTATCATTGAAGTTTTGTCTCTCTGTGTCAACTTGTTTCCCACTTCTTTGAGGGGTATTTCTTTTTGACTTGTGCTGTGAGGACTCCAAAATACTTCTGTCCCGAGCTGTCTCAAGACACATGCACGGCAGTTATTGTTGGCTTTTCTGTTCTGTGCTGTTAGTGTTGTGGACTGTTACATTTCTCCAGATCAATGCTGGACACAGTGAGGATAGCAGCTGTTGAAACTGGCGTGTAGTACTTCAGCAACTTGTTCCTCCATGCTGCTTCGCAGTGCTCTTATGAGCCAGCACTGAAAGGAAGAAGCAAGGAGAGAAGACAGAATGATGTAACACAATATACTTACGATATAACAACCACAGAAATAGTTCTCATATGGTGATAATGTGTTATAGGACTAAGTTCACAGCAATGCCACCTGTTGCCTGGGAATATCAAAATTGCTAATCTGCTACTACCAGCTCTTTAAAAAGGGGTTGGATTTTTTTTTTGCCTGTAGAGTAGAGGCTTTACTTGCTTTCTCAATAATGATTTTTTTCCTGAGCAAAATAGCAGGGAGGTGCAGTGAGATTATTTTAAATACAGATGCGCTATATCTTACTGCATTGACTGTTCCCAGCGCCTCTGCCAGTAGCTGATTAGTGCTATCTATCTGAATGGCAGCAATTGTTTGTTAGAGAGACAGTACAAACATTTTCATCTTCATTTCCTCAGATAGAACAGCCATAAGCAAATGGAAATAGTGGGATGTTTCAGGCATTGCTTTGTACAGGATGAAACAGACAAGACCCCCTCACTGTGCGCTTGCTGATTTACATATATTGTATATTGTGTCTCTACAGACAATATACGCTCAGAAAGAAAGGAGTTTTCAAAAACATTTTCAACATACTTTGATAGTATTGTATGTGAAAGGTTACAGTCAGTTTTGAATGAGAGGCTGATGGTTACCTTAGATTTTTGCTAACTGAGCTTTTTCACAGCTGCTAAGACCATTTAAGTGCTTTTAATCTCCATCAAACCCCCTTTTTGTCCTACCTTACTCTTCTGTTAAATACAAAAATAAAAAAATGTATCATTTAAAGATTTCCTGTTTACAAAACTCAGACAGTTTCATGGTCTGTGCTGAGTCAGTCCTTTGTCACCTTCCCTCATTAGTTACTGAGGGCAATCTTATCATCACCCCAGAAGTAAAGGCTCTTTCTGGTTGCTACAGGTCAGGTGTGTGGATCATCCTAAAGGTTCTTCTAAAACAAAATAACTAGACAGGCTCTCTACAGTTCTCACGGCTAGCATTAAAGTTATTTCCTGACACATTTGTGTAAAACATGCCCTTTACTTCCAGTGACACATTTAACATGAGACTATGCATTTATCACTTTTGCAGAGAGGAGGAACCTACAAATGAATTTAACAGTGGACTGACAACTCTTTAGTTCTTACCACAAACTCTGTGACTGCCATATTTGTTGACCTTGAACCAACCACTCACCAAGTCCTGATGTTGGAAACTAATTTGAATTAATGGACTCTTGGGTTTGGTTTTGTTTGTGTTGTTGGGTTGTTTTTTTTTTCCCTGAATTTAGTACTTTAGAATTAGGTTGTTAACCTTTCTGTGTCTGAACTTCTCTGTCCTGCAGAAATGATATTACTGTATGCCCCCATGAGAATGACAATTCTGTGTTAATTTTTGGAAAGGACTATGAAGATGAAAAGATTCATGTCAACATGCTGGACTTCATTCTACCTATAAGGAGGCTTTTGTGATTTAAGATTCAGTTCTTTCATGCTTTGTGAAAAATAGGGTTGATTAGTAGATTTAGAAATTTAACTCTGTGATTTAGAAATTTAACACTGTGTCAGAATGACATACATCAGGTCTGAACACAAAGATGCCTGGGAAACGGTTTCCTGGACAACACCAGCAAAGAGAAAACTATAAAATCATATATCCTTATTTTGGGGTTTGGGGAAAAAGGATATATAAAGGAAAATGGATTCTGATCCGATATTACTGAATCCAAAAAGTAGCCCTCATACAGATAGTGCAGGAATTAAACAGTTTACCCAGTGCTAGTTTGCAAAATAATGAAATGTATTCCCTATGTCACATTCCACATAACTTGCAACACCAACAGTGAAAATTTTCCTGTTCCAAGTAGCACATAACCAGTCAATCAGCAAATCACATCTCCAGTAAAAACAGGAAAAAAAATCACCTCACAGAAAAGGAGAAATAGATTTGCTTCTAATAGTAAGAGATTAGATTTTCGGCTGATTGTTCAAGGAGCAGACTGCCAGCCAAGTTATCAGAATTAAATGGAAGGTGTTTGTTTCTGTACCAAGTCCTCTCTGCCCTTATCACAATTTATATGGCTTCTTTTGTCCTTTGTCAGTCAGTTTCAACACCTGGATGTCAGCACTGAATCCTCTTTCCCCTTACATTAGTCCTTTATGTCATGTAGTCCACATCAAAGGCAGGCTATTCTACTCAGAGGTCAGTGCTGTTGGACTTAGTGACTGAGTGCTGTTGGACTTACTGACTTATCTCAACTCCCACCTCAGTTTTGGTGAACCTCTCCACTTCAGCCTCTCACCAACCTGCACGTCAGATGCTCACATATCTCTTGAAAATATTTCTGCAGAGATCATCCTGTTATTCTATTTCACTCTTGAAGTACCTCCACCAGTTTTCTGTGTTTCACTCTATCCACTACAAGCATCTTGTTTTCAGACCTCTGCTTCTCTTGACTTCCCTAACTTTTTATGTTGACCTTTGACAATGCAGGTGATTTCAGCCTTTTGGATCAGTTTGTTACCTCTGCCTTTGGGTTTATTTCCTTAAGGTACTGTCATGTGTTATTTCCAACAGTTCTGCCATTGACATCTAAATATGCAAGTGACATGAGCAGGGAGTGTGCAGAGAGGATTATTATTGATATCTACATCATTTTTGTGCTTGTATCCTCTCCCTTACAAAATGAGTAAGGTTCAAAACTAGTTTCAACCCAACTTGCTCTGAGATTCTCTGCTGTTACCCTTGCTTGATATCTATACCTATATCAGCTTTGTTCAGCTTCAGACTGTAGACTTTGAGGGGCAGGATTGTCTTCTGCTGTTTGACCATGCCAAGCACAACAAAGCTTTGACTTGTGCCTGAGATTTTTGATCTCTCCATCAAACAAAGAGATAGTAAAAGCCATAAATAGAAGCTGCTGTTTCCTTGCAGAGCCCAAAGAGTGAGCATCACTGTCACCTGCTCCTTCCTAGAACTGAATCCCCAAAGCTGTACCACTCAAGGCTGATAGATTGCACACAGTCCAGAAAGCCTGAGAAGTTGGAAGAGAAAGAATGGTAGTGTCCCCTGCTCTCAGAGAAGGTGTGAAGGAGAAGAAACATTGAGTGTCATAAAGACTGGATGCTGTTTCTGCTCAGCAATCTGGAAGGTTGTGGAGGATGATTGTGAAGGAATCACCTATTACATGCAGATATCTTAGCCACAACTGATGGTGAGGAAGAAGCTAGAGAAGAAAGTACAAAAAAGTTGTAATAAGATGCTATTAAAATCCTTCAATTGTGAAAAGTTTACTGGAATGTGGCAGGGGTTCTTTAAACAATGCAATCTTTGCACTAAGGTGCTGAGAACAGATTTCATTTTATAGAACAGGCCTAAAGGGTGGTGTGAATTCTCTAAAATTCAGATTTTATTAAATAGCCCTGCTCTTCTTCTTTTTCTCTGATAGCAATTTAAATGAATTCTAGGTATTCTGGGCCTAGAAAAGTGGTTTGTTTGCTCCTTCTGTTATTATGAAAGTGATCCCAATTCCTTCATCTTAAAAGGCTGTAGAGAGTTTTCTGCTTGTCAACATTGTCCTTGATTGCTTCTTGCAGTAACATAAAAGTCAGGACAGTGAATCCCGTTTAGGGGAACTAACATTGACAGGGAGAGAGGCATATTTCTCATACGAAATATGAAGATAATGAAAAGAGAATCGGGACGGAGTTATTTCTAATGACAAGCATAGTGAGATTCAGTTTGGGGATGGAAAAGTAATTCCATTTTCTTAGAGTTTTAGTTTGTGAGGAAAGAATAAACTGAATACCACTGGTAAGTAGAGTGTAAGCTTGCTAAACTGTTGCTCTTGCTCTCCTTTGGCAGTTGTCCTAAGGCCCCTGTCTGAAGAAGGTCCCTACTGTGCAAAATGCAGTATGTGCTTACACATACACACTCACTCACCAGAAGAGTCTCTGCACTGAACAACTTGCAGCAAAAGAAGGGAAAAAGCAAGGGGTGTCAATGCATCTTCTCTGACAGTCTCTTTGCCCTACGTATACAGCCAGCACAAATGAGCTTTGATCTCTGGGCACTGGTTAACAATAGTCAAAAAAAATAGTCATGGTTAACAATAGTCAAAAAAATACTGCTAATTTACAGTTTCACTGAGTTACACCATGTCCTGTTGCAGCAGATCTGTGCCTTGCCTTGAACAAAGACCAACCATCAAGGCAACAGAGTTCTTGAGGGCAAATACCTGGTTCATAGTGGTATTAAGGTAATACCTTGCAGGACACACAGATCTCTAAAGCAGAGGTAGAAAACAAGTGTGATGGCACAGCATAGCACAGAGAATAGCTACACTGAAATACATGCAAACTTTCCAACTCCTCACCTTGCAAAGTTCCACTGAGTCCTAGATAAATCCCTTTTTTTTTTTTAGAACTGCCATTGACTGAGCTGCTCTTTTCTATATATGTAGTAACATTCAGTTGTGGTTCTGTTACAGAGGTGGTCAACTGGCCATGCTCAGAGTGGTAGTTCAGCTCTGTGCACCCCTGGACAGGCAGGGCAGCATTGATCAGTCAAACATGCAAGCTCTTTTTGAACTGTGATTATTCTCCTTGCTCTTAGAGTAGCAGATTCAAAAGGAGAGGAGAATATGAAACACCTCTGGGAAAAAAAATGGGCCACAGTTAAATTTACAGTGTCAAACTTCCCATTCTCTGCTCTCTACTTAGAAAAGTCAAGATTTGCTCAGTTTAAAATTTTCCTGTTTGTATTTGGTGTTTTTCTTTGCCAGGAAGTCTGTCATCCAGCTAGACCTGGCTAACACCAAGAAAGCTCTGATCGTACCTGCTTTTGAGACCCTACGCTACCGCCTCTCCTTCCCCAAGTCAAAAGCAGAGCTGCTATCTATGTTGGACATGGGAACCCTCTTCACATTCAGGTAATGGAAAATACTTTGGTTGAACTTGTGGTCATTATCTCTAAAGGCTTTTTTGATGTTCTGTGAATATTTGATTTTTCTCTCTCACTGGCTGCTAGCTAGCTCCATTAAGAAACCTATTGGATTTTTTTTCCCCATTTCATAGAGAAGCAGTGAACAGAATCATACGTGGATATATTCCATCTGTAAGCTCACCATTTTATCAAGTATTATAGTTCTCTACTGAAGGACTTCAGTTGTTAAATTAAATTTGTTTTATTTTCATCATTTTTTATTGCACTACAAAATCAAGCGTGACCATTACACTCATGTGCGTGTAATTTTCTTTTTGGCTGCCAAATACTATCCATATAACTGTGTCCCTCATGTGACCAAAAATAGTTTCTCTCTGCTCGTTGGTTCACTTCCTTACTGACTTACTGAAAAAACAAATGCAGGCCTGTCATGTGTTCTTTTAAAGTGTGAAACAGCTTCTTAAATAGCTCGAGTTTCTCAATGCAGAGGTAAAAGTGTACTCTGACTAGAAGTTTAGAAGCATGGAGCACCTAAATTTGGAGCTCTTCTCTGAAGCAGACTCCTTTTGTGGCTGTGAACGAGTCACTTATGTTATCCGCCAGACTTTTTGGTTCTAAAATTCACCTCCCAGGGTTTAACTGTCTCTTGGGTGTGTGTGGTAAGGTCTGATTAGCAGACATTTATAAAGCATTGCCGTGATGGGAAGAGCACAATATGGCCTTATGATAGTGCACAGAGAGGGGGCTTAGGAGACCAGCATTCTCTTCTGAGCTCCACCACTGCCCTGCTGGGAGGTGGTACGTGAATCAGTTCGCTTTCTTACATCTCTGTTCTCCATCTCTGAAATGCAGGTAACAATGTTCACCTCTCCTTTTTATGATATTTTGAGATCTAGAGATAAAAACTATGAAAAAGCTAGGTATTATCCATAGCTATTGGAGCTCTATATCACATCTCCCATCCTACCCTTATGTTAGAGCTTTTCTCATACTTCTCCCCTTACCTCTATTACACACCTCTCTCGTTGCAGCAGCCTTCCTTCTCTCATGTGGCAACATGCACATGTCATAGCAGACAGTCTTTGTGAGTCTGGAAAATATAATTCTGACACTATCTCTACCAGTGACTGCCTTGAAATAGGAACTTGAGGCAACTGATTGAGGCATACCTCTCTCTGGAAAATTACTTAAGTATACTGATAGAAAAGTGCCTTTACGCTCTCCCATCATTCTTTAACAGTCAAAGACATACAAATTAACAAAAGATTTTGTTGATAGAAAATAGTTGTTTCTCCCACGATTGAAAGAAAAAACTCTCACAGTGGAAAATAACACCCTCAGAATTTTGAGATGTCACATTCCACCAACAATCAAAATTTCAGTTTGCACAGCAGTGGCCTTCCGCTACAGATTTCATCTTCAAGCTATACAGCACGTTGGCATGTTACATAAACAGCCAGGTTTGTAGATCCTTTCTCAAGTCTCACTCAGGCAAAAATCTCTTTAACATCAGTGGGAGGTTTGCCAGAGCAAGGTTAAACAAGAGTTGAAGGACATGCGGTCTGTCACTGGTGTACATATTAATGTAGGACACATTTTACAAATGCTTCCCCAGTTTGCTTTGGCTCATTTTGTCGCTGAAATCTATCAACAGCCACAAAGCAGCTGTGATCTGTGCTGAGAATTTCCACCTCCACCTTCAAGGTGCTTTAATAACGCTGCAATTTGAGGCTGAGCGGATGGGAGTGAGCTGGGGAGGACTGCTGTGACAGTGATTGCTGAGAGTGCCTGCAGCGTCCCGGTCCCTCACACCACATGGTAGATTACAATCTTTTCCTCACCGAAATTGCTTTTGTCACCTCTTTTCCAAATGGTGACCTTTTCTACCTCTGGGCAGCTAAGAAGTACAAAACAGCTCTCAATTACATCCCCCGGTCACCACCAGAAGAAAAGGGAAGACGTGTGAGCATCGATGGCTGGCAAGATGTGCTGTGTGGAACCCTCTGTGGCAGCAGGTTGCTCTGTGCCAGCTTGCTGGCTTTGTTTGCAGGTGCTGGCTGTGACCGTGCCTCACGAGGATGTGTCCGCTCAGTGCCTGGGTAATAGCTGATGAACCACAAATGTGCTGCCGACACAGCTTTCAGGCACAAGAAATACCACAGCTGGTAGAAGACGCATCGTATTGAGAAAACATAACCAGCAACAACTGATTAACTAATTAACGGATTGCATCCACAATCCAGCAAAATGTTTAAGCATCTGAGAACAGAACTGGGAAAGTTTTTCTTTCACCAAATTAGTCTTTCTCACCGAAATGGGAAGCTTTGAGGGACAAGGCAGGGAGGAGAGGAATAATAATTTCATTTTACTGAGTTCAGTAAAAATTGCTATAGTTTCCAAATTTTATTTTAAATAAAAGCAATCAATAACACAAGTAAGATTAAACAATCAATGCAAAGTGGAGGCAGAGGGGGAGTTTCCAGTTGTTTTCAATGAACCGTGGGAAAGAAATTCACCATCATTTTATGGAGATTGAGTTCATTTGGATTTGTCAAAATTGCCAGTTTAGTGAAAAGTATGTTGTTCACAGTTTTCACAAAATTCTCCTGGGAGTCAGTGAGATTAAGTATGGCCTAAAAGTCAAAGTCTACTTAAATCTTGGGTGAGAATGGACTGAGGAGGAAAATTAGATTCACTCAATTCTCCTGTGAGATGCAAGAATAATGCAGACAGTGAACCACTTCTCACAACTGCATCACGAAGAGTAAAGCATGTTGGAAATGACTCACTCTTTCATGGTGGCTTCCTCTACATGAACATCCATGTAATGGTGTCTGCATACCGTATTTTGCAATGGATTTCATGCAGTGAACAGCCATTGGCCAAGACCTCGCTCCAGCAGACTATATGTGTGTGCATATATATGTAGACCCATGTATATTGTATGTACAGATATGTATGTAATCCTGAGCTCTTGCAATTCTTATTTCCAGTCTAATTATTTCTTTATAATCAGTATGTGCACAACTCATCTGAGCATCCTATACTCATTTTCCTTTTTGTACTGATGTTAACCATGCTTTTGTTTTCCTCTTTCCCTCCACTCACATCAGTCACTCTGAAGAGGCAAGTAGATCATCTCTGGTATAATTTTGTTTGGTACAGTCCGGTCTATTCCTTCCTTTCTGCTTTGTGTTGTTTCATCAAGCTCACTTTCGTATTCTTCCTTTGTTGTCTCTTCCCAATTATTATTTTTCCTGCTGGTCAGCAATCTTGACTCACAGTTATATTTGAACTGCTGTAACTGTTTACACTGATATCCCAAAAAAGAGTGGAAAGAAATTGATGGGATTTATGGTGTCCTGTTCCCTCCCTGTTGAAATCAGTGGGAGAGTTACCAGAACAACGTCAGCATTTGACTGCTTCTCTGTGGGACTGTCTCAATTAACCAAAGTTTGTAGGGGGCTTTGAAGATACAAGTCACTTCTTAAGTGTTTAGTAGTCATTATTATTATTATTATTATCATAATTAATTTCAAAATGCCAGACGTGGGATTGTAGAAGATGCAACATCCTCCGCAATCCCATATCATTTTAAACCCCACATTATGATTGTGGGTTTTTCCAACACAGATAGCTGCCCATTAGTGACTGAGTTAACCAGTCATTTCCAAAAGAAGCCAAGAAAAGGGAGAGGCTTTTTGGAGATGATTCCAAAGGGTATTAAGGGTTTTAAGTTTCTTTGTGAATCTGGCACTGGTTTCTAATAATCTCTATAGAATTAACTCACTGTCAGTTTTTATAATACAGAAGATCTTTGGTTTTGCAGGTCCCCAGGTCAGATATCTGGAAGTGATACAACCTGTTTGCAGTTCAGAAATGCAGCCTTCAAAGGACCACGCATTACTTGGGACCTCAGTGCTATCCTAATATTTCTGCCCCCGAACGAGGAGAGTCAGCGAAGCTGAACTCCGCTCTCTTATTCTTGCTACAAGCCATACAAATAATACAGTCCAAGTGAAAACTCCTAGGCTGTGATTCCACATCCCTGTGTTTAGCAATGGCTCGCAATGTTCGGAAAATTTCTGGGTTTGAAATGTTACCTCAGGTGCTAATTCTGCAAATATTTAATGCTCAAATCCTTTCACTCTTAGCACATGAGTCATCCCTGTGAATTCAATGTACCTTACATTACAGACTGGCAGGATGTTTGCTTTGTCCCTTCTGTTACGCATCTCAGAGCGTTGTAATACAGATGGCCTGCTATGCCTTTGTTTCATTATTTAATCTGTGAGTCTGCAGAAAGAGCCCGTCTCATTGATTTTTGGAAAGGTGTAAGAAGAATAAGTGGGCGAGAGAGTCATTGACCCTGGCACTAATGGGGTGGATTCAAGCTGTGCTTGGAAGAGACCTGCTATGACCTGAACAAGATTAACGAAGTATAAAAGGATCTTTTTCTGTAAATCAAATTGATTACCTTACTGAGGATCACATGGATACTCCCCACAATGTAGAAAGTGCAGCAGAAAGCCTTTATGTAATACTTTACTTATTAATTTAATTACGCACTTTGGCTCCTACCACAGTAATAACAGTAATTAATAAAACGGAACATCTACCCAGAGCTGCAGGTGTCTCTCATACAAATTATAAAATTGCATATAAAACAGATAGTGAATGTCACTGTCGTATAGAAATAGCTAATTTTAGGGACCTTATCTGAGCTGCAGAATTTCACACTGATTTTAGAGCACTGATACAGCCTCCTGGTTGCTAGGAACGAGACACAGCACTTTGTAGTGCAGATGAACTGTCTGTGTACTTTGTAATTGTTTCTCACATTACCATTAGGTAGTGTTTTCACACTATCCTTCACCAGCTAGATGTGTTTAAGCATTGAGCACATAAAGGCTCTGGGAAGCGTGCTGGAAATAGTCCTAGAAATTGCCTCCGATATGTCCTGAAAATGATGATGTGATCTGTAAGCTAATGGCCTCATTTTTGAGCGTTTCATCTAACAAGTAACATTTTGTTGCCTCGCCAAGATGCGTTCTATCTAATTGCCTCCCCGCGTCCCTGCCATTTATGTCTGTTTAAGGTATCACGTCTGGACGAAAGGGCATGCGCCAACGAACTTTGCCAAGTGGCGAACAGCCACCACCCCTTACCGCGTTGAGTGGGAAGCAGACTTTGAGCCATACGTTGTCGTGAGGAAGGACTGCCCGGAGTATGACAGGCGGTTTGTTGGATTTGGCTGGAACAAAGTAGCTCACATCATGGAACTGGATGCGCAGGTGAGGAGATGCCGCCAGCCCCACCCAGGGTTGGGCAGCAGTTGCTGTGAAATGACATGTGTCTTCTGTAGAAAGCCTTTGGGCTTTGCATCACCTCATTTGGCCTTACTGAGCTCTTAAGTGAGTGCTTCCTGAGTTGGGAACACTCAGTTTAGTCCTTGTCAAGCATTAAAGGAGAAAAGAGTCTGAGTTAGCTGACTTGTCAGTTGATGTCTCGCAGTGGCACAATCCCTGCAGTGCTCACCTCCTGCCCAACAGCGCACCTGAGCACTGCAGTATTTGTCACCAGTTTCATCACCTGTTAGGGAATGTATAGACCTAGCTGGATGGTTTTCAGTGAAACAGAGGTTGGCGAGTCCCAAATGCTAATTTAGAATTCAGAAAACAATCTTAATTTGAATCCAAGGCAAGCATCTTCAATTTCTGGCCTGGATTTACAGTGCATCTCTGCACAGCCCAGGACTTTGCATTTCCAAAATCTCTGACTGTTGAGCAGACACTGGAGGATCCAGGTACTTGATCCTTGCGCTACTTTGGCTCTTGGATCTGTGACTTGGGATGAAGCTTCTGGGCAGAATATATAAGAATTAGGGTGCAGAGTAAGCTGGAGAGTCCCAGGCTGGCAGTGGAGCTCTCAGAGCTGCCAAGATCCCTGCCACCAACCTAGATCTTAATCTGGCAGTGACTATGGCTCTGTGGGAGTCCAGTGCTGCTGCTCACTGAAATGGCACCTCCCTGCTGTTCTTGGATGTCAAGCTAACCACTGTGCTAATCTGCAGGGTCTGGGTCATGGCATTTCTTTTTAGTTTGGGTTTGTTTGGGTTTTTTTTTAGTTTGGTTTTAGTCCCAGTTTTTGAACTAGTAGCATTTCATGCTAACCAAAAAACATGGCTTTTGGCCACCTGTATCCTGTGATGCTAGCTTCTGCTATGGATCTGGAGTATAGCTGATCCTTCTCTGGCAACCTCTTACTAGTTTACGTGAAGTAGAGTGGCACAAGGCACGTAGCAAATTACTGGGAGATGGTGTCTCTGGGGTGTCAGCTACAGTGTGTTTGTGTGCAGACACATGTGTGGGAAGGATATTTTCTACTTCTTACAAAACCACACGGTCACCTTGGGCTGGCAGCCACTTGCCCTCTCTTTGCAAAAGGCCATTCCCAACAAATTTGCACCTTCTTATGTTGAGAAAAAATGATTACTGACTAGAAAAAAAACTGTCCCTTATATTATTGTTAATAATAATACTTGGCTCTACTATAGCACTTTAATTTTCCAGTGCACTTTCCAAACACTAATCAATTAACCATCAGTTGTGGAGAGTGCCAGTGTAATGATGTATTTTTTGTTAATCTGGGTAACAAGGCTTATGTTCCCACAGCATGTTCTCATCTAGCACTTACAATTTAACTCTTCTGTTCAGAGACATTTGCCCAGCATACAGATTCGCACATGGGAAATGGGAACATTTTTCAAAGTTGATCATAGTGCAGATATTTTAAATGGCCAGTGGGTTGCAACTGACTCTGGGGAATTATTTTTCTCATTCTTCCAGCCTTAAAAGCATTCTCACATTTTCATCTCTAGCAACACGGGCATTGGCCTGTTCTCCCACAAAATGAGCCTGGAGGGAATGTGGGATTGCACAGCTACCTCCCCCTGTGGTGTAGGGGTGTCCACGGATCAGGTTGCTGCCAGCTGCTTGGTTGGCTTCATTACCAGCAGGCAGAGCAGCTTCTCAATTGAGTTATTTCACTGCTCCCCACACTGCAGCATCTGTCAAGAGAGTTGTTTCAGACTCCTTATCAAGGGCCTGTGGCACTACCGTCCATCAGAACAGCACGCTATGTGGAGACAATTGTCATTATTATTCTGGGGGCATGCAGATGTCCTCTGAGCTGGATGCTGTACAAATACATAGATAATGACAGTCTTCGTCTAAAGAATTTATAAACTGTGAGGTAGGGACAGAGGTTCCTGCAAGTGCATTGCTTTCTCAACAGACATCTCCTTATAGTAGAGGTGGGCCATTAGGAAACCTTTCCTTCCTCTTCCAGTGACTGTGGAACTAGACTTTGAGCAATCCTTTTTCCAGGACAGCAGCCCAGCATCTTTCAAAGGGACTTATTAGCAGCAGACTAGTAAGTTTTTGGAAGGTTTTATGTGCCCGAAGGCCTTTCGGAGGGATGGGAGCATAGACGGTCCCTGACCTGCAGGATTACAGGCTTGAGATGCAAACAGAGAACAAAGAAAAGATTGTATGAGGGGGATGTATATTCTTCCGCAGCTACAGCCTTTAGTTTTGGGGTCCCATAGAGACACAGTTTGTAGTTTATCAGCTCTCCTCACTCCATCATGCCAGCCTTTGTTTTTGCATTTGGTTCCCCATTAGTTCTAAATCTCTTCCAGCTAAATGAGTTCTGCCTGTAAGCATCAGCTTATTTTGCTGTGGCTGTACATTTGTCACCCCAAACAGAAGCTCAGAGGGGCCCATTCCCATCTATGACAGCATTGTAATTTGGCACAAAGATTTACCGTTTTAACTCTGTCTGGCAAGGAACAGACATTCCCATAATGAGAAAGGAGCAGCCATACAGCTGCATCTGCACCTAGCAGTCCAACACATACTGCTGTTTCCTAGGTGTCTCCGGCACAGCCCTGCAACCATAGCTACACTTTGGGTTGACTAATACCACTGCTTCAGTTGGGAAATGGATCCACATTGCCTTCTGCTTACTTCTTTCCATTTTGAGCTGTGTTGCTCCAACACTTGGTTTCTGGTAGCGACATAACCCAGTATTTTTCACTCTTTTCCAGGCTGATCATATTTTGTTAGGTGAGGAAAGATTCATAGGTGAAACACTCACGTTTATTACCACAAGTGCATTCTCTCCCATAATTCTCTTTCCCTAACAAATGTTTTTGGAATACTCTGTCCCTGTGGTGCATATAGTCTGTGTCTCTGCACAAACTACTAAATCTACTTCACAAACCAGGGGAATTTGTGCACCTTTTCCTTTAAAGCCAGCACATTCTGTGGCTCTTCCTTCCCTGCCCACTGTCTTCTGCAGAGATGGTCAGTGAGTCAACACAGCAACAGTTGTAAATAGAAACCACATGAGGGCAATAGTAAATTTGCCTGTGGAGTTTTTGAAGTTTCTTTGTCACTTGCATCCCATACAGGTCATATTTTTTGAAATTTCATATAAAAAAAGAGGTTCACATCCCTTTTCTGCCCATTTACTTGCAGGAACAAATACCTGGTTCTTGCACATCCTGCACTAGTGACCTTCCAGATTGTCTAAGAATCAGTCTTTGTCTAGCTTTGCTCTAATGATCATATAGTTAATTATGAAAATGGAAAAAGTCTAGCAGGAATAATTCAGATTTAAACGAACCATCATTTTATAACAACAAAAAAAGTCAAATAACTTGGTCAGATATAAATAAAGTGAATTGGTGAAGTAATTTTAGAGGAGAGGGGGAATTAGCACAGTATCTCATACTTTGTAAAGGAGAACTTAATTTGTGTAAAACCTTCTCAAAGCATATGGAACTAGCAGGTCCATTTTCACACTTCGCCTATAAAAGATACCATATTCTCACCTCATTTCAGGTTTATAAATAGTTTTGGACAGTTTTGTCGCTGTATCTTAGTATACAGGCAAAGCAACATATGTAGTGCAATGGTTGTCTTTGTAAATATAGATTATTCCAGCATCCCAAGTGAGATAAATTGTAGGGGCAAAAGCATATATTTTTTCATGGACAGCTGAGACTCATGCTGTGTGCATGAGTTGGTTGCAAGCACACTACTGCCAAATCTGTGCTGCAGATATGGCTTCAGGCATGTCTTTTGTACTGTTGCCCCACCATTTGGCTTATATGGAGTAAAACATCTTAAAAGGGAAAGCCAACCTTTCATAAAACCAAGAAAAAGCAACTTTTAAAAATAAAAAGGAAGGCTATTTGGGGGCATATCTGTATGGGATTGCTGTTTGTGAGACCCACACTGCACTGTTACATGATGGAGCGTGTCTGCCTGTGGAGGTATGAGAGATGCATTACAAGAGGGCTCAGGAACACCCTCAGAGCTGATGTCTTTCTCCCCCAGGAGTACGAGTTCACAGTGCTGCCCAACGCCTACATGATCCACATGCCGCACGCCCCCAGCTTCGACATCACCAAGTTTCGCTCCAACAAGCAATACCGCATCTGTCTCAAGACCCTGAAGGAAGAGTTCCAGCAGGATATGTCGCGCCACTACGGCTTTGCTGCCCTCAAATATCTCACGGCAGAGAACAACAGCTAGCACAGCAGTGCCCACCTGCGGCAAACAGGGACACGGGAGGGAAGAGCCACTCAACGTTTGGGGCCCGGTCTTCAAACTTCAAACTGAGAAACACTTTTTGGTTTTATATCATACCCAGCAGTTCTAACAGTAGAAATTTGAAGTGACATGTCTTCGGACTGTGCTCATTCGCCCCTTCCCCGACTACCCCCGGCCTTTCAGCTTTAGCATTCGGGAGGTGTCAGCGAGAAGGGGCCAGCTGCGCGCCCGCCGTGCCACCGGAGGTGGGGACTGGGCAGGGGCTGGGAATGCACTCTGCTCTCCTACCTGCAGAGCAAAGACAGACCTTCAGAATATAGGATTTCATGTTGCTATTTAATAATTTGACATGCTTTTTATCTGTAAAGGAAGATCTTCGGGTCGCTGTCCTGTGAATTTCAAATCTGCACTACTCTAAAAGGGAACTTTCACCTGTGAACTTTCACAGGGGCCCTGTTAACATGGACGACCTTGTTAATGCAGGATGAGCCAAAGGTCTGAATTAGCCTTGAAAATGAAGGGGATGCTTATACTATACTGCACTCCAGAAAAGGTGTGTTACTGGTTTAGGTGTATACATGATATCAGTTGGTCTTTTATTCTCAAAATAGTTGTTTTATCAGGAAAATCCCCTGTACCCCACCCTGCCTTTTCCCCGGTCCTAAATGCTGCTCCTTTCCTTGCCAAGGAAATGTCTCCCTTGTGTTTCTTTCCCATTTTCAGTTCTGGTGGTCCAGTAAAGAAGATCAGTAGCTCTGCCAGAAAGTGAACAAAACTTCTTAGTGTAAGGTCTGTTTTCACCAGAGCAACTTGTTCGTGTGTGTCTCGTAAAATAAAGGGCCTGGCTGTAACTCTTAATCTTTTTAGGCAAGAATTGGATTTTTGCCTATAAGGCACGTTGTGCGGGGTAAAGTGATTTGTTTGCTCATTTCAGTGGATGCCTGTCCGTGAAGGCATTGGGCCTTGGGCTTTAAGTGGACTTCTTTGCTGAACAGGGAATATAAACATGGCAACTAGTAGCCTTGGTGCTCTCCTGCTGCCTGCTGCAAGGTCTCAGAACTACTTCGTTAAAGGAGTTTATAATTAAAAGGAGCAGAACTGTTAGGAATAAACTCCTCATTCGAGGGGGAGAAAAGAATGTGTTGGGAATCTGAGTGTGAGTGTTTGCTTGAACGTGGGCTGGTCGAATTCACAACTTCAGTACATGCAGGAGTATGCTGGAGGGCGGACAGGAAACATAACAAGCAAAATGCAGAAAACAAGACACTGGACTTTTTACCATTTTCTTTATTCTTCAGTATTAATGTTGTGTTTACATGGGATGAAGAGATGAGATTTAATGCACTACCCCTTGCAGGGCTATTTGTAATTTCTGTTGCAATGTTAATAGAGAAAGCAGAAACAACTCAGTGAAAAATGCCTCTGTCTCCCTTACCCCAGATCCCCATGCGACCACCTGTACTAATGCCAATACCACTGCCTGAGTTGGGAAATGGATCCACATTGCATTCTGCTCACTTTTTTTCATCTTGTTTTTCAGCCATTGGACCTTCTACTTTTCTCCCCACCTCATCCCTCTAGAGCTTGGTTTTATTTCTAACCTGACATTTCGTGAGAGCTTTCTGTTACGGTGGAAACCACGCGGTTAAACCAGACATTTAAACTACAAATATCAGTTCATCATGCTGTGTATATATGAGAAAAGCCAAAAAAGGCAACATCTTTGACAAGAAATAAAAAGGGGTGGGAGGCTATGTGTAATTTTTACTTTTTCCCCTGGGGCTGTTGGCTGCACAGGAATACATCACTACATAATTTTCCAAAGTGCTTTTCTTCTGTTCTTAATGGTTTTATGTGAAGATTTGCATAAAAAGCTGGGAAGAAGTTACATGAGAGCTCAGTCCTAGTAAAGATATATTTAAAAAAAAAAAAAACCAAAATCTTAACTCCCCAAATTCTTTATTACTCACCACTAAGGGCCCAGATCACTATGCATATTGAGAATGAGAAGAACCCCACTGCACAGAATTGTGTTCATTAGCTAATGTGCAGAAAAGTATCAAAATCTGATCCTAAGAGAGGCTAACACTGGTTGTAGCTACCTAAAATCTCCAGTCAGATCTTCAGTGGGGCCACCATTATGTTTCATATATATTAAAAACTTTAATTTTCAGATGTACATTTCTCCTTGGCTTAACAATGTTGCCCAAGGATGGACTGGAGTGCCCTGCAGCAGCATAACCTGTAGCATGGACCTGTACATCGTTTGGATGTGCCATTATCAACGTGAACATTATTCTCTCCTCGGTGGTCACAAGATGGGGATGGGGGAACGGGGAGGTAATCATTTGCCACTTCCCTGTCTGTACAGTGAGTCATGGACCTCCTGGGTGAGCTTAGGTGTGCTGGCTGGTGTAACCAGCACAAAGGTTGGTAGTAGGTTCAAAGAGATCCTTTTTTTTTTCCCTTACAGACACCGTACTGACATGACGCTGTATCTGTCATGTCATATTTGTCTTTGTGCTTCATGATTTGGGAGGTGTGGGGCTTGGGGCTTTTTAACACAGTTCAGCCAATTTACTTGTTGGCAAATTCGAATTACATAACTGCCTGTAACTGCCAGGGCCCCTCCAACACCCTGAAAAAAACACCACCGACAACAAAAATCCCCAACTCAGTTACAACACTGTCTTCCAGTCCTCTGCTGTAGTAGGTATTTGCTAGCAACTTTGTTACTTAATTCTCAGTTTTCTCCTGAAGTCTTCAAGAAACATCAGATAAACATGGTGACTTAATGCCTTTGATTTATTGATTTGCTCCACCAACTTCTCTCTTGAGCCTTCAGTCTACGACCTCTCCTTATCTTTGATATTTGGAAAGTGTGAGTCTCTCATTTAGATATCACTCCAGCACCCTCTCTGGTGAAGACTGATGCAAATAAATCATTTAAGATTCTTGGCAATGTCCTTATTGTCTTTAATTGTTTCTTCTACTTATTGTTTGGGGTGGCCTACCAGTTATCTCCGGTTTTCTGGTTTTGATGTACTGAGCAAATGTGTATTTTTGGTTTTAACTTCCTTCTATTTGCTCTTCAAATTCCCTCTTAGCTTGCTGAAACTCCATCTTAACTATTACGTACATTCCTTTCAGGTTTACAAAGTTTGGACTTCCACTCTCTGAAGGTTTCCTATTTACCCTGAATAACTTCTAAAATTTCCAATTTAGTTGTTTCCTTGTCCCTGTCTTCCATTTATCTAAGGGAATACCATGCTCCATGGCTATTTCTAAGCCCTCTCCATTTTTAATCTCAGATTTCATTTTTGCTTTTCTTTCTTTCTTTCAATGGAAAAGGAGGGGTTTTTTGGTTTTAAATTTTTATATTAAAAATCACTGTACAAGGTTTCAGGAGTTTGTATTTTCCTCTTTAGCCTTCCTAAATGGTAACCTTTTCCTGGTCAAGGGATCAGAAATAAAGTCCTACAAAGTTCTTTTGTTCTTCTGATTTGGGCTCTTATCTTGACACATTTTGTTTTATGTCTCCATTTTCCCCCTCCACTCCAAAACATTGACAGATGTGACTCACTGTAAACTTTACAGACCCTTAAGCCCCTTCCAGCACCAGAGCCTGAACTGTGTGTTTCCCAGCACCTTCTGACATCCCACCACATTTCAGACATAATTATTATTCCAAATAATAATCTGCTGGCTGACACCCAATCCTCCTATTTTTGTTTTCATGCTACTCCCTTTGATTTAACAGGCTTTGCAAGTTTAACTTTTGGGCAAAGCACTTGCCTTTATTTAATGCTTTATTGTAATCCTCTAATATGTTTCCATGATTTCTCTCTATTGTCACAGCATATACCTTCAAATGGTTGGCAGTAGTTTTCATCCTATCATTTTCTGGCTAAGAGTCACCTACTGTTTGCCTACCTGGCAGACCTAGAAAATGTCTTTGTTTATCCAAATAGTCCTTAGTATCTATCAGATGTTTTTCCAAGTCCTACTTTCAGGAATTCCTTCCAGCCTTGCTAGTTTTCTATGTGACTCTCCTGTTTCCACTTCATAATTTTTTACTTTTATTCTGTTTCTAATTATCATCTTGGACTCGGTAATATAAAGAAATTAACAGCTGTTCCTGCAGTTCCATCATTTTTGTTAGACTGAATATCAGATATGCTCACATGATTCCTAAAGCACTGATTTTTTACCTGGTAGGCTTCATGTGGTTTGTATGTAAATTGTAAACTGCATTTTCCTTTTACTGCGACAAGTGGAGGCACTTTGTAGTGTTATTTGCAGTAGCTGTTGCAGCAGAGTAAGCCCTGTGTTAGAGGAAAAAGCACAAAAAACCTGGTCAGAATAGTAGCTACTGTTTCTCTCCACAGGGGAAAATAAGGCCCTAGCACAGCTGAACAGTTTTATAAATGCCCTGCACAAAATACACTGCACATTATTTTCTGGTAGGTATAATCGTACATCGTCCAATTAAATATGAAAAATACATTTTTAACGTTCTCAGTTTTACATGCAATTCTTTCCAGAAGATAATGCGTTTCCTTCTGGATCATGCCAGTTTCCCCCATTACTCCAACCCGCCTAATAGCCCCATCTGTTTTTGGCTGAGAAAGATTAATGACCAGCAGCACTGGGAGTCCTGGCAAATCAGCAGAGATATTACTCTTAGGCATTGCACAGGACATTCCTTCCAGCTCTGCCAGATACTGTATGGGTGTTCCTCAGGTTTCAGGGCAGCCACGGCAAAACACAGCAAGCTCAGCCAGCGGGGTGAGCATCATTATTTATGAACTTCAACAAGGTCTAATACATTAGATGGTGGGAATGCAAACAAAAGGATGTATCATTGGTAGCTCAAAAAAAAAAACATTTCAGTTTTAGGAAAAGAAAGCAGCTAAGTTTCTGCAACTCCAGTAAGTGAGACTGGAACAAAGAAGTCACTAGCAGATAATGGCAGCCAATAACATAGTATTTCTGCTGTAGTATTGAAAATGCAGAAGCACTGAAAGCTAAATGAAGTAATTTTCACAGTAGTAATTCACAGTGTATATTTAGATGGTATGTTTATATCTAAACACTTAGGTGAATTGGGGATTGGTTCACAATATAAAATTAAGTTTGGAAAAGCTTCTGGCTGTGCACAGCAGATTATGGCTCAGGAAGTGCTTACAAACCTGGATTTAGAAATACCTCGCTTTTATAGGAATTTGTTTTAATCAGTAGTTCTATATTCCCCACCCCCACCCCCCCCACCCCCAAAAAAAAGCAAAGTCCTTGAAAATTTCAAAAGGAGCTTTGTACATGTCAATTGGCAAGAACATTTTCCTCTTACGAGTACTTGGGATTTAAGGTTTGTTTGTTCTACAGAGTAGAATTGTTATGAGCAGCTGAAAAAATAATCTGGGAATTAGAAAGCCAGACAAATATTTATTTGTGTGATGGATCATAGGAATATTTTTGTCCAGACATGTTAGTGGGTACTGCAATGAAAATGTTGGCTGATTGAGGGTGTCAGGATGCAAAAGATCTGAAACCCAGGTGAAGAGCTTAGTATCTTTTCAATCATTCTGTGCTATAGTTTCCCTTCACAGGATGAGAACAGCTTCCTGGCTCCCAGCTACATATTGTTTTTGTAGGGTTGAAATGTCCTAAACCTCTGCAAGACGGATTCATGGGAAGTCACTGTGCAGATGACAAAGGCTGTGTTTGAGCTGCATGGTCCATTGCCATGAGATACAAGATTTCAGTCCAAAAGAAATACTTCTGACCTGGGGGTAATTCTCCTATCGGGTGTGTAGACACCACTCTCATCAAATATGTTTGAGAAGAGGTCCCCAAAAGCACGTGAGGCCAACTAATTTCAGCCAAGCTAAGCCTATTCCTCAGTATTATGGCAACATATTTCACAGACAATGGACGTGTGAATTTTCAACATTAACTATTATATCGCAAGACCCCTGCTAAGGCTGCAAAATCAGTCATGTGAAAGTTAGAAGATCAGAATTTTCAAGTTGCTGGTGGAACTGGTGATTTGCTCATGCAACTTCTTTCTGTCCCTTGGCACATAGGTGATAGGACATAGTCCCTACACAATGATTTGCTGAGAGTTTTTTTAGAGAACTCCTCTTTCATTCTATGTAGAGTGGATGGCACTCAGGTAATGAAGCAGGTGGGTGATGCTTCTTTTTACTTTTTGCTCTCACTGAGCTTTTCATAAGATTTTAGCTGCCTTAATTCTGAGCAAAGCCAAATACACTTTTTCCTTTTTTTTTCCCAAAGGATTGGTTTAAACTGTGATTTAGAAAAATCAATTATCCCCTGTGCTGTCAGGCTTTCTGAGCAGAATGCCTGCAGTTCTGGTCTACAGGCTTTTCTTATGTGGAGGGATCCTACAGAGCTGATGGAAATTACACACTCAGAAGCCTTGTAGCACTCACGTCCCAACCTGTGAATGCTAACAGCTGAACATGCAAGAGTGATGAATCTCAGCTCTGTCCAAGCATGTCTGCTTCCCCTTTGAGAGCACTGTAAAAGCTATTGGCACAGTCTGTCAGGTAAGCAGTGAAAAGATGGAGTAAATAATTGGGAGGGGACAAGGGTTTGTTTTAAGTAGCCAAATTTCCAGAGCAATGAGGAAGGCAAAAGAATTCTGAAGCCTTTCAGAAGATCTGTTCATAGTATCTGTGGGTTGGACTAAGCTCATTCTGGACCTGTGGCATTTCTTATCCAATGCTGGCCAATGTGGCCCATCTAGTAAGTTCTATGAGTTGTAAAATTCATGAGAGTCGGCACTGAGTTTAAACCACTTTAAACTCAAAGACATTTAATTTGTTTCAATGCCTTGGCTTCCCACATTGCTCCTTTGGTGCTCATTAGGAAAAGAAAGGAAAAAAAAAGGTAATAGCAGCTAGATAACAGTAGGAGTCTGACTATCCATCCTTTTTAAATTGTCAGCACTGGGGTCAACGGTTGGGGAAAGCTGGAGTTAGCGAGGTTCGCAGAATTTCTTCTTTTGATCTGCCTGTGGATCTGTTGTTCCAGCAGTGCTCTCCAGCAATGCTATAAGGAAAGGAAAAGCTACCCATCGCCAATCGATCCATGAACTTTTCATCCAGTCAGAACTAACCACCACCAGCAGGAAAGAAGTTGCACTGCTGTCTGCTTTGAGCTTTTTGAGAAGGCAATAGTGAGTTCAGTATGAAATCTATTATTTTGATGACAGATTTTGCTGAGCTTTTCTGCATTTTGGATGTATACTCGCCGTGAGTGACAGAGGCCCCTTGGGGTTAGGAAGAGATGGGACTCAGCAGTTTTCTGGTTCTGAATGAGAACAAGAGATGTGTATATTTCCCCTCAACACCTAGCCCAGTGTTTACTAATTAGATTAGTACCAATTAATCCAGCTGGCTTGAGGATCAGTGTTCAGGCTGGGCAGTAAGCTTCTGCTGTCTGTGTTGATAAGAGAAAAGGCAGATGAACAAAATGATGTTTCCTGCCCATAACATCAGTGAATGTTTCCACACTTGTTCACATGGCTCATGGAGAGTTTACATCTTTCACTTTTCCCAGTCAGAGTTTATTCAAAGAACAGAAAAGACAATCAAAAAAAAAAAAAATCAATGACTTCTGTAAGGACTTCTGTAAGGATTCCTTCTGTAAGGAATGTAAGGATTAACATTCATAGAAATTATTCAGTGCAGATTATCCACCAGGTTAACCTGCCAGCTTTTGTCATGAACACAGAGAATACAGGCACTGTCATCGTTTTTCTGAGTACATTTCATGGAGCAAAACAAGTTTATGTTACATAATCAACTCTCTGACCCAAATATTCTATAATTTTTGTTGCTTTCATTTCCATTTTCATATGTGAAACTAACAGTTTGCAAAACTTCTATTTTTCTTAAGTTGATACAGCTTTCTTCTGCACCAGTCAGACTTGCAAGTATTTCAGCATTGTCTGGGGTGAAATAGAGAACTGGGAGTTTGTTGAGATGTCCTCAGCGCCACTTCAGTACAGAGCCAGGGGGATTTTCTTTGCTTTGGGCTATCACAGGTTTCGTTTCCATCTTAGCAATGTCTCTTCCACTAAGTATGAAAGACCACCAGCTTGTACTGCACCACTGTATGAGTTCATTACTAAAGCAGTATCAACTCACCATGTTTCTGGCATGGCACCTGGGGCACCACACAAATTTATTCTGCAGGGTTTTTTTCCAATTTTAATCTTCGGGCCTACACCTGAGAGAAAATTCAGCAATTTGAAGCTGTAAGAATGGGATTACTATGCTCTGTTTTATTTTTAACATATTCATATTGTTCAAACATTTCTGTCCATTGCACCTATATATCTCCCAGAAAAAAAACTGTTTTGAGAGGAAGTGAGTCATTGCAAGTAATTCAGTTGGGCTGAAATCAGCAGCATTTATGAAGATGGGTATCCTACTCAAGCTAGAAGCTTTAGCATAAGTTTCTACAATTTTCAAATTTACTGCTATTTCTATAGAGCTCGGTTTCAGGATTCTTTCTCAGACAGCCCATGTTTTTCCACTTTTTCTCCATCTTCCCAAACTGCCGCACCCCTAAATCTATTTTTATACCTTCATTGGGAAGGTGTTGGTAGATATTTTAAAGACAGTATGGACAGTTTCTACAGTGTTGAGGTCTGGTTGTAACTATTACATAGAAAAAAGACATGTCTTCATCACTGGCTCCTTTAAACCAGCAATAACTCATTTAAAAAAAAAAATAAAAGAAAAACAAATACTTGGGCTGCTAGGAGGAACAATAGTGAGAGACTTGGTCCTTTAATACAGATAATGCCATAACAAGATTGGGTTGTTTAGGACCTGACACATTACTACAAGTTGGCAACTACTCATAAGATAGTGATGATGTCTATGTGTGGTTCTGGAAGAAACAATTACGTTAGAATACTTGGCATAGATCATTTAGTTTGAAGGCATAAGTTTCGCTCCCAGTAGCAGGGTTCCCAGTGGACAAGCACTAACTAGTGTAACAAATCTATAAACACTCCCTTTCCTTCCAAACTCACCATGGATCATGTCATCACTTACTCTGTTTCTCCACCCTGCAGCAGAAGGTCTAAAACCTGAAGAAAGATAGAACCAAAGTGATCTAAATACCTAGAGTACTTTGCATTGCCGGAATCTGTAGGTTTTTGATGCCCATCTGGAAGCATTCAGGCTCAGATTCATCTCATGCAACTCGGCAGCTGCCTGAGACCTGTGATGGTGGAGCTGATCCCTTTGGTTTCCTGTGATAGTCAATGGAGTAAATGAGACTTCTGCAGAGGGCATTTCTCTTCACTGAAGCCCTACATCACCCTTTGCACACTGATTAGCAGAAAGGGTTCTAGTGCTGATGGTCACCATGCAGATGCCTCCAGTATACTCCAGCCCAAAGTAACTTGGGACAAATCTGGGCCAGTAAGCATCAGTTTTAGAGCTACCACCACCTACTCATTTAAGATTGCAGGTGTCAAAATCCCCTGGAAACTAAGCAGTAAGTGCTACAAGGCTATATACTCAATATTGGAAAAAACAATCTATATGATGGAAAACGGGTGGGCGGTTCAGCCATAGGAAGGAAGTGATTTCTGGACTCCAGAGACTGTGATACGTGTTGTGATAGACAGCTTGTGCTAACAGCCAGGAAAGCACTCCTTTTCAGCACAAAGTTGTGGGTTTCATACTGTAGCTTAGGTATTATCCCTGGCATTGCTGGTCAGGATGTGAAACGTTCATCACACTGTATTATCACTGTGCAGCTCTGCCGAGAGCTGTGGCATCATTTGCAGTGTGTCAGCCCCCGTTTTCTGAAAGTGCAGGTAAGAAACCCATGAGAAAGAAGGAAAAAAAAAAAACCAAAAAAACTTTTCATGTGTCTTTCTTCTTATGAGTCAAACTTGATTCCTTTTCTGTCATGACCAAGGTGATTCTAAATTCTCCAGGGGAAAAGTGGGCTATCACAACCTTTAGGGTGAACCATGCATGAAACAAGCCTTCTTGCAAGGCGTTTGGCACTGGGTTCTGAATCTTCAACTCACCACTCTGTCCGTACCTATCTGACAAGCTGGAACTAATACTGAACTCTTTTGTTTCTTTCCCTACATTGGGGAAGGACCTCAAAGTAATATTTTTCAGGGAAGATAAAAGAAAAATGTGTCTTCGTTCCTTTTCTGCCCCATCTCCCAAGCGCCTCCCACTCTAGTGTTAGACTGAGGCAACTTGAGAACACATACCATTTAGTTTATATGTATGCTTCAGTCCATGTGTAAGTTTTCTAGGTGAAAATTTTACTGGGGAAAATACTGTTTGTGTGTGCAAAATAAATGGTTTGTAAATATTAGGGAAAAAAAAAGAAGGTTAATTTTCAGTTGTGCAATAAAATTGTGAAATAATCCTCTCAATTCCTTTCCAGTGTCTGACTTGACATGTGCTGGTTTTGGGAGCATCCCAGCTGTTGTTTCTTCAAATGGAAACAAAAAAAAAAGAGAGGTCATGGACTAATTTGTTTTCATCTTTAAGCTTTTTATTAATTTTTAATTTTGCATTGTTATTCCCTTTAACCTGGTTTATTCCCCCAACCCTGGTTCAATCAGTTACATTAGTACTAGGTTGTTCCCACTGAAGACGGGCAAGTCCTTATCTGCTCTGAGTTAATCATATGTTTATCTGCTTTACTTGCCCTTGACCTTCTTCCTGCTGTTGTCTTTCTGTAATCAAAGACAATACTGCCAAGGATGGGGGGATTTCATTCAGTTCATATTTATGTAAAACAACAAGTGGATGGATACTCTGCAATGAATGACACCACAAGACCACCAGGGAAGCAAACACAACTAACAGGTTAGTATTGCAAATGCTTTATCTGCTAGGCAGAAGCATGGATTTTCCATTATATAGGAGTCCTTCTCTTGATAATAGAAAAAAATTATGCAAAAACCAGAAGACCTCACTTTTGTATTAATTAACGCTTGCTGATGGGTTTTTCAGGTGCTCAGAGCTGCAATTGCACCTCCCTTAATCTCACTTGCAGCTGGTACACGTCCTTTAGCACTAATAAGTAGAACCATAGGACTACAGCTCTCTCTTTTCCTCCTTCTTTCTACTTGGTGGCCTAAGGCTTCTCTGCAGAGCTTCATTATTGAGAAAGGAGATGGGCACGAGAGTGGAAAGATAGATCAGCTGCATAATCCTTTATGGTTTCTTCTAGTTATTTTTGTTGTGCTTTTTTAAGCAAAATTCAAAGTTGAGTCTACTATAAAAGTGTGTTTGCTGGGGATGTTAGCACAGAATTTTACATTTGTTGGGACATCATTAAGAATAAGATGCCTCTGGATATAAGGTATGAAGCCCCCCTCAAAGATTAAACAGAATATTAACAAAAACTACTGTAAGTTGGGATGCTAGCTGAATTTCTTGTTTTTCAGATGATTACATAATCAAATGGATTTTGTGTGGTGTAGGAATGGGTTGAGAGTCCAACAAGAGAAAGAGAGAGCTTTAGATTCATTATCTGAAATATAATTACTTGTAAAAGTATATATGCATATAGATAGGTAGAAAAAGAATTCACAGAAAAGGAAAATGAAGGGCTAGAAATCTACAAGTGGAAGAGTTATAAGCTGAACTCTGCAATCATTGGAGAGAAAGAAAAAACACTTGTGGGTGTAACTCCCTTAAATTCCCTGACTTTGCAGCAGGGCAAAGCTGACTTGCACTGGGAAATGAATATTAGAGCAGGTGCAAGAAGTGAATGGCATTAACTGTGTAAATAGCAGCTGATTTCCAATAATCAGGTTCCCAGAAGGGACGCTTTGCCTATGCTATTGCCATATTGCCCACAACCTTTCCTATCCATCCACCTCTGACAAATTAGTAATAAAGAACAGAGCTTCCTTTAGGATTTATGTCAAATATTAATGCTCCGGGACAGATGCAGTAGGGAGGATTACAATATGTTTTCCCTGGGATCAGAAGTTATGTTTCGTCAAAAGGGAGTAAGTTGAGTTCCCAAGGCTGAAGTACTGATGGGGCATTACCCAGTTCTGTACCAACTCTCCTCCAGGCTCTCTGTGTGATTCCCAGTGCGCCTCTATGTAACCACATTCATCTTCAAGCTGCTTTAAAAGACGAGTTAGCAATTGACCAGATCGTACAGACAGATGTGGGATGTGTGTAGGTGTTTGCTGCCTCAGGGTATGTTATGCAGCTCAAGAGCCAGGTGTTAGTCAGGCTGGGGATGTTGAGAGTTATTCCACAGATTTAGCCATTAAAATGGCATAAAAGAGTGTTATCTCTTTAGTTTGCCACTTGAGTTTCTGTCTCAGGTTTCCACAGACCAAATCTGGCTACCATTTCTTCACTTCCTTATACATCACACAAAAGCACAGTCTACAATTTCCCTCCTTTCTTTCTCTGTCCAAATTATACCTCAAGAATAACTCTTGCATGATGGTAGTATGAATCACATGCCCTGCATGGTGAATGTAGTGGTAAGGTACTCAGTCTCCATTGGGAAAAGAACAACCAAAATCTAATTCACATGTCAAAATTTGAATTTCATAGCCCAGGCAGTGGGAGATTCTGAAAATGTTAGTCTTGGTGATTTTGTATTTGAATATAAATAAAAATGAAGCATATTCATAGAAAAAAGCCAAAAAGGGGGTGGTAGTTGTACAAACCCTAATACTGCTTGTGGTGAAACCTGTAGCATCAGCTGGTCACTAAATAGCCTTTGTATGCCAGGACAGAAATACCATTTTTCTGACATTCACCCTCCAGTTTGACTCCAGAGCTGGCAATTTCAGATGGTAAATGGCAGGAACCTCTCAGAGCTCTCGTTTCAAGCTTTTGCTGATACGGCATCTTCATTTATGTTAGGTTCTGATTTTGAAGGTTAATTTTGCAATTATAAGTGCTGTACACATTTTTTTAAACAAAAGCCAGTATTTTGAAGTGGCCACCAGGGATAAGGATGAACAACTCTAATGGGTTCAATTCATTCTCTGCTTCAGGGCATAACAACAGTTCTTAGAAGCGATTGTTCCCCTTTGCTGAACTGCATAGGTAAGTGTGAGACGTCCATAGACAGTTGCCTTTCCTTTATCCTGCCCTTGGATTATTCTTTCACTTGAGGACTCCCATGTATTTCTTGCTGAGAATAGCTCTTTCTTGTTGTTTTCAGGAAGCAGCCCACCTGTTTCCACCCTGTTAGTCTCAGCACTGCTCCTAGAGACACCCGAGTCCTCATCCCTTCTTCAGCTGATTAAACTCTTTCTCAGTGCTGGGGGAGCACAAGTGCATACCCACATAACCCGCTCGTTACCTGCTCAGCTTGAGCAATGTTTGCAGCAAGCAGGAAACTTTTACTTAGGTTTGTGGTAAAGAAATCAGGACATCTGCACTACTTCTCTGTCTTCCTAATGTGTGGTTTTGGAATAATCCAGTGGCAGTTTGTAAAGTCAGGCTTGTCCTTCATGGTTACCTGGTCAAACCACTAGGAAGTTTTAAGGAACAAAGCAATATCCAAACATTCACAGGCAAACCCCTTATTCATATTGCAGGCTGATCACACATGTCTGTTAATTACCCAGAATATTGTTTGCCTTACATATTTGATAACAGCACCTTGGCAAGTTTAATATCCTGTAACTAATTCTTTGATTAATGGCCTGTTTCCCTAAATAGGGTACTTGCCTCCTGGTATGCATGAAATATTAGTTGCCAGGACTTGCTGAAGTTGTGCATGTTAAGTCAGTTAGGGGGGTTTTAGCAGCACTTGGCAGGTCGTTTAATCTGGGGGAGCAGGGATGAGGATGTGCAGTGGTCTCCTGTAAGAGCACATAGTCATCACATTTTTGTTAGATGGGTTGCAAGGCATCCAGCGATTGCATGCTTGTTTTCCTTTGGCACAAGGCTGGGGGGATCCTTTACGCTTCAGTCTTGCCAGCAATGTCTTGCTGAGAAATCCTATGCAGCTCTGGCTTTGTTTGTTGTGTCTCTTGGGGCATCACCTGCATGGTCCTATATGGACGTCTTCAGAGGCTTCCGTGAGGAAATTCAATCCTCAAAGGCTAAAGGAAAGCAAACATGAGATGCTCCACTTGGCTCAGTTCCAAAATTACTTTAATAGGGGAATAAGCGTCTTGGCTCAGAAGGCTGCCACACTGCTCCATCAAACAGCAGAGACAGCTTTCAAGGACCAGAAATGTCACTTCATAATAACAGCATTTATTTATTTATCTATTAAGATTTAAAAAAAAAAACCCAAAACACTGGCTGTTCTCAAGCCCTAAGTAAGGCTCCCCCTTGGAGTTTAGATCCTGTTTTTCAGTCACACTGTCTTCATCCTTTCTTCAATTCTCTTTGCATTTTTCCATTATTGAGTGGCTCTTCAGGTAGTGAGGCTGTGTGCTGCAAACTCCAGGATGGAGCCTGTGGGGAGAAGTACTGCAATAGCAACTTCCTCCTTGCCCTCTATGTGTTGCTGCCCTCACAGAGATGATTTTTGCCCTGGGTCCCTCTGAGGTGCTGCAGGCTGTCGGAGAGTATGGGAAATCTCAGGCTGTTTCAGTGAAGCTCAGTGATTTCCTTAGGTTTGCTCAAAAGTGACAGGACAAGGGTTAACAGTTTAAAATTGGAAGAGAGGAGATTTAGATTAGATAGTAGAAAGAAATTCTTTACTGTGAGGGTGGTGAGGCACTGGAACAGGTTGCCCAGAGAAGCTGTGGGTGCCCCATCCCTGGAAGTGTTCAAGGCCAGGCTGGATGGGGCTTTGAGCAACCTGCTCTAGTGGGAGGTGTCCCTGCCCATGGCAGGGGGGTTGGAACCAGATGATCTTTCAGATCCCTTCCAACTCTAACCATTCTATGATTCTATGAAAAGGAGGGAGCTCTGCATCGCTACGTCACCACACAGTGAACCCATAAACACGGCATCATCACGCTTTCACTTCCCAGCATAGCAGGGGTGTTTGGTACTGTTCATTGAAGCAGTTCATGGATTAGAGCTTTCTTCTCTGACAGGGAATCACCTCGTTATAGGAACATCTGCCTATGCACGGTCTGACTTAATTTTGTTGTGGTCCCCCTGCAGAGAGGACAAGCTTATTCTGAGCAATAGAAACAATCCACCAGCTCTACTCATTCCAGTTATGCGTGAGGCACAGGACCTTAATTTTAAATGCCCCTTAAAATAACAACAGGATGTTTAATTTTCATCTGGAGCCTGTAAAAGTCCTTCTGCCGCCATGCTGCACCTACTTCCCTCAGCTACAACAAAACATATCAGAGGCCTGGCAGTTAATCTGCCCTTCCCAACACAGTGAGGAGCAGTCACAACCCTAACCCTGGTCTGGGTGACTGCTCCCTTCACATCTCTGGCTGTCAGGAAAGGCAGGAACCATGAGCTGGGGGACCATTGCACCTTCAGTGTCTCGAGTTTGGAGATTATTTATCACACTTTGTGAAATGTTTGTTTCATGAGAAACAGATTTAAATTGGATGGTTCATTGATTTGATTAAGAAAAGTGATTAGTATGGCAGTGAAAACTTGTTAGTCAAAGATTTTTAACCCAGCTGTTGCTGTGGAAAAAAAAAAAAAAGATAAATCAGATGGGACTTTATTGCTTATTCCAGCACTCAGCACAGTTTGCTTTACAAGCTGTTGCAAAGCCAAATGCACAGGAGCTAGAGCATTTGATTATTGAAAAGGAAAATATTTCAACCTCTGTCACACCTCTGCTTGACTTTGATCAGAAGAGAAAGGTGCAGGGCTAAATATGTGCATGTATTCAGATGAGGTGAGAAACATGTGACTGGATCCTTCCTTTTGGGGCAGAGCTGCCACGCCAAATTTTCTCATTCTTTTTGATTGAGGGCAAATAAGGAAGCCAGGAGCCTGCTGGTTGCCAGGATGGCACTGTGGAGAGGCCTTTGTAGGTATGTAGGTACTTTCATTCCTGTAACTATCTCGATTGTGGAGGTTAGGAGGTGGCATCAAAATGAGGAGCAAGTACTGAAGGTCTGCATCAAAGACTGTAATACTAAGTATCCTCTGAAGGTCCATCTTCCATGTACATAGAGTTCTGTGTTGTAGGAAAGGAGCATAATCCATTTTACAACTGAGTTATGTGAAGCAGGTTGGGGTTAACTGGTTCATTACTGTGTCAGTAGCTAAAAAAAAAAAAAAANAACAAACAAAAAACCAAAACCACAACAAAACACCACAACAAAACACCACAAAACAAAGCAACTAGCTGAAATCCATATTTGACATGGGTAAAGAGTTCCTAAATGTTATCATCTCCAGGCCGTTCTACAGGAAAAAAAAAAAAAAAAAAAAAAAAAAAGAAAAAGTGAGGGGGAGGTTTTACCAATGGGTTATGAAGTTCCTTCAGACTGGTTGGAGAAAGGTAAGGAAATTGGAGGAAGGAAACTGATAACAGGCTTGTACTGCACGCTCACCAGGCACCTGGGGGTAGGAAGTCCCTGTTCCTGTATGCCAGCCTCTTCTGGGAGGCTGTTGCAACAAAGTGGTTGGTTAAAGGTTCGTGTTTTACCTGGAGATCAGAAAAAAAAAGTGAAGTAATGCAGGGGTCTTTCCTGGCACTGCCCTGTTTAACATCTTTATTAGTGACTTGGAGGAGGTGACAAGGTGTGTATTCATCAAGTCCTCAGGTGGCACAAAGCTCGTGATGGCAGCTGGGCAGGTATATAAAATGGTGGGCAGGATGGCCATCCAGCAGGACCTAGACAGGCTGAGGGTATGGGCTAACAGAGAGCTTATGAAATTCTACAGGAATGAATGCCAAGTGCTGCAGCTGGGAAGGAAGAGCCTGGTGCAAGTTTGGGACTACCTGCCTGGGGGGCAGCTCTGGTGAAAAGACGCTGGGGGCCCTAGTGAGCAGTGAGCAGAGTATGAATCAGCAGCGACCCTGGCAACAGGGATGGCCACCAGTCCCCTGGGCTATATCAACAGCAGCACAGCCAACAAGGTCAAAGGAAGGGATCATCCCACTCTACCCAGGATTCATGAAGCCACATCTGAAATACTACATCCAGTTTTGGGGCCAGACATTGATAAACTGGAGTTCAGGGGAGGGCCTCCAAACGTATTAGGGACTGGAGTTCTTGCTCTGTGAGGAGCGGATGAAGAAGGTGGCCTTGCTCATTTTGGAGAAGGGAAGGCTTTAGGGGGACCTAATCACAGCCCCCTTGTGTCTAGGAGGAGATTATAAAGATGATGGGGCCATGCTCTTCACTGTAGTGCATAGCCTCTACCAAGGTTGTGCAAACTCATCCAACCCACAGAGAAATTCCTGCAGCCATACATTCGTCACAGCCCTGCTCTACCTAAGCACCTGCCTGAATTGCTTCCTTCTTGGGACCTCAGTCCCAACCATTTCTGAGGTCCCAGCAAGCCCAGGCACTCTCCTGCTCTTCCATACATTCTCCTCACACACCAGCCTTCCTGCCTTCATCTATCTTAGCTGTGCCCTGTTCCTGTCACTACAGAAACAGTTTCTTTCCATGACCTGAAGTTTATGGTCATAGGCAAGCATTTTTTTATTATCATTTAATGCCTGAAAACTCTTGCAACAGTTTAAAACTTGAATGATTTGTTTTTGGAAACAAGTGATGGGAGAGGCAATAGCCTGAAAGAATGACCTAGGACTGTAGCTGTCAGGTGGTTAAGATAGCACCCACCTCTGTCCTGCACCCTGTTAGTCTAGACTGCAATTCTGCTTGGCATCTCTCTGAAGGCGCTAATGATGTCAAGCAGCACAGTCCACTGCCAAAGGCTTAACCAGGCATGCTCTAAAAATACAGAGAAATCATGCAGCACAAAGCTGCTTATCATTTACCTGTCTTGGAGCTGAAAGCTGGGGGATAATAACTCAGACCATTGTGCATAGCAAGTAATTCAGGAAAGCCAATTGAACGGTCTGCAAGACTGATAAGAAAAAAAAACAAACCAAACAAGTGTCTGTATTGAATAGGTTGGGCAGGTACCTTACAGGTCCCAGTTTCCCCACCCCATGGCACATAGAGCTGTTAAGGGCCGTATCAGTGAAAGAAAGCATAATCAGGACTAGAGTGTCACAAGTCTGCAAAGGGGAAATAGCCTATTTAATTCACAGTTTTCAGACAGCGTGGGGACACAGGCTGGCAAACAGGGTCACGTCCCCCAACTGCTTTTGCGAGTGAAACAGTGTGTACGTGGACTGGCATTGCCCTCTGCTGGTTGGTGCTGCGGGCGGGTGATGCTGGGCACACGGGCCACCCTGAACTTTTCGGGACAAGAAACCGAGCCAGGTTTCTTGCTGCACTCATCACAGTCTCTCCTTCCCTCCATATGACACACAGCCCAAATGTGGCTCTGTTTTTCAGCTCCTCTGGTGGCAGCTGGGCAGGGTCCAACTTCACTCTTCTGTATTTCACACTTCGTTCCACTTACTTCAGCCTTCAGTGTAGTTTCAGCCTTGTCTTACTATTCTCCCTCAGTACAAAAGTTATTGCCCCTCTGTGTAAAGGATGTCATTGCCCACTGTGTGGAAATGCCAGACATCGCTTCTAACACATCAGCTAGCAAAGTCTTAACCATTACATTGTAAAATGCTGAATGAACAGAACAACAGCCAAACTAGACCCAGGGACTGAGTTTTCATTTTGCCCTCATTCGGCATCATGTCCCTCCACCAGAAGAGCTTGTGCTGCTGGCTGATGAAAGCACAAGCTTTTTCTCTGGAGCTAACGAGGAAAATTATCATACTATCAGCCCAAACTCAGAGCCAGATAGCATTACTGGCTACAGTGTTCCTTCTCTGATTTGACTTTCAGTGTCCCCCAGTGAAACACCTCTGGGTGGCAGAGCAACCAAAGGTTGGGAGAAGGTGAGAGTAGCCATGAAATCAAAATGGGCAGCACCCATCAAATGCAACCAACAAACATTGTTGATACTTAACAGGGCTCAGCTCCCAGTGGTTCTGATGTAATAGGTATAGCAATTATCACCAAAATAAAGACCCTTGGTGGTGGCCAAGTAGCAAAAAACTAGGAGAGGATGAAAAGAAGCTGCAAAAGGTGTCAAGACACTACTGGCAAAAGATTGTGAAAGATGCTTAAAAGGGAAATAACCACTGTCAGTGAAGTTCCTTGCTGTTTGGGGCTGAGGACATAGATCTAATCCAGATGGAGCCCACTGACAGGTGAGCTGTATCAGTACAGTCCAGGGTAATGGAGGTGGATAGATATGGGGACAAAGTCACTGTTAAGTACCTCAAGCTCAGAGGATTATCCTGAAGCATTGAAATGAGACATAGGTCAGTCACCTTAAATGATCTGGGAGGACGTGCCCCCTGCATTCTCCAGATGTAAGGAAAAACATGGAAAAGGAGGCAGAGATGCCCAATGTGGTTATGAAACCACCCAGCTTCCATATCTGGCATTGCAGTAGCCTTGGATAATTTACTAGATCCCTTAGTGTCTGTGCTTAGCTATACAGATAATCACAACACTCTTGCAATTGCTTTGCAATTTGATATCAAGTTGTCTGTTATGGGGATATATGCCTGTTGTGAGTGATGATGGAGCTCCTGGGGTGGAGCAAATTTCTAGACTTCCAAACTGCTGTCATGAGTAGTGTTTACGCTGGACCTTTATTTCATTCAATAATATTGCTTGTCAGTGGCTTGGATCCTTCTCCTGCCAGCTGAGCAGGAGAGACAGTTGATCTCTTTCCCTGAGTATTTGGGACAGTAGCCTCTGTTGGACATAAGGAGATGGTCCTTAGAGAGATAAAAGCAAGAAAGAACATGACCCATAGTCTCATATTCCCCAAGTTAAGGTGCACTGCTCTCAGCTCTGCTTCTCTTTATGAAGGTTCTCTGTGTGACATGGATTCCTGGAGAATCATGTGGAAGATCCCTCTCATGGCTAATGTCGAACAGGAATCAGAGGTTTGCTCAGTGTTATTTTGCACTCAAGATGATTGGCAACAGCAACAAAAATACACATGGTAAATTATGTAGAACTTGAGAAGCTGCTGCCCTGAAACTTTACTCTGAAGGGTCAGCAGTAGAGTGATGCTAATCTAGTCTGAAAACAGCTGTTCCTTGGGGAGCAAAAGTAATTCTGTTCAGGAAATCACGAGTAACATTATTCTTTTTGTTTTGATCTGAAACATTATCTATCTGTTTCCTGCTGCATTTTTTGTTTTTGGTTTCAGCAAAGACAGCAGTTTCATCCAGGGGGCCAAGCACTTATGATGTGCATTGTTGCCTGCACTCTGTGAGTGAGAGCAAGGGGGAGAAGGTGGAAAAACAAGTTATGGTTAATTATAGCAACTGTTCTGCCACTAGAGACTCCTGCAAAATATCAGTCACCTTCCTGAGTACCTCACAGCAGCTACGACAGGTTTAACAACCCAAACAAGGTTAAAGTCTGTATCAGGTAGAAAGAAATCTTGGAGGATACATTGGAAACACTTAAAGGAGGGCAAGTAATATGTCAGACTGACATTATGGTTGGGGATAAGGTTAACCAATAGACATTCTTAGCAAAGGACTGAACAGCTGTTCTCCTGGGATTGTGGTCCTGCTTTCTCTCAAGTGACTGGTAATTTGGGAAACCCAGTCTGGAGCATGGAGATGGACAAATAAGCTTCAGAACTTGTACATTTATGCCCCATAGTACAAAGAGCATAATATTTCATCCACTTCCTTTATACTCAGGCCAGAGGATGTAAGTCCTTCTGAAGCTAAGCCTTTTCTGAGAGTTGTACCTCTTAAGGGACTGCAGTCCCATACCTGTCACCTTTGGAGAGTTCTGCCCCAGCATGAGGAGGATATTTCTGGGACAACATACCCAGTGGAGTTTGCTGCTTGTTGTGGAAGCAATGAGAGAATACTAAGTTTTGTCATCCAAGACCTTTGAAAACAACTAGCCTGGAGCCTTTTTTTATGGGAATAAGGGATCACTTAGGGAGGAACAAAGTTCAGGGTGTGTTGGCTTGTGTCAAGACGTAAGGTCACTATTTATAGACTTGGGAAGTTCCAGAGAAGTCTTTTGTCTCAGTTTCTTCCCTCTGAAAAAGACAAGGGGATCAGGCTCAATCTCTCTTACACATGTTGTGGCACAGGGACAGCACACCTCTTCAAATTAGGGTGTCCCAAGCTCTTTATATCATTTACAACTAGGGTGATCAGATTATCTACAGACTCCATAAAGCCGCAGATACTTTAAGCAGTGATTGCAATGTTTTACGCAGGTTATTGTGGTAATGCTCCCAGGGAATCTGAGTCAGTCAGGCTTCTCAATGAGCCAAATTAACTGATTCCTGTCTGTACAGTCAGCATAAAGAAAACTACAGAATAGCACAGTCAGGTTATCTGATACAATTGGCAGAAATTTTCCTCGTGCTTGGAATAAGAGTTCTGCAATGGGCTTGGCTGAAGGGCATATAAGCTTGAAAGTGCAAATAAGGGTTGTGATGCTCTCTAGTGAATCGCTTGCCTTGAGTAAGTTGAGGTAAGACAAGGCTGTGAATCTGAACTGCAGTTGTCATTCCTGGATAATTCTGTGGGTAATCAATGTTTTATCTCAAACCTAGTCTGACTTTTCAGCCTGCAAAAAAAACCTCTTCATTGACACACATAAAATGAATGTTTAGTCCCACGCGAAACAACCTGATGTTTTTAACTGAGGTTTCCACTTCATTTATGACGGTGGGAATTACCCCTCTGTCCTTGGAATGCACATCATTTCACAAAGCTGAAGAACAAGTTGTCTTAGGAAGCTATGTCCTTTTGCTCCAAAGGCTATAGTTAGCTAAATGTCACCTCTAGAAACATTGTAATTCAAGTTAGTGGGCTAGATGGGAATATTTCGGAGAATTTGATTTGCTTAAATCTATCTTTGTGCCCATAGTCTCAAATCCTAGCGTTGCCCTTTCAAAATGCCAAATGCAACAGCTTGGATCATTAGCACACTTTGAATTCTGTTATTTGGGTCGTGCAAATGTGACTCCTGTCCTTTAGACAGGCACTTTCATGCTGAAGGATGAGTGGGGAAGGGAAGGAGGGGGAAATATTTGAAATACTGTAGGACAATTCTGATGTCATATACAGTATTGTAATTCCAATGAAACCTAATAGACCTATCCCAAGCTTAATTGACATGAAAAATTTGCTCAAGTGTGAGAGGCTTATCATTAACACATTTCTCTGTTTGAAATTTCATTTTCCCTGCAATCTGTCTCGTCAAGTTTGCTCACGACACATTTCATTTTTAATTGTATTTCTTCTCTAAGAAAGTAACTTTCTTCTGGGAGATTCCATACAGAAATCCTATTGAGGAAGAAGCAGAGACAGAGATTTGGGCAGCCTCCTTCCAGTTTGCACAGGCTGCCACCTGGCCGCTCAGGCTGCATGACTGCCAGGATTGCAAGGAGATGCTTCATGGAGCTTTGTGGCATTCATAAACTCTCTTGCCCTCTGCTGTCTGTTGTTTTTCTCTCTTGCTTCAGATCTCATCTCAATTACACAGCGCAATTTATAATCAAAATGATGCTAATCTGTTGCCACAGCTCTTGCCAGAGATTTAGGGTTTTTTTATCTGAAGGCATTGGGTTGGGGAAGAGGAAGGGCATAAATGGGGCTCTAGCAAAGATGACAGCAAGATAACATAATAAGATTAAAAGCAAGTGAAGAAAAGAGAGGAGAAAGACTGTGTTTTGAGGAAGTGTGAGGAAAAAGCAAAGAGGAAAAGGAAGAAGGGCGATCAGAAGGGATGAAGGGAGAGGAACAAAAGAGATACAGAAATTGAAAAGCAGCAGTATGGGATGCTTGTCGTAGACATGACAAAAAAAAGTGATAGAATAGAAGGAAAAGCAACACCGGAATAAGCTAATTGAAAACAAATTCTAACAAAAACTTGAATAATAGAGAGCTACCACTACTGTATGTTCTGTTGCTTTCCATTAGTGTAATGTATGCACCAGAATGGACACTTCCAGCATCGTGTTTTATCACACCCATTTAAATAATTCTTTGTCAATAGGAAACCTTTGGATACGTGGCTATTTAGTCTTTTGGCCACCTCTACTCACATCCCCACAAGAGATTCTGCTGTCTTTGTATGTATATATCTCCTTCTACATATTTGTTAAGAGAGGAAGAACATTCATTCTGCAGCTGCCATATATTCTCCTGAAATTATATGTCATAATTGCAATGTACCTTGTAACACATGAAAACAGAGAAGCCAAGCTGAGATCTCACTGTCAACCTTAATTTTGGCATTTTCCAGCTTTCAAATGCCTGAGTTTGCAACCTTGATGTTTTTAACATAGTTTTTCTCTCTGTAATTATAAACAATACTTTGCAGCTCTCTGATGTATTCTGCCTGAGAATTTGATAGTGTTCTATAAACATTGTTACCATTAGTCATGACAGCAGCCTTTTGAAGTAGGTAACTATTACCATTATTTCAGCTTTTGAAATGAATATATGCAGCGATTGTGCTTTACTGAGAGTCACACAGGATGTCGGTGGATCAGAAGTGACAGTCTCAAAATTCTACATCTTGACCTGTGTTGTGACCTTCATCCAAANAAAAAAAAAAAAAAAAAAAGATCACAGAATTGCATTTGTGACTCTGCCTAAGGCCCCCTCTCATCCGCAGCAAGTCTGAACGGGATGCTCATTAACCAGTAGCATCCCCCAGTCAGCCTGGAGTTCATTGCAAAGGGCCATATGAATACTTTATGAATACTAAAATGGATTGGAAAAGTTTGGATAACACAGGTGAGATCTTCTTTAAGAGCTATCTGAATTACTAATGACAGAGCACTATTAAATTCTTGTTAGCTGAGTTTAAATTTAATCTCCTTGAAATAGTTTCTTATGTGTCCATCAGTAAATGTTTTCTGTGCATCAGGTTGCCTTTTGATAGAGCGGTCTCTCTCTGTTGGTAAGCTAATTACTTATGTTTTTATCCTCCCTGGTAAACAGATCTCCCCTTGTTCCTATTGCAGTTCATGCCTCGCTTGTTTTCTGGTAGGCTTCTTTATTTATTCTGTCAAGCTATAAAAGGCCTCTTCTTCCAAGGCAAGAAATAATAAGCATTAAAAACAAGTCCAGACTGAAACTTTATAGTCCTTTGGCTCTGTACAGGCAAAATACTTCACAAATTCAGAGCAAAAAAATCTTCACTCTGCCTGCACTCACTCCCCTTTTCACTCTGTTCCTCTCCCTACAGCCTCACATCTTACTTTTACCGGTTCCTATTTCCTAAGAGGTATCTATAGTGTTGCCATCTCTAAATGCCTTCACAAAGCTTTTTTTCACAGAGCTATTTTCCTTGGCTGCCTCCCAAAACCAGATCTTTTTCCTCTCTAGACCCAGCCCCATTGTTTGGGTACCATCACTGGAACACAGGACAGAGTTTGAAGTCACTTTGAGGAGCCATTGACAGGAGCAGCAGCAGCAAAAGGAGCTGGGCTGTATGTCCTATGGTTTTGCCTAGGATGAATAACAAGAGTGTGTGTCACGTTAGCCCCCAACCAGCGACAGCCCTCCTCCACAGTTACAAATGGCTTTATGAACATTGCTCCTCCCTGACATATCTTCTGAAACAGAGCTTTCCTGTCTCTTACCTCTTTGCCTCCTCCATCATGTGAATTGGACTGATGGATAGGCTGATAGTGTGAAGCAGCATCTGCTGAAATAAGAGGTAAAATGAAGTGTAAAACCTGGTATCAGCATCATATTTCTACTTGTGTGCTTTGGACCTTTTGACTTTTCTCCACTTGGTTATAAACGGCAGGAGGTGGTTAAAGGAGGTGTGGGAAGCTCCCCTGCTTTCATTAGGGGGATAATGCTTAGTGTGCAGTAAATTTTTCATATTTCCAACTCATTCCAGAGCACAAGATTTTAAGAATTATAGACCCATAAGTCAAATACCTTGCAAAATAAGTACCATTATTCTCCCATTTTTCACCTGAGCTTGTAAGTAGGCCCCATATATCTTTGGCTCACTCTGCAGCACAGATTTCTTCTATGTTATTTTCCATTCCTTTAGGTCAATTGAACTCTGAGCTGATGTATGAATGTATCCCATCAAAATAATCATGCCTACAGCCTGACGATGATGCTCCAACAAAAGCCATGTCACAGATACAATGTGCCAGGAGGAAGCATTGGAATTTATTCTGGTTGTACCCAGCAGTTGCTAAGAGGCAGCACCACAACTGCTTTGCCACATCAATCAGACACATCAGCATCTATCACATTAGACACATGGTCCATACTCTTCCTTTGTTCCCGTGTCCAGGTGCTTCACAGCATGCTCTTCCCTTGCCACCACACATTCCCACCCGTTTTATGGTGGGAGAACTGCGATACCACCAGTCTAATCCCCCTACCCAGAGGAATTTTGAAGGTTAAAGATGACTAGGGAGAGAATGGATCCATCTGACAAATAGGGATGAAGAAAAAGCGGAGGTATTCAATGCCTTTTATTTGCCTCACTCTTTAATAATACTGATAGCCTTTGGGCTGCTCGGTCCTCTGAGTTGGAGGACCATGTTTTGTACCTGACACCAGATCATATAAAGAGGGAAAATGCTCAGTCAGGTCTTTTACATGTTTACTGGCTTTTTAGCAGGTTGTGAACTGAATATTAAGCTAGTTCCAGCTGTTCTCTCCACTATTAACCTAAAATAGCACCACAGTCTTTACTAGGTGCAATGACGTTTCCAGATGCCTTTTAACATTTTTCCCCTGTACCAGCTTTCTGAGAGACCTGACACAGAGGTGAAATGACTTAATGACTCAGACACTGAAAAGAAGTGCTCACATTAGCATAGGACTCTATCATGCCATCTCATCTCATAGCCTTCAGCAGACAAGTAGTACCACCTGATCAGTTGGTTAAATGCTTTTTACCAAGCCTACACGACCCAAAGCGAGTTGTTAAAAGACCAAAGTTTTTCAGAAGACAGACCTTGATGCTTATTGTATTGAGATTAGTGGTAGGCTTTCCCCTCGGCCTGGATAACCACCCACAGCCCATCACAGGATCAGCCCTGTCCCGTGCTAAACCTGCAGTCTTCACTGCTGCCTCCTGCAGCCCTGAGGAGGAGGAGGGCAGCAAGCCAGAAAAAGGCTCACCCTTTGCAGGATAGTTGGACATTGCAGAGTTCTTTTTTTGGATCTTTAACTTTTGTTTCTTTTCCAGTTTTGACATATATGATGTGAGAATTCTTGTCTATATTCTATTATGGACATCTCAGAAGGCACAGTACCATTTACCCGTGTCCTTTCTTTGGGTGGGTGCAATTCTTCTCAGTTTAGATCAATCTTTGATGGGAGATAGAAAGAGAGTGTATAAGTAATGCTAAGTCACCTTTCTGGGAAGGCACACAGGCAGAATAGAAAGCACGGTCATAGGACCTGGTTCCTGGATCAGGGTTGTAATGAACAGAAGAGGTCATCTGGGAAGTCATTCTTGAGGCAGTTATTGGTTTTTGAGATGTTTCCCTGTCCATATCTTGCTTCCCTTTCTGCAGGGTATTTCTCACTTACCTGCGATTTCCTACTACCTCCTATCCTACCCCCTTATGGATGTAAAAGATGGCTGCAGCATGATGATTTAAAGACTAGGAGGGATGGCAAGCCAATGTGTGTGCATGTCTGTGGAAGGAACTTGAAGAGTATCTTGTTCCTCCTAGCACAGACCTTTATCGGGAAATCTTCCCATCAGCATACAGTTAAGGGTGTGCATATGTCCCTGGAAGCTCTATTCGTTAATGAGTTTTCCAAGTGATGGCGCTGGTGTGGAGGAAGTTTGCTGGCACTGATTTTGATGAAATGCTTGTAAAAAATCAAGTGTTTGGGTTTGGTTTTTCTACCTCTCAAATGGAGGATGGTGACCTCCAGCTAGGGCTGTTCAGCATGNGAAGGGAAGGGAAGGAAAAGGGAAAACTGACCGAAGAATGGAAGATCTTGTGTTTGGAAAAGGAAAATAGACAGCACGAGATGCAAATAGGCATCCTCAGTGCCAATGTCTTATGTCAAGAAGACAAAACAATCTTGTCCAGCATGGAGTTTACAGTAGAGTTCTTAAGGATTCCTGCACATCACCAGAGTGTCCCATGAAGCAACACAGTCGCAGCTAAACATGGGCTCTCCCTTCATGGATATGAGCCTTGCCTTCTGCCCTGGTGAATAGTTGTCTGGGGTAGGTTGCTAAAGCCGTCAGAACTGTGTGTAGGGCAAAATGTGGGTAGGTTTCCTAATGCAAGACAGCAGGATAGTAAGTGGGGCTGTGCATGTGGCAGAGCAGCAAGACACAGGACAAGCTCTAGAACATACTTGTGTGAGCGCGGCAGGGGTGGTTGGGCAGGCATGTTCACCCTGTGCCTGGTGGATGTGCCTTAGGCACTTGCATAGGTTCAGCCCTCAGTAGTAACCAAAGAGAGTTACTCACATGCCTATAATTTCTCCTCAGCAATAATGTACACAGGATTTCAGCCTTTGGTTGGAAATGTTCCCAAGAAGTGGATGACTACAGTCACAGCAGTAAAAACTGATAATTAACTATATTTCACATCCTTCAATGAACTTAATCGTATGAAAGAGAAACGGGTATAATAAAGAAATGGCTAGAGAAAGCACAATTGCAAATACATTAAGGATTTTATGTGAGGAGAAATAAGTAACTTTTATTAACATGTACAAAAAGTTCATCAAAATGAGACAGCAAAAAATAACAGGCCAATGTTGCAGGCTTTTCTAACTCTGTTGTTTCATGTTCAACCAAAACCTGTAGGAGACACTAAAATAAGTTCTTTTTTTCTTTCAAATGAGCATGCACTCCAATATTTTTCCCTTCTGAGATGCTTCATGAGCACCTGCATTAAATTTCACACTTACTTTAGCTTTGGCCAGTAGTTAGAGAAAGTAAAATTACATATAAGGTCCCATGCAGGAATTTGTTAGATGTATGTGGCTGGTAGGGAACATTTGGTAATTCACAGAAGGGATTTTTTAAGTGTGTCTAGAAACTTAAGTCATCTAGTTAAACAACACACAGCCATCTAGGTAAAAACACAGTTTTTGCTAGGGAGGCAAACAGGGAGATTAAATAAGTAGCTTGAGACTGACTTTTGTCTGTTGTTAAGTGTACCTGCAGCTAACAAAGTAATCTTTTCTCAGAGTCTTTGAATGACAAATTAAATCCATTCCTGGTTTGTTTGATAGTGTAGACCCAGTACTTCACACACACAAGCAAAGTCAAGGAGGATGGGTGAGTGCCCTGTCACCCTGCTTAACAGGAGGCACGCGCTTGTGCTGCAATTTGAGTGTCCTTGATTACAGTAACAAAGTCGAGTTTAGCACTGGAGCTGGGCAAAGCTTTTCATTTGGGAATGGCACCACGACCCTGTGCCTCAGACTGCATTAAATAACTCCTAGGAGTGGACATGGCCAAGCTGGTGTAGGCAGAGAGCAAAGACTGAAATGCACCCAAAACCCACCTGGCCAGCACAGCTTTTCCCTCTGCCTTCCCCGAGCAATGGTCTGTGAGTCTCGATGCCATTTTATTCTCACTAGCTTGGAAATACAGCGCTTCTTGTATCGATTCCCCCAGCATCCCAGCTGGGGACAGGCAGGCACAAGGATGTCCCAGCCAGCTTCTCCCTTTGCCTTCATCCATGAATGCAGTGCCAAGGGCAATGTGGGGTGTGCACATAAGCCCCCTTTGCCAACACACACCTTCTGGGTTTTCCCTAGTGAAAGTTTAAAGAATGGGAGTAAACAAGTACCCTGAAATACCAGCTGTGTTTCTTGACTTTCAAAAAGGCCACGATCATCACCCAGACATAACAGCCTGAAGAGGATTTTGCTAAGGCCAAGGCATCAAAAAATACGGCTGCATAAAGTCAAGCTTCTCAGAGTGTGTTTAGGCATTTAAAAGAGTCGTTTGAAAAAAAAAAAAAGTAGGATATCTAACTGGATGTTTTCACAAACCAGGCATCAGAATGAAAAATAAGTGTTGGAATGACACCATGGTTTGCAAAGCTCTGTTACGAGCTGAGGTGAAAAAATAAATTGAGGTTAACAAAAGAAGTCAGGAAAGTGGAGAGGCAGGAAATTAAACCTTACTGTTCTCAGCACTTATTGGGAGAGAAAAATTAATAGCATTTTGTTTTCTAGCAAACATTTTTCACAATGGTTCCTAGCAAGTACCAGCCACAGATATATAGCTTTATCAGAAAGCTGGCAAGTGCCAGCACGAAGAGTGCATATGGGAATGCAGCAATGGAAAAATAAGCAAAAAGTATCTGGCTTGTATCTTAAGTATGTATAAGGTACTACCCTGGTATCTAATTATAGGCTGTGCAGGAAGTAGCAGCTTATAGCTAAGGATCCTTGACTTTCTTATCTGCATGTCTTCCGTTGCTTTCAATGTCAACAAATATTTTAAGCTGCTGTTTTTCCATGGTGGGTGTCTGCCTCTGGCTGAATGTACTCCAGACAGAATCAGCCCAACCATTTCAACTGTTTTGCAGGGAAAGAGTAGAGGAGGCAATCCTGGAACTTTACCCATCCTAAAGAAACATTTGCAGCTTTTTTTTTTGTTTTCTTTTTTCTTTTCTTNGGAGGGGGGCAATCTGACTTGAAATATGTCAAAGTGTAGCAAATTCATTGAGTTTGGAAGGTTTCTTGACAAAAATATGACTAACATGAGAGACTGCTTCTAGTGCAGTATCTGCAGAGGATGCTGATTAAAAAAAAAAAAGTTATATTCATAGTTACAAATGAGGAAAAATCCAATTATCTTAATTATCTTTATATTCCTTAAATAAATATGTCTACAAGATGGAAATTGTCTTTGGAGAGACAGTACAAACAGTAAAGGAACTGCTTTCTTCTTTGTATGGAGAGTCAGGGCCAGAGTAACTGTGCTTGGTAGCTAAATATACAAAATGTCAGTGCCACAAAAGGGTACATCACTGATAAGGGAAAAGTGACAGAGAGCTCTCTGAGACATAAGCAAAACCAGCTCAGCCCTGTCCTGGGANTGGTGGGTGTCTGCCTCTGGCTGAATGTACTCCAGACAGAATCAGCCCAACCATTTCAACTGTTTTGCAGGGAAAGAGTAGAGGAGGCAATCCTGGAACTTTACCCATCCTAAAGAAACATTTGCAGCTTTTTTTTTTGTTTTCTTTTTTCTTTTCTTTTTTTTTTTTCCTGCAATCTGCATTTAAAGGTATAACTCTGTAAAGCTTTGTATTATTGTTGACACCCCCAGTTACTGAAGCAGTCCTGCTTTTGACCATAGTTTAATACTAAAAGAGAGCTCCCAGCACAACCGTGGTCCAGACACATGACCCCTGCTAATGATGAGGTGAGACCCATACTAGTGCCAGTCAACCAGCCAAGGACAGAGCTATAGCCTTCCACGTCCCTAGTCTGGCTTCCTCCTGTCTTGAGTTTGGACACAGTCACTGGGCTCAGTTCTCACCCTGGCACCACCCGGGCTTCCCATCCTCCTCCTGCTCTGACCGCACTGTGATCCTGCACTTGTTGACCAAAATGGCTTACCCTGCAGTGCTCCTTAAAGGCCTTAGTATGGGGAGGGGGTGTGTATGGCGGGGGGGAGGGGGGCAATCTGACTTGAAATATGTCAAAGTGTAGCAAATTCATTGAGTTTGGAAGGTTTCTTGACAAAAATATGACTAACATGAGAGACTGCTTCTAGTGCAGTATCTGCAGAGGATGCTGATTAAAAAAAAAAGTTATATTCATAGTTACAAATGAGGAAAAATCCAATTATCTTAATTATCTTTATATTCCTTAAATAAATATGTCTACAAGATGGAAATTGTCTTTGGAGAGACAGTACAAACAGTAAAGGAACTGCTTTCTTCTTTGTATGGAGAGTCAGGGCCAGAGTAACTGTGCTTGGTAGCTAAATATACAAAATGTCAGTGCCACAAAAGGGTACATCACTGATAAGGGAAAAGTGACAGAGAGCTCTCTGAGACATAAGCAAAACCAGCTCAGCCCTGTCCTGGGAGGCAAAGTAAGGCAAACACCTATAAGAAAACTCATCCCTTTTTCAGGCTTAAGCATTACTGAAAGAATGTGGACATTATTGTCCTTCGATGACAGAAGAACGCCACAAGTAAACAAATAGGGTGAAAACTTAATTATTTCCAGTATCGTACAGGGTTACATAATTATAAAGTAATATGTTTTCTTCTTAAGGTTTTCTTTTTAAGCTGAAGAAGGATTGTATGTAAAATACCCACAGTTATAAAGGCAAATGTAAGGGAAACTAACAAGATGGTGTGTTGACTGCTCTTGATGGTAGAAAAAAGTTAATGAAGAAAGAGAGAAATAACTGCAATTTCTAAAGCATTTTATTTTCCCTGGTGAAATTTAGGATAAGGTCCACTTTATCTTGGATGGACAACAGCCTGATGGATCTGATTTTTGTCTTATGATAACTAGAGCCTTGCAAAAAGTGATTAAGCCACATCTTGCCTCCAGACAATTCCCAGCCTCACCCTTTCCTCCGGGTTTTCAGGTGACATTTTAAAAGCCCATCAATAGGCACCTCTCAGTATCCTGCCAGGTTTAGATCAGCTTACCCTTGGGAAATGACCTGAGGAGATGCCAACAGATACTTTGCTCATCATCTTTGCCTAACTGAGCACAAATGGATCACTCCTAAGTATTCAATCCTGATGAGTCAGTGTGTGGCCAATGTTTCACCCACACAAAACTGACTGTCAGAAGACATCACCAGGCATCTTCTGACCAAAGCACCTGAAACTTCAGACAGCATCACCTTGTACCCACCAAGTCCTGGAGCTGAAAGGGTGCATTATCCTGGCTCATCCACAGGAAACTGAGGCACAGACAATTTCTGATTAAGAAAATCTGTTTGGGTGCGGTGATTTCATCTATAAGGATACAGTGTTTGTGTTTCAGTTTGGTTTGGGGTGGGTGGTTTTTTTCTGACTGTGGAGCTTTTTTAAGGCTGCATTGCAGAGGTTCAAAGCACCAATATCATTGACTGGCACATGTAGAAAAACAGGCAATTTTTTTAGCCTAGTTTCACAACAAATATGTACTTCTGACAGGATAAAATTTAATACAGGAGGATCTAATAATCCCTCCTTACCTTTGATATCTATTTTCTTCAAGGGCCCATTTTTCTGACCAGGGCTGAATTATCTTTATATACATATTCAAAATATTTTTAGATTACCCATTGCCCAGTACTGGGCACAGAGATACCCTTCCACATGGCATGGTTTCCTCCAGGAATACACAGTTAAATCTGCCGCACCATGTATTTTCAAGGCTTATACTCTTCTCTTTCTAGTTTTGTAGCAGTGGGATTCTGCTGACAGCACAAGTTTGCTCCAGATTTCCAGTGCAAGTGGGGAGCCTCAACCAGTTATGAGATCTCCAGCCCATCTAACAGTGATGTGACACAGGATGAATTTTCTGGCTTTCTCCTTCTGTCCTGGGAGGCAGGAACAAACCCCTCTGTAACCTCTCTGCAGATGCCATGGCTTCTCCCCACTGCTCTGCCACACTGCAGCACCCCCATGGCCAGAGAGGTGGCTGAGTGGCTTTTTCTAATCAGTGCTTCTTACCAAGCTGACTACCACAATCCTGCCTTTCCCAGGACCTTTCTCTAGCCAGCAAACTAGTTTGCCACCTCCTTATTGCCTCATTACAACCAGGCAGATTGTCCTAAAACGTCTTTGTTTCCCTCCACTGCTTGCCCTGCCTCTTAAGGATAATAAGAAAGCTTATCTAATAATGGCTACAGCAAAAAGCTTGCTGTAATTACTGTATATGAGTACTAGGCCAAATGCAGCCCTGGCAAACTTGCATTGAAATTAATGCAGTTGTGTTAAGGGTGCCATTGTTCCTTTTCCTTCATTCCTCTGCCAGGAACTATTGTATGATAAGCTTTGGTACATGGACATTGAAACAAAAGGGTATCAGGAAAAAAAATGAAGTGATTTTGTCATCTGAGGAACAGGTTATTGCTTGAGAATGTAAAGACCTGTGTACATCTAAACATTTTACTTCAATGCGTAGTCCTGTTTGACCTCCAAGCTTTATTTAATAAAAGAAAAAAAAAACAACACAGAAGTAAAATACAAGCAAAAAAGCTGATGAAACCTTATTCCATCACTTTGCACTGAGGTCCTTTGTGTTGTTTGCCTTTTATTAATTCTAAGAGATACTCCATCTATGTCATAACCAGACCACATAGAAAGCACCATTTAATAATGTTGCCTTTACTACCGTGACAGCTCTTTCATAGCCTTTTTCATTTGTAGCTCTTATGATGTTTGGACAGAGAGTCAGGGCAATTACATGAGAGATAATAGTTATAAAGCCATCCGTGCTTTGGAGACTACCCACAACTTCACGGTCCCCTAGGCTGACGTGTTGGCAGCTACAGCCCAGAGGCGGATCTGTTTCCAGTTAGGGTTTGGTAATGCACCCTGAAATACTCTATTTCTAAAAGCTGAGGGCTTCCTATTCCTTTAAAAAGCCTAGTGAGCTTGTGAGCAAGTTCTACCTCCTGTGTCAGGAGCTCTCACTTGATTAGCCATCTTGCTTAGGGTGGTTGAGAAGTAATTTGGACTGCAAAGTGCTTGAAATATATAAAACTGTTTGGGACCTGCCATATTTTTTATTTAAAATACTGGGACCTAGAATTTTATCTTTCTTTAAAAAATTTTATGTGTTAGGGTGAGTGATTACAGGCCTGTGACAAAGGATTTAACCTCATTCAGGTCTAAATTCTGGGGTACTGATTCCTTTGCTTTTGAAACGTACTCCAGGAGAACCAGCCCTCAATGTTGTTCTCACAATGGGATGTTCCCTACTTAAAAACCAACTGCTGCCCAGTGTCATTGATGGTCATTGAACTCAGCCATGCCTGTGTTGTATCACCTGGGTGATCAATCAGCTGGCTTACACTGGTGGGTATGGTGGATGTCTCCAAAAGTCCAGGGGGGAGCTCTTACCTCTGTTTGGTTTGAGGTTATGTTGATTTAGGAAAAGCATTGGAGCTTACAATGTCGTGAGAAGTTATGAGGCTCTTAGAAGACGGCTGACTTTATGCTTGGAGAGTTAAGCTGAAAACTGAGTAAATGCCTGTTGAGGGTCTTTGACCTAAAGGAAGTTGGCTTGCTGGGTGTCCTCTTGGAGACAGAAGAGCTGAAGTGAACATAAAGGATGGCCATCGTGATATGCTGGAAGGTAAGAAAGGTTAAAACCTTATGATGTGCCATATAACTACAGCAAATGCTGCGTGTGGACTAGACAAAAACTTGTGAAGGTAGCTCACCGCTCTTTTGCTGCACATCAAAAAATCCTATATTTGCCATGAGATGAGAATCTATGTATGTTATCATGGAATAACTGAAGGTCATGAAGTTCACAGTGTACTTATCTCCTAACAACTCATTTGAGTGCACGTAACTAAAGACAGACTGCAAATGCTAAGTCCTTGGCAAAATACGGGTTTTAACGTGTCTCAGAGTCTGCTTCTCTGACTTTCGTGAAGAAAGATAGAAAAAGGAATACAAGAGGCTGTCAAAGGGGAAAGCTGAGGGAAGGGCAGGCTTTAAAAAACTCTAGGAGTTTTTTAAACTCTAGGAGTATTTAAATTCTAGGAGTATTTAAACTGTCCAGGACTCCAGTGGGCAATTTCTTGTTATACCTGTTTCTGCAGGGTTGTCTTGCCTTCCCTATATTAGGTTTCCTTCCCTTTCTGGAAGATAATAATACAAACTGTTTCTGCAAGTCTCAGAAACTGTAACTAAATGAAAAATTGGGGTTTCTAGGCACCACTAGATGGTGCTTCCTGATCGCTCTTGCTGGGAAAATAGTGATGCTTATCCAGGAAACCAAAGAACAGGGAAGGCGAGGGATGATGGATTTTGCAGCTGGTGGCCGAGCAGAACCACTTCATTCCTGCCTGGGGATTCGAGGGCAGGTGGTACCTGCGCTCATGGGCAGGCATTGCTTTCTGTCCCTCAGAAATCCTTGACAGAAAGCCTCTACAAGCACACTAGCACCAATTCCGCAAGGGAAAGTTGGTTTGTTTGTTTTCTTTTGTTAGAAGACATAAAGCTATGGAAACATTTACCTCTGTGTTATATGACACACAGCCAGTCCCCTCCCCAGTAAGTAAAGATGCTTAGAGGAAAGAGCTAACTTCTGACTTTGCATAAACTGTGATTTATTTATTTTTTTCTTTCAACATTGGAGGAAACTTTGCAGCTTATACTTGTTATAAGTCCATGCAATTAGATGAATAACAGGTGGGGAAGTGATCCTTTGAATCTGCAGCTTGTTAGTGATCTGAAAGAATTCCATTATTCCATTAATAAGCCAGTGTGGAGGAAAAATGCCTAAAAGGGCTGAGGTTCAGATATGTCTGAAGTAGCAATGTTAACTAAAACAAAGTAAGCAAAGAAATAGGAGTCCTCTGTAAAGGAAAAAAAAAAAAAAAAAAAACAAAAACCAAACCATTAATTTTTTACTTCTGAGCACCTTAAATGTCATCATATGTATTTTTAAATTTTAAAATACTATTTTAATTTTCTGCACCCATAAGCTTCACTTCTGTCATATTTTCAGCTTTTCCTTTAAAAAAAAAAAAAAGGCCTAGAATTTTCCTTTGTTAAAATAAATAAAAACAATGAGGTCAGAGCGGCCCAGACTTGTGGCTTAGGTGCCTGTTACCAGTCTGGCCTCCTGGCTGCATTTGAGTATGCAGAGTGGATAACGCTGAAGGCAACAATATCGAATGATACAGACCCAAGAGATTGACTCACACGTAGATTTACCAGAAGGGCCAAGATGGGTTCACTTTTCTACTGTCTACTTTTCTCCTGGTTCTCCTCTGTTGCAGTGTTTCCAAGTCACATTTTCTTTGGTAGTGGAGGAGCCAAGGGGTGGATGAGGGCACAGGAGGGAAAGAGTTGTGTGGCCTCTGCTTTGCTGTTCACCTCACATCTGTGTCTACCTGAGGACAGGTGTATTGTCAGAAATCCTCCTCTAAGAGGGATTCTCCTTGTGTAAATCTGGGGTTACCTACATCAATGAGTTTATTCAAGGACTGTGAACAAACTCAGACTGGTGTCTGTCACTTGTTTGAATGACAAATACATCTGCAAAATGGATAAATATTTGACCATCTTCTCACTGCACCAGAGTTTAGCTTTATTCTTGATCTTGACTACATTTTTCCTCACCCTTTTCCTCTTATTCTAGTGCTGCTATTGTAATCATACTGCTAAAATAAGTGTGTTTTCTGCTCATGGATATAAGCCTCAGTTCCAAGAAATGTCATTCTCTGGCATCGTGTTTCAGTGCTGTGGCTTATGCCAGGGCTGGTAGGGAAGAGAAGCCCGGTCTAAAATTCCTCGAGGGAACGGTGTGCACCTTCCTGCGGTACACATGCAAAGACAGGATGTTGCTATGTTTAGCTTGGGTTCCTCTTGGCAATAAAACATCCTCCATAAACTCCAGGTGGATCTTTGAAATTCCATACAGAATATTATTATTCCAATAAAAAGCACAGTGAAAAATCAAGAGTATACGATTTTGGGAACGTATGATGTGAGAATACGTAAAGCTCAGAAAATCAATTGGTTTGGGTAGTAAAAGGCAACCCTGCAATTAACAAGTCAGTAAAGTGATGAACTGGAAAATAGTAATGCTGTCACCCATTATTAAGTCCCTGAGTACCTCTATTTCATCTGTCTGTGGTGCCTACATTTCATAAAGGATAATTGGTGGTGGGAGAGGTCTGGAAAGGCTTAGAAAATGTTTATGAGGCTAAATCAGGAAAATGTATGTGGCAAAATTCATGCGTAGTTTGCTTATATGAGATAACTAATGTGCTATAAGACCCCACAAGGTGCTGAGTCCACTGCTAGATGGCTCTCTAACCTAAGAGAAAATTCTTATACACAGTACTTGGCACCTCAAGTGAGACAAAGTCTGACTAAAAATCGAATTCCAGCTCCCAACAGTGAGGATAATTGGTTAATGGGATGACTAATTGCAGGGAGGACATGAGGACTTTGTGACTTAAATCTTGATTAAAAATCTGTCTCTCATTCTCAAAATGCTTTATATCCCACAGATGGGTTCTGTGCTTGATGCAGAAACTTCTGTAACAGAAGTTTTAGGTCTGGTCTGTAGAGGGCGAACTTCAGTATCTACAATAAATGATTATAGAAGAATAACTGAATTGATAAGTATGGTTGTGTAGACTACTTAGTAGGAACAAGGGATTTGGTAACGTAACACAAGTGAGGCTGAGGTTGGAATAATGAGTTTTGCACAGTGAGACCAGTCACTAGAAAGCACATGCACATGGATGTTCACTGGGGGTCAATAATGCAGAGGAGGCAGTGCAAGACTTTTGCTGTGCCTTGTTGGTTTTACACTAGCATGGGCTTGCTGCTTAGCCGAAGATCCCAATGTGGATTAGAGAGCTGTGCTGTCTCTGGTTTTCGCCTTTCATGAAATGTGAAGTACTAAAAGGAGCTGCTGTCATCTATGGCCTTAACTTACAGCTTGGTACTATACTCTCCATTGCGGTGGCAAGTATTATTCTGTGATCTCACTGGATTGGATACCTATCTACAGCAGGAGAGGATACTTGCCTTTCTCCATGCATCTCAAGGGCTCTGTTGATGCTCAGTCCTATATGACTGTAGCCAGTGGTCTTCTGACCTTATAAATGTGGTTTTCTTCCACATATCCTTCCTTTTTTGGAGTTCAGAGCCCCTTGCTTGCCTCAGGTATATATTTGTAGCAGAGTTTGCACAACTGTGATTATAAATAAATGTGGTGGCATAGCCCAGAGAGGCAGTATTGGCTTGATAATAGTGGTAGAATTTACTGATAAGGCTTTGTTGTATAGCTGCTTCCTTTAGATTAGAAATGGAGCAGTGTTTCATGCAGAGCTGATATGGTGACTGGAAAAATCAGCCACTTGGAGGGACATCTTCTGAGGTTCCCTGAAAAACTTAGTTCTTAGCTGTGCTGAGAGCACTTCAGAGCATCTCTTTGCCTGCAGAACAGGGCTTGCTCAAAGAGATTTATTGTGTCTCTCCAGCCCACATAGACAACCTTTATAAGGAAATTACAGGTCTCTGAATGCATCAATGTAGGATATTGCTGTGATGAACACCAGATTCAGAGAAGAATGGAAGTGGCGACTTTGAAAGCTACAGGTGCTACTTGCAGTTAGCTTGTGATTTTGTGGTGTTTCCATTGAATAAGTCCCTATAATTCTTGTAGGAGAGCTCTGCTCTGTGGTTGTAAGCAAGAGACGCAATGCCAAAACATACTTCCAGACTTCTTTAAAATTCATACTCACAAAATAGCCTCTGAGATACAGCACTTGCAGGTGTACTACCTTGGTTGCCCTCTGTGTGATTCTCAGAAACCTGAGCAGCTTCTCCAGCTGTTGATGGCCAGAGGAGTACAGCTGTTAGTAGTCCTTGAGAGAGATGCAGCTGTCTGCTGAAGTTGCCCTGAAGACTAGCTGCAGTCTTTGGAGAAACTGAGATTCCTTGGCCCTACAGTTATGCAAGAGTGAGCACAAAAGGCCTGTTATGCTTCAGTAACCACTATGTCAAATGAATATTCTTGGTGCTACTGTGTCCTGCAGGATAACAGATAAAATGACCAGACACCTGAGATGGAAACTTCACTATTTTCTCCTGCTGATGGTTGAAAATTTACCTCAAGGGTGTTTCCAAGTCTCCATAGCTTCCAGATGTTGTAAGCCTTATCTATTCACTCAATAGATTTTCACATATAAATCTCTCTCTCGCACACTCTTCATTGAATTTATGAACAAGCCCAGCTTCTGAACCATTTGTAGGCTTCATCCATCTGCAAAAACATCTCATTGCAGAGACTCTGCTCACTCCATGGTATGAATAATGCAGAATTGCTCTGTTGAAGCTGGCTTCATTGTCAGTTTAAGCTGAACATGAATAATTGAACACATTTTCTTTTCAGGGACAAGAACAGCTGCCATCTAAGCTGTTTAACCCCATTTGCCTTCTCACATTTCTCCTTAAACTTGCTAAAGCCCCTGTTCTTAGCCATGCCATATAGGAATGCATCAAATTCATTTGGGGTTTTTCACTTCCTTGAGGTTGTGTCACAAATAATCTGCTATGCTCATTAAGCAGGTCTAAATGAGGGTTAGCTACAATTATTGTGTGTATACCAATTATCTCCAGCTTTAACTCTTTGGTTGCTGGTTCCCTGCAGGACTCTACTGAGACTTCAACAGTAGGGTGCTGGGCAGCTAGTGAGTGCCTTCACAAAGCTAAACCTTTAGCAGTGATGAATATCATTAAGACATGTCAAGAGATTAAATATTTAAGCAGTTGGTGTGGAAACTATGGAATTAATAGCCTGCCAGTTAAGCCTTCAAAGCTATAACTGACTTCCCCGTGGAGCTTGGGCACCATTAGCCCCATTAGGTGAGGGAAGGAAACCTGTGATTTCAATTTCCTGTGTATTTTTTTTAAATGGAACATGTTGCTTTTAAATCATGGGAGCTGGCCTGCCAAACAGAACTGACCTGTTCATTGAGAAATTCAGTGTTTATACTTATCTATTCTTAAATGAAATCTTTTATTCATGGAGAAATTGTGTAGCAGATACTCCAATTAGATTGAAGGCCCATTATAGGGAAACCAGAAAGGGAGGAGGGATTTTTTCCTGAAGCCTGGTATGGGGGTGTTAAGAATTCATGAAAAGCACCTGTAAAATGTACATTCTAAAAGCAGTGCAAGAGCATTTAGAGTAAATTCATAACAAAACTTCTGTCCTTCAAAATGTTCTTCCTTATAATCGCCTAATTGTATTCCTTTTGACATAGTAATTTCATCTATATACTTGCAATCTATATTTTACAAGTGTCTGTAATCTTGGGAGTGTACTACACACTATAATGAGCGTATCTTAAGTTGCGTTCATGTTTCCAAGCTTTTTCCTTGGAAATCTTGTTCCTTCTTGGTTAGTAAGTCCCTCTTAACATGCTGTTTTCTGAAGCATATGAACACAAATTTCGTCTTTATTTTTTAAAAATCAGCACTGTTTTCTGCTTCCAGCACACATTTCCCTCCATGATAGAGGCTTTGTCCAGCAAGAAATGCACTACATTGTTAGCAAGTGGGTAAGTAAATTCATAAGACAAATATAATCAGAATAATAAAAGTTGCATTTAGTGTTAGTGGTGGAGCTGTTCTGCATGTTGTATGTGCTGGCTGAATGATATTCTACTTCTCATAGATTTAAAGCAATGGAGTTTGATAAGCAAATAGCTATTACAGATATTTAAGCTGTCTCTGAAAATAGTTTTCTTGAGGTAGGAAAGGAAGCTGAGTGTGGGATGGTCTTCATCCTTCCAGAAATATACTTCTAGAAATAAAATATTTTGTATTTTAGATGCCATGATGAAATTGTATGGATTCTATGGAACTGCTGGCTTATCTCATGGCAGGGGGTAGACTGTTATGTGCCGTTATTGGAAGTGGAAAAACAGAGTTCTATGCAACTGGCTTTATGGTGGCTGTTGGCAGAAAGCTGTAATGTGACTCACAACCTGCGTGATCCATGTGTCTTACAGTACTCTTTAGAATTGTAGAGTCTATTGCCAAAATTTCCTTTGCCTGCAGCTGTAAAGTTGGCTGTCGCCTTCCAACGTACAGATTGTATCTGTTTTAGTGGTGTTGTGGCTTTGGCCTGGTGAAATTAGCAGCATACTGTGAGATTTCTGCTTTTAAAAAATCTGAAGTGTTGAACGAGTGTTCATCCGGATAACAACTAGGAGGCAGGAGCAGGAGACCTGAGGTGATCTGATACCCAGTCACTGTGACTGCACCAGAATAGCTATGGATTGAACCTTCTCCATTTGAGAATGGAGGCTTGCCCATGTTGAATTGGGGGTACTCCTGAGTTACCTGATCTATAGGTGGCTACAACCATGCAGGAAAGACCCTGTGTGTTACATTAACTTTATGCTGAACAGGTCGCTGGTGAGAAGGGCCAAGCTTGCAGCTTCCTTCTCAGGAAGCTCCAAAGGACTACGGCTCCTACCAGTAACATACTGCAGAGGAATATCAAAAAGGCTCACTTTCCCAGCTCTCTTGCCACAGAAACATTTTTAAATTTTTTTTATTTTCAATGAGGAAACATCACACAAACACTGAAATCTGATTCAGCCATTAATTAAGCATACTTGTTTAAAGCTTTTTTTTTAAAAAAGACAACTGCCCAAACCTTTTTCAGTGCAGATGTCTTAGCCTTATCCTGACTTAGAAATTTCAGCTAGTTTCAAGCAGCCCATTTACTGAAAGCAGTAACTTCAGCTGGGCAAAAGGCACTTAGGAAATTAGTGAGTGAAATAAAATTTAAACATGAGCACTTCAGTCCTAACCTCTGAATAGTAAACAACTCCAAAGAGACCAGGGCAATCTGCCTCTTCAGCAGCCGTGCCAGTGACACAGAGAGATAAGTGTAATTCAGTTGGGCATGTTACAGTTCCAAAAGTGATTTCCATCCCACACAGGCTGAGCTGTCTCTCCAACTCTTGCTGAAACACCCCTTTTATTTTCTTTTTTCTTTTTTTTTTTTTAAAGTGGTAGTAGCCAATACAGAAATGCATTTTAACTGGCTATCAGAAACTGCTCAAACTGTTATGTTCTAGTCAGTAAGTTGGTGGGAAGTGAATGAAGCAGAGAAGTTGTCTCACAAAACATAAAAAGATGGAGTCCCAAAGCACAAGAGATGCAGTAATGGCTATGAGGAAGAACACGTAGAAAGGTCTTCCCATGGCTGTTTCTTTGCTCTCTCTTTAATATAAAGTTATGCTTTCTCTTTTTTTTAATTTTTTTTTCCTTTTAATGTTTGATGTCTGTTGGTATTCTTCAACTTTGGTTTAACAGAGTAAGTTCAATTAAGCTGGGGGGAAGGCACCTGAGGGCATTGCTCTTGCTGCAGGTTGGGTAATGTTGGGTACCCTTCACAATTCAGTGCTTTTTTCCAGCAGGTGGTAAAATCTTAGAAGGTCTAGTCTGACAAAAGGATCCAGAGGTAATTGTTGGGCTGTTCAGCAAGGTAAATTCTTGACTTTTGAATTATGTCTTTCAGACAAAGTAATAGTATAAATTGCACATTCCTTTTGCACAGCCTGTGTGTGGCTTAGTTCATTGCCTGTTCTTGGCCATTGAGCAGTGATGCAACCAGTGCTAATGTGTGGTAGCTACAGTTTCTAGAAGGAGAGGTCACAAGTTGGAAGGGTAAATCTCCAGTGATATTCTGAAGGTGTTCAAGTCCTCTCTAATCTTCCTGATTGAATGAGAGCAATGTTTAACAGCAAGAAAAATCAGAAAAATCAGTATTTCTTATGGTAAGCCTTTGTTCTTCTTTTCCCTTTGTTTCTTTCCCCCTTCTTTCTTTTCCCTTTCTTTCTTTTCCTTCTTCTAGGTTGAGCTGTGCTTTAGCAGAGAGGTGGCAGTGTACAGTGAAGCACGCTAGTGCTATGCTTGCTAGCCAAGTGAAATCATCTGTTTGCAGCTGATTTTATACCTTCAAAAGAATGTCCTATCAAGGCTCATGAATGCAGTAACAGAGCATATAACTTCACAGGCCTCTCAGACACGTGGGGTTGTGGGTGTGGGGTTTAGTTGGTGGGTGGCTTTTTTGTTTGGTTTTTTTTTTTTTGTTTGTTTTTGGGGGGGGGGTGTTGTTTGTTGTTTTTGTGGTTTGGTTTTTTGGTTTTTAATGTGGTTGGACTCGATGATCTCAAAGGTCCCTTCCAACCACTAAGATTCTGTGATTCTGTGATTCTGTGAATGGGCTATGAGAGGTAATACAGAAAGCAAACTGGGCACTAACATGGGATATGGCACGGACAGGCTTTCTGCCTGCAGAGCTGCCTTTTAAAGCTCTCTCTGGTATACTTGGAAGGGGATACAAAATGAACAGCAGCACCTCCAGAATGCTGCAGTGAACTGCTTGGTAGCAGCCACGTGGGTAGCTCCCATATACTGATCTAATGCTGCTGTTCCATGGCAGGCTCAATTTCAGGAGCAAATGCTAATCAGCCCCTCCACGCTGGTAGTACATGGACCACCACCTGAAGTGAGGACACTTGTCCAGGAACAGTTAGATAAGAGCTCATCTTAAAATCCTAAGGCCAGACAGAATCCTTGCATCTCTTAGTCTGAAGTTCTTACAGGCTTTTCAGCCTTAGTCTAAAGTTCTTACAGGCTTTTCAGCCTCACCACTCTAAGCTGAGACTGCCCATTAAATGATCATGGTAACTACTGAAATCACTTTTTATTAGCCACTTTGAGCTACTCAGCTGCATAAACAGTAGGTTTTAATCTTGGATTTGGGGACAGGATTACTGCTTTGCCTTATCCTTACTTTCAGTAGGTGCTTCAGGAGGCTGTGTTCCTTTTATCTGGACGGGCTGTCCTGCAAAGATAAGCATCTTTTTGAAGGCCACGCCTCCAATGATTCATTTTTATCCACCCACCCTCCTCTGCAAATTGGTGGAACAAAGTCTGCAGATGTGTTTAAATACTTGATTTGATACAGTGCATGAACACTGTGCAGCAAAAGGGAATCTTTCACACTGACCCAAGTCTGAGTCAAAGAGTTTGCCACATACACAATTTTTGTTACAGTTGATGGAAGTCACCTAAAAACAGCAGAAGCAAATCAGGCTGCTGAAACAAAAATATAACATGTTATCTGTTTCTTATTCATAACAGGGGGAGGCAGAAAAACTTAGTACTGAAATTATTATTAACCTGACTGTGTGGCTCCTAATGACAGGTACCTCTAGCTGCAGCAAATGTATGTGGTTTTATGACATGCAGCAGCTCATTTCTGATGGCAGCAGAAAGCTCTGACTGTCCTGGTGTTGGTAGGAAGGAGACAGCTCTGTGAAGTTGCTCAGTGCTAATTTAATGAGGTGCAGCTCAGTAGTGTGGTACAGGCCTTCAATCATAGTGAAAGGCGAGGAGCTCATTGTAGACAAGCTTGAAGATTTTGGCTCTGACAATGCCTTACTTCCAGCTAGGAGATTAATTTTCTCTGACGGGTTCCATAGAGACAAATGAACCACAATGAGTAAACATATATTGCCTATTTAGCAACACATTTATCAATAGCTGTGATTTCCATTGCAAACCCAATGAGAGAAAGGCTAGAAACCTTTCTGTTCTGTTCCCCTTTTCCAGTTTGACAGTACTCAGTGGTGCCAAACTATCTTGTCCAGGGTTGAAAGGGAGGGGTTATAAATTTCCTTCTTGTCTTTTTTTTTTTTTTTGAAAAGTCAGGTAGGGAAGATGATCGCTTTATGGTGACACTTAAACAGTTGCTTTCATTAAAGTATGTAGGTTGTCCATTTGGCGCTGCTCTGTCTGGGTGCATCTGTAGAACACTAATCTCTTCTGCTCCTTCTGGTCTAGTACCATCCCTGGACGTAGACATACTCTTTTCTTCCCCTTCCCAGCAAGATCTAGTGCTTCACATACCCCACTCCTCCCTGGCTATCTTGGCTCTGGTATACGTGAAGTAGGCAGCAGCTCTGTGCCCATTCTGCTCTCTTGGCATTTTTGCTGGCCTGTCCCATCCTGGCCTGTTCCACCAGAAGTAAGCAAAATGCGCTTATCCTGCAAATAGTGTTTAAAAAAATGTGGTATTGTGTGACAGGCAATGTTCACCCCATCATCAATAGTTAAGTTTTGTATTCCTGTAGAACTAAATTACCATCCCGAACTGTAAATGTGCAGTCAAAGCGACAGGACAGTGTAAGCTGTGGAGAAGCTGATGCACTTCCAGCCTCCAAGCGTGAGGCTCAGATGGCTCCAAAAGTCAATTTTCTAAGGGCAAAGTTGTATTCCAGAGTCTGTTACTCTAGTTTGCTACAGCACACTACAAACTCTTTCCTCAGTCCTGCAGCCATGTGTCCTGCTGTCTTACTGTGCTGAGAGGGGTTCTCACTGCTTGAAGATGTATACTTCAGGTGAGCAGGCTGGTGTTTGATTTCTCCTCCAGGAACTCGGTGTGGGAACTGATGAAGGGGGAAAGGAGAGGACACTGAGAATCTGGCCCCTCATTTGCAGGGAACAGAAGCATATTGTTATTCAGGAGCATCAGTAGAAAATTAGTCTAATTCAAGTCAAGCTGCAGTTTAGCATTTTAGTTTCTAATTTGTTTGAGATCCATGGAAATGTAACTTAGTGTGCCTGACACTTGAGGATACCTGGTGCTGATATGGTCTGTAGCTCCCTCTGAAAAGAGAGTTACTAAACAACATCTTCAGGAGGAGCTTTAAGTTTCAGGAAAAGGTAAAGCACATTATTCAGAGTGTAAAAATGGCAGTAGTGAAAAATGTTAACTACAGCCTTTAAACCTACTGCCCTCAAAAATTTTCTGCTTTGTTTTCTTACAGAAAATTTTTCGCTCATGTTAATGAATCTGGCTGTAGTTCACACCTAGCTGTTGTATCTCAAACCAAATTAAACTGACGTGAATAATCTAGATGATCTGACTCATCTAAAACTTCGGTCACTCATTTGAAGATCCCTTTGTTTCAATATTTCTTAGTCCTTGCTCCAGGTTTTTAAGTTTTGATTAATGTATTATTTCAGAGAGAGCATGCTTTGGGTGATATTTCTAGCTATGGGAGTCGAGTATGCAGCTCAGTCTGTTGGACACTTTTGCCCAGGAGAAACTCGCTAGCAAGAGAAAATAATTAAATTCTTCATAGTAATTGATTTAGGCCAGGATTCATGCTTTTAGTCAAACTGGTACCCTATCCATATCCACAGAGCCCCTCAGAATACACTAATGCAGTATTTTCTTCACTCTCTTCCTCATTAATAAAAATATCAAACATATGCTGAAATATTTCTGCCCTGTATCATATTTCAGAATTATAGCAGAAGTTTAGAAAATATTGAGTAAAAATATAGAAAATATTCCAGCCTTCACCCTGTGGGAATAATTGACTAGTCTGTGGAATTGATTTTTCTACCTAAAATTGAAATGTAGCCAACTTCCTTCTGGCTCTTTGCAATTTAAATTTATATATATATATATACAAGACATATATATATGTCTCTGTGTGTGTGTGCGCCTCCACATGAGCTCTATTTTTCTGTCTTCTGGACAGCTTACTATTGACGTTTCTGCAAAGATAATATTAGTCTCTCTACATATAGCTCTGAAATGGAACAGTCACACATTCTGCTGCGGTAGCAGCTTTGTTTCCCCTCTCAGGGAAGGTAAAAATGTGTTTGCCTGAATTCAAAATTCAATGTGTACTTTATTAGATCTCCTTCTGACACAAAATCCCTCACACTTTTGTGTGCAGCTGTGGCTAACCTTCTGTAAAAGTCTTCCGAGTAAACAGATATGGAATTATTTTCAAACTCCCCCTAATTGTGACATAACACTGTTGGCAAGTGCTGCTCTAAGACTAGACAAAAAAAAAAAAAATTCAAAAATCCTAGTCTGAGTCTTCTTCAAGACATGTACATTAGCAACATGAACTGATTTCCTGCACAACATATGTCTTCACTGATGGTAGTCCTTGCAGTCAATATAGCTTTTCTCAAGGGGAGTGAAGTCCTTTTGGAGAATGTCCAGACTAACTGTGCTGATGAAACTCAGAACTGCAGTCTAGGTATTAGCTAAGCTGTCAGTGTTTCTTTCCAAGTAAGTTACAGTTAACTTCCATGGGACTGAAGGCATTTGTCAGATCTCTGATCCCATTTGCTTAATTACACTGTTTGACCACATTTATTTACAGCTTAATAAAAATGTATGTAGTCTGAAAGTAGCTCTTCAGAAAAGTTATGTCTTTTAAAAGTATTTTAGACTGAAGTTCTCTAGTTCAGTAGATGACAGCTTATTGTGATATGTTGCAATAAGCAGGCGCTCTCAATGAATATTTCTTTCTGGTTTAATGGTCATCTTCAAGAGCTTAAAATGTTTTGTGTGGTGTAATTTCAGACCGAACATCACTCATTCTATGCTATTTCTTTAGTATATGCATTGGTACTTTTGCTAGAAGGTTAATTGTTCCTCCCTAGTGAATAAGCTGAGGTTGATAAATAAGAGTAAGACTGAAAAAAAAAAAAATGGGGCTTTGGTTTTCTTGAAATATGCTATAAAAAAAAGAAAGAGATTGAGAGACCTAGGAAATTCTAGAACACTTCAGTGTATTCTTTGTCTGTTCTCATGAGAATTCATTGAGCCTTAAGTCCTTTTATGACTTGGATATCTCCCATCAAGTGAGTTTATTATATTATTTGCTTTCCTTTTTTTTTTTTTTTAAGAAAAAAAGTCAGTGTTATCACCACATACTATTATGCTGTGCTATCACGAGTTGTAGAAATAGCAACTCTATGACTATACATGCCCTAGTTTTTATTTCTACTTGGTTATTTTCCTTTGTATGGCTTATCCTTGGGTGGACTTGGAATGTTGTGAACAGTATACAACTGTGGTGGCTAAGAAGTACTCCTCAACTCACACTTCATTGCAGCTACTCCAGTGTCTTATTAAACTTGTATTGTGTAATGTATGAACACAATTTGGAGATGACCTACCTGCTTTTCCTCTTCGTGCTTATTCCCTAACTAGGGAATTCCTTGCTGCTAGCGTCAAAACTCTAGGACTTCCTGGAGTCTTCCTGACTACTCGGTTCATGTGTGGGCTCATACATGGGAAGGTGGTTGCCCTTCCGGGACCATCGACCCACGTTTGTTCCCCTGTCCAAGGTGCTGAGTCAGGAGCTGCTTTGTGAGTCATTAACTGAAATGGAACCAAATCCTCATTCCCTTTCTTTCAGGCTTGCGAGTCATCTGCCCTACCCTGTCTTAGCATTATCCATGGATGTTTAAGATTTTGAGAGAATTATATCAAAGGTCTTGGAAAAACTATAGTTTTCTGTAATGCGAGCTTCCCTCAGGTCTGCAACATTAGAATTTGAGGTTCAGCGGAACCAGCTGAGCATAACTGTGGCTAATGGGGTTCTAAACGTATTTCTGAGGTGTTTTGTCATTGCTAGGGTGAATAAGATAGTTGGAGAGTCCTTTCAAGATAACTACATTTTTATGATCTTCAGCATGCATGAAGTCCTGCTATGTGAAATAATCAGTACGTAAGTTTCAAAGATGGTTATAAAAATGGAGTAGAGGATTTCAGAGAGAACTTCAATAAAAATGGTAACAAGCCCCTTTAGTGCTTCTTGGGTATGTTTCATCATACTCAAACCCCTTTTTCAAGTTTTGAAAACTTTAACAGGAAAACCAGCTATTCAAAATCAAATTGATCAAAAAAATTTTGGCTATTTCAATGGAAATATTTTTCTTCAGGGCACCTGAATTTATCTAAAATCCAGAGATACCTTATGGGAGTAGTAAAATAGGTGTTTGATAATAAAAAATCTCCTCAGTGTATTGAATGTCCTGGCCAAATTTATCCAGTGAGACATGCTAAAGAGGTCCTACCCTAAGGAAATATTGAAGTTGTTCCTTTTGACAGTTGTTCCTTGTTCTATATCAAGGATAGATCCTGAATCAATTATCTTGGATTTCTTTATTAGCCATCCAATCTATACTGTTGGCAGGACTCTTTGCAGAGGTTGAACAAAACTCTTCAGAGTAACATCCTTGAGTTGATTCTGATCCAAGAGAAGAAAGTACAATATATGTTATATTAAAACTGACTTAATGCAAATTTTATAGATCTGTCACTTCTTCTGATCTCAGCCTACAGAATTAGTCAGGCATTTAGCATTAGTCAAAATGAATTTGCTGTAGAATACATCTATAGATTTTAACAGCAAATTAAGGAACAGAGCCAAACTGTGCTTTTCCTCTTCCCTGGGGAAGTGGTGGGGGCAATATCCTTCATTCTTTTAGCCAAACATTTTTTTATTTTACAGTTAAGGCTGCGTCACATATCTTGTGCCAACTTCATGCTGTGCTAATATGATTTACCAAGCACACAATGCTAAGAAAGAACAACATGATCCAGAAGAAAATCAGCTCCTTTCTAGTTTCTGCAAATGGCAAAAGGATTTTCAAAGCACAGTTTATTTCAAAATGCAATTAAAAGTAATTTAGTTTTGTTCCTTCAAGCAACAAATTAATTACTGGAGAAGGAGGTAATTGCACAAAAGGATTACCCTTTGCTTTTGTAGACAGAAGAGCAGCAAATCAGGGTGGCAGAAATGCTGTGAGGAAAATGGTACAGGAGGCAACAGATGACCCTTTTTTCTACTGATGCATTTGCACCATAAAAATCTCATAATTTCTCTCTTGTTGGCTGGAATTACATCACACAGAATATTGGCCTGGGGTATGTTCACTGTTTTGCTCTGTAAGAGAGATGGGGAATTGCCTCAGGCACATAATAGCGTAAGAACTAGCTCCCTGCTGTATGTAACTATTCTGTATAACTGAATGGCCCTTCATATTTGGTTTCTAGACCTGAATACCTCAAAAGCAGGCACACAATTTGCATAGTATGTTTCATACACTATACTTCAAGGGAAAATGTTGTAGCCAAATTCTAGGTAATGGATCATTTTCTTAAGTAAAGAATGAAAAATAATAGCTGTTGCAATTCTGTTGTTCCCTGTGGTGTTAGAAAGACCGTTTTGCCAGTGGTAGGGCTTGAACCAAGGCCATTGGAGAGCTGGAAGGCCTTTAAGTTTTAACAAGTGACCTATTTGATCTAAGTATTTTATTATTTTTTTCACATTAGGGAGATACACAGGTTAATCAGGATTTATATGATTTTTTTTATTTATTTAACTGTAAAACAATTGGGACCATTTTGTCAATGAGGTCTTGTTTCAAGTAGGATCAGTGTCTGTTAAATACCCACACATCCTATATGCACAATACAAATGGCATATGACAACTGCTGGGGAATACTTAATCTACCTCGTCTCTGGTGCCCAGCTAACACTGCATGTTGTCTTCTAGTACATTATGGACTGCTTTTCTGTTACTGTACTTTAGAATTGATGTATCCAGATGGCCCAGAACAGTAGGAGTCAGCCTTATGGAGACTTTCTGAGGGTAGGAGCAGGAGACTTATCAGTACACATGCCCAAACAATGAACAGCCAAGATGTTGTTTCCTGAGGGATGTTTTCTCTCCACAGGAGAGTGGATCCAGTGACCTAAAAAGGGCAACACTACCTTCATGTGGGAACAGGATAGTCAGGGAATGGGTTGGTTGCTGTTTAGGCAGGCTGCATTCCTTTCTAGCCACAACCTGTTAACCAAGTATTGGTAGTGTACCAGAGCACTTCACTGACAGGTCTGAAATATGCCTTCACTTCAAACACAGAGCCATGGCTTTGACTTAACATTCAGCAGTCCCTAGCCAGTCCTATAGACTTCTGTAAAGATAGTCTCCCTCCCCAGGTCTACGCTTTAACGAAAAACCTTCTTCGCTGTTCCCCTACCTGCAAAAAGAGCAGAAAATTACTGTCCTTTTTTGATAATGCTTCCTGTGTCCATTACAATCTCCACACTAAACTGTGTTATATGTTTTGGACTAATTGAAATACCTGCAGAACTTGTTGTTAAATGTATGTACCTAATGCTTACCTCCCATCAGTGTGCATGTGAGACTAAATCTTGGCTAAATATTAGCATTTTCAGCAAACTGTTAGGCATATTTTATAATCTTTAAAGGACTATTAAAAAAATCACCATGCTGCAGAAATACCAGCTTTATATGCATAACAGCTGGTAGTCCACCTTCCAGTTCTTTCCTGAGCTGTGGATTAGACATTTGGTACGCAGCAACAGGGACTCTCTCAATGGTGTGTCAGAATTAATGGCTGCCTGGCAGCTTCCTGTAATCTCTGTTCTGGAAAAATTACCAACTGCTCCACTCTGCTGACATGAAAAATACATCCTTTCAGCTTTAACAGCTATAAACAGGAGCTCTCCTGGTGTTGGGCAGGTTCAAACTCAAGAGCTGGTGGCAGGAATGATAGTGGTGGAAACCATCTCGCTATCTATCATTTCTGATGTAAACTCTCTTTGGTGTCAACCCTATGGGATGCTAAACTCCATGACCAAAGAGCAGAATTGGGCTGTATTCATTCTGTATGTCTGAAAGGTGGTTTCAAAGCTCTTTCCCAGCACAAAGACCAAAGTGGCAGACGACATATCAATAGAGCTGATTTAGAAATAGAGGTTTCAACGCTGGAAAGCTCAGACACTTAAAATTAGGTTCTTCTTTGGTCCAGAGAGACAGAAATGTACTGAAAGAAAACACTTTCTGAAAGTCTTCAAATCACAGATGCTGAATTCTTCTGAACAGAAGTTACATCTTTCATTCTGACAAAGGAAAATGAAAGGGCTGAAACTTCAAGTCTTCCCAAATACAGGATTGAAAAACTATATTTTCAAACTCTTCTGAGAATTTGTTGTAATCTTAATGCAAGACTGTTGCTTCCATTCAGGCTTTTCCCTAAATTTCAGTTGTTAAAAATCTCCAAGGTCCTAATGTTTTGTCATATTGCATGTGAAAATTCAGAAACAGTTCAGAATCAAGGTTAAGACTGTTGGCAGAAAGAAGTAGAAAGACTTTGCTGCTGATAGTGGAGTTTGGTGGTTTATGCTCTGTGAAGTGGATTGAGGGGATGGAGGATTTCTTTTGGTACGTGCTGTAATAATGATTATAGTAAACCACTAGATATTCACTGTGGATTAAGTTCCAGGCTAACTGTGTGTTTTCACAATATTGATTCTATCTTTATTTCTCCAGAATCACCACTCATTTAGTATAGCTGATAATGTCAGGTCAGGAAAAGTTGTTTAATTATTCCAGGGGTTAGCAGCGTTCTTTTCAGGTCTGAAGTGCAGTTTTAGAAGTTCATGAGAGATTCAGAGCTAGAATTCTGCCGTGGTTTGGGCCAAGTTGGCCAATAACAAGAAGACAGATGCTCTTCCCCACCCTTCACTCTAAGGAGATGAAGAAGAGAAACAGAATTATGAGTTTAGGGGGAAAAAAACTGAAACTACTTTAATTAAATATTAACAATAAGATAAAAAGGAAATAATGAAGTAGATAACAATATATATAAATATATACAAAACCGTATCAACCTTCCAGGGAGATGGAACTGGCAGGCACTGGTAAGTTCCAGACTGGACTCAGTGGGAACTGGATTCCCGAACTGATGGGGATCAAGGGTAGACAAACTGACAGGATCCTCCGCAGACATCAGTCATTAAAGAAAGACACAGTTGCAGAGCCATTTAAGAAGAGCCCTTCGATCCCTCAGCTTTTATACTGAGTATGGCAGATGGGGATGGAATACCCTATTGATCAGTTTGGGTCACCTGACCTGTCATGCCTCCCCACTGGTGCAACCCCTCCACAGGGAAAACAACCAGGTCAGGTGACCCTGATTGCCACGGCAGAAAATATAAGCAAGACCATCTCTCAACAAACAGATAGTTGGCTCTGCTACATCCCAAACCAGGATAAATATTAATAACAATATGAGGATTATCTGACAATCATGAAAATGCCTGCATTGTTTTCAAATATGCACAGAATGTCTTTCCTGGAATGAGAGAAAAGGCTGCCAGATCCTGTGGTGGTTGTCTGAGTAAGCTATGGAATATCCCAGGAAAGGGAAATGATATAAAGGTGAAAATCTGACTTTTGCATCCTTGATTTTTATTTTTTTTTCACTTGAGGTTTTTGGTTTTTTTCACATGACACACACAGTCTACATCTCTGCTCTCTTATCTTGTGTATCCTCTCCTCTTTTCCCCATCCATGCCTCCATATTCCACACCACACACAACCCTTCTCCCCCCAGCAAGACCCTCTGCCTCCGACCTCAAGGTTCTATCTGCACTCTGCCTGCCCATTGACCACACACACACCTAAACTTGAACACAGCCCCCATCCACTTCCCTGCATCCAACTCCCACCCCACTTTCCCTCCCGTTTTTTTGGATCTGTGCTGGAAACACTGCTTGACAATACAGGGATGTTTTCATTATTGCTGAACAGTTGCTTATACAGTATCAAGGTCTTTTCTTCTTCTTGCACCGCCCCATCAGGGTGGAGGTGCACAGAAAGTTGGGACGAGGGACAGCTGACCTCAACTGATCAAAGGGATATTCCATGCAATGTCATGCTCAGCAATAAAGCTAGAGGGGAGGCTAGCAAAGGGGCATGGCTCGGGGACTGCCTGGACATTGGTCAGTTGGTGGTGAGCAATTGTTTTTATCTGTACCACTTATCTGTCTTAGGTTTTATTTTTCTAGTAATATTTTCCCCCTCCTCCTTACAAGTTAGTGGTGGTATTGTTGGTGTGGGTGGTTGTTGTTTCTTTTTAATTAATAAACTTGTTTTACCTCGGCCAATGACTTCTCTCACTTTTGCCCTTTGATTCTCTTCCCCATCCCACCAGGGTGGTGAGTGAGTAAGTGAGTGAGTGAGTGAGTGAGTGGCTGGTTGGTGCTTAGTTGGTGGCTGGGGTTAAACCACAACACAAGTTAGTTGCAAGCCCTGCCTGGCTAATGCTTTGGGCTCTCCGTGTTATTCCTGCCATCTTGTTGGGCCATCCTTGTTCTTCATTGCGGCTTTACAGTGCCTTTTGCTCCACATGCAGCAGCACCCCGGCTGTGCAATCACACCTGTCCCCCAGTACTTCCCTCTGGGAATTAACTCTGCCAAAGACAGAGTGAAACAGCCATGGCACAACCTAGAGCAATTCTGCCTTTCAAGGCACCTAGCAGGCCCCCTTCTCTCACCTCTTACTCTGTCTACCTAGGCTGAAAGATAAGGTTGTTGACAAAATTGACTACACCCCATGACTCCTCCTCAGGTTGTTAGTTTTGCCCTGTGTATAGGCTGAAGAGGTCATCAGCTTTGCATGGGACACAAGCTGCCTGGAGAACTTTACACCAAGGCATTCCTCTAGGGCAGCTGTGGTTCTTTTGTTGCTGTGGAGAGCTGCTTTATCAAGGACGAGGGGCTAGGACAAAAACAGGCTGCTGTTGTTGGAGGCAAATTAGGCAGCCGAAGGAACTGAGCTGCTCACCTTACACATTGGCAGAAAAGCCCATCCAGCCTACTGAGCATTGTGTGTGGCAGGCAGCAAAGTGCAGCTGTGATCCTTGCTAGCTGGAGCAGCAAGGAGTGCAGAGCTATGCTCCTGGACAGAGCAAAGATGAAACCTCCAGGGGTCCACAGTCATCTGCTAAGGATGTCTATATACCAACATGCCTCTTTGCTTTTCCTGCTTCATATCTAATTGCTTTGCACGCAGGAGGGCAGGGTGGTAAGTAATATTGTGTGGTGTCTCTTATCTTAGTGACAAGCCCTGCAATGGAAGCCTTGTGTGTATGCAGGATCATGACAGTAGGTTACTGAAAGTACAGAGGTGAGGAAAGGTGCAAACACCACAATGATCCATATAGAGTAACAATTTGTTACTGCTCTAACCTAAAGTGAGAATAAAAAACCATTTAAGCAATGGTTTCCTTGTTGCTAGAACAACCTAAATAATAAGCTCACCTCAGACAAGTCCAGACAATTCCTGAGACTCCGTGCTGCCAGATGAATACAAAATCTTCAGCCTCTAAGCCATAATAAGTAAAAGTAAATTTATTGGGTGACAGAAAAAATCTTGGAGGGAAGAGGGGGAAAAAAATCCCATGTGATGTATATTGATCAGCGTCAACATTGCTCTCTAATGGGACCATTTCTGTAATCTAGTCATACAGGTTTATTGTTTCTTTTACATCAACTCAGTTGGGCCCCATTATTTCTGCTTACAAAAATCTCCCAAACAAGAATGTAAGTGTGTCTTCTATGTTTGCACACCCCATTTGCAATTGCCTTATTACACCCACTCATTTTTTCCTTTTTTATAATATTGGCTGCAATGCATCTTGCCTGGCCAGAGAATGAATGTCTAGCAAAAGCTTAGGTGGGCATCAAAAGCACTTTATGAACCACAGGGGACCTTCAAATTTTATCACATTCCTCTTCTTGTAGTCTGGGAGCACTGCAAATAAAAGGACTAAACTGTTTTCCACAAACAATTCTCGTGCTGAATGGCAAAATGACATTGCATTGCAGGAACCGTTAATGAAAGAGCTTTGCACAATACAAAGAAAAAAGAGAAACAGAGTACTTTGTGTTTTCTGCTTGGCTCAACTTTGACTGCGTCTGTGCAACAAAGCCAATCCAAAGATTTGAGGAATAGTGAGGTTTGAAGAACTGGCACCTCCCTGCCTGGAAACTTGGCTAGGGAATCCTCAGCATTTGAAACTAAGCAGGAGGCTGGTTTGATGAACAATGTGATTTTGTTCATGACAGGGAGAATATCTGTTTCATTATCCAGTTATGAGACTTCTAAAGAAACCCTGGTCATTGCTGAGACCCAGGAAAAACAGCTAGTAATCCAGGAACTACTAACATTTGAGGAAACGGTGAGTGAGAACTGATGTGGCTGCGCTCAGGGCTTTATGGTTCCCAGCAGGGTCTGCAGCCTGAAGAGGGGATGCATAACGCCTAAGGAACAAAAAATGCTTCATTTATTGTGAGAGGTGGGTGGAACAGCAGTTCAATTCCTGAGTAAGAGAACTACAATACTTTGGAAACTACATGGAAAAGGAGACTAACCAACAGCTTGGGCTGCAATAACTAGGTTGAGTAACTCACAGGAGCAAACATCTGTGTCACCGTAGATAACATGCTTAGTCTGCCTGTTCTTCTGTTAGACTTTGCTTTGCTTTTTGTTTTTTTGTCTGCCTTAGAAGCTGGGAGAGGCAGGAACTATCACAATTTCATGTGGCTATTTAAAATGCTTCTGCTAGGCTATGTAAAGAGTGGTGGTGTTGCTGGCACAAGAAAGATGGTGTTTAGTAAAAATAAATTGAGATTTGGCCGAGCAAGTCTGCCCATCTGAGTCCCCATGCTCACTTGCCAGTGGGGAGAGGCCTGTGGCTTCAGAGTTGTCAAGAAATTCCCCTGCTCACACATCCTCAACAGATCAATAGAGCCTCAGCGTAAAGCAATTACAGTTAATTGGAAGAAGAAAAACCTGGCCAATGAGTCAGCAGCAGTTGGGAGTGGTGGATGAGGAAATTCAAATTATAAAGTATAGCAAGGAGGTGGTATGGGGTTATCCAGAAGTTTGTTTTTATGTACTGGTATCGCAAATAATAAATGCTAGTAGAACTGGAAAATGTTGCCTTGGGTACTAATGTGACTGGGGTTAAATGCTTGGAATAACCCTATGACAAGCATCTCAGAGTAGCTTCTCAAGGCCCTGCTCTGTAAATACAATTAAGCTGCTCAGAGGAGAATCCTGGTACGGTCTGGGTGTTGTTGATGTTCTGGTATGTTTTTATTGCTATAAATGGCCTTACATGTTTCCAGGTTTTGTCTTAACAATTGTACTGCCCCAAAAAACTCTTTTCATGATCCCATGGCTAAATCCCCCAATTCAATAAAACATTGTTACACTCTGAAGCGTTTGGCCAGGTCTTAACTTCAACTGGTCTGGAAGTGCATGAGTCTAAAGCAGTTAAGAATCCCATCATGCAACTTTGGGCTCACGAAATTGAACTCCTCATTGTTTGATTGATCATTGTATGACTGATAGACCAAAATGTGACTGAGCTAAGCTCATGCTTCCCTGTTGAATCTTGAAGAATTATGCAGTGTGCCTTTCTTACAGCTGCCTCCTTTGAATTCACTTTTTCTGCTGTACTGTGAAAAGAGGAGTTAATGACTAGCTTCCTGGCAAAAGTCACATGTCAATTATACATAGCAGGGACCCAGTTAAAGAGAAGTTGATTAGTAGGTGCATTATAGCCACAATAGCCTAAGTTTTGTGGTGATGAAGAAACCATCCTAGAAACCATTCTAGATGGGAGGTACTTGCACAGCGTGTTACATATGATGGAACAAGGGAATGTAGTAATTCTTCTTTCTCCTCCTCAGACTGCTGAAGCTTTTATTTGTGAGTTGTGTAATGAAAACACACATCTTGTTTCCTCTGTGTTACCTTGACAGTCTAGAGTCACTGATGACAAATGGAAGCAAAGTGGCATTTACATTAAATTTGCATTTAATTAAATGGGTTCTGATGTCTGAAGACAGTACATTAAATTACTTTGTCGTGTGTTGGGGTTTTTTCCCCTCATTCCTTTTTGCTGGCTTTTTCTCTGCAAGACTTGCCTTGATGAACTGGTAAATTGCTGATTGGAAACCTATTGGTTTCTGCTCCTCATTCTCCTGACATAAAATTGAAATATGGCTTTTGCTTTAGCGTGCCAAACATCAGACAGGTCCTCTCTCACCAGCTTTTCCCCAATGCAGCTCTGTTGATTTACAGCTCAGTCACCTTAATTTACAGCATGAGAGAAGCTTTTGAAACCACAGATTAAAATCTGGACTTGGTTGACTTGTCCATTCTTTCTGAATAGCTGTTTTCAGTTGCATATACTTTTCTGCAAGGTCATTTTGGTTCAAGCTTTCTGAAAAACAGCAAAACCCCTGAAAGTCTGGCAGTACTTGTGTAGCAGTCAAAGACAGCATTGTTGCTTCAATTAAAACAGCACAGACCCCAGTGGCCTTTACCAATGACTTATTTCTCCGTGCTGATCTTGGGGTACTCATTGAAGGTCACTATAAATCAAAAGGTGACTGCACTTTGTTATTGCTGCAGAACCTACAAGGTGAAATTTTGATTGAAAGAATGTAAAGCATTGCTACTCTTTCTTAATGAGGCTACAACAATAGTTTTGTTGATAACGTCAGCTAGAGCTGGTCACACTGCAAGGGCTGGGTAAGTGTATGTATATTTATTTTGGTGATGATGGTAACTGTGACAGAAGCTTTATCAATGATAATTGCAGCTGCATTCCAGAGGCAACATTTTGGCACAGTAATGAAAAGGTCACTTGGGCAAGTAAAAATGAGATGCCTGTGTGGGTACTCATGGCACAGTTACATCCAGTCTAATAAATTATGCATGTCTAGGAGTGTCCCTGGGTACTGAGACAAACTGGCATGGAGTGGTCTTTTCCTGTGACAGTAAATACTGCTGCCTGTTGGGAACATTCCCAGCAACGTCCTCGTTGTTGAGCCATGTGTAGGGTGGTCGGTGGGTGTCCTAAGTGCAGTTTGCAAACAAGGTGTATGTAGATATATCATCCAGTCAAAGATTCTGCTCATGCCCTATGTACCTCATCACAATTGACCTCCACTGTCTGAATATGGAATATTTGCAGATGAGTAGTGATTCTTCCACTGCAGACTTGAAAATAGTGCTTTCAAATATTTGTTACTGTATTGAACTGCAGCTATTTCTTCAGATGAAAAATCTGCATTCATTTTAAAAATGATATACTGCAAATTGTTTTCTCAGCCTGGTTAAAAATTTAAAACAAGAAAAGAAAAAAGCACAATGTGATGATGTGATGTAGCTGGCATAAATGCACACAGAACTGAATGGTGTTGCCCAAAATATACTGTGCTTGAACAGAGAACAGGGGATGCTAGGAAACAGGCTCTGGAATATCTTGCTTTTTTCTGCAGTTGGCATTATTCCCCCTTTGTGTGACAAAACCAAGTGTCTGTATAAGCTAGCACACTCCCAGCGAGTGAGAAATCCACTCCCCCTGCCATCTGCTCTCCTGCATGAATAATTAGTAGGAAGAAACAGGCCCAGCTCAGGAAGAGAAAGAAGCAGAGAGCAGGCTAATGCCGGGAGAAAATATCCCATCGGATCTAGTGGCAGGCTGAGAGGAGGGAGAAGAGGGGGAAGAGATGGATTTCCAGCCCTAGGCAAGTGCAGCGTGCAGTGAATGAGGCTGTTCACAAAACAACTAGCAGTACCTGGAGTTGGAGAGCTTGTGAGGGGAGCAAGCAGCGCTCTGGTTCCAGGAAACACTGTCCTCACAGACACACTTGGGTGAGCCCTGCCTAGCACGCTGGATTTCTTTGAGCTGTTACTGCAGCTCATGGCTCGTGTGTGATCTCTGAGGCGTTCTGCGTCTGTTGAGAAGTAGGACCGAAGATGTGGTCCCCTTCAGAGCAAACCTCCTCTCAAAGTGCTTTGTTTCTGTCTTCTTGTGTATCTTAGTCTTGCAGTCAATTGATCCATTTCCTTTTGCAGTTAACAACCTCTTGTCATCCTTTATTTCTTAGAGCAAGAGATTTGCACTCCACTTGGCCTTGTGAGGTATCCAGAAATGCATACTGAAGACGGCCCCCATAATATAACTGTCTATCTAACGTTAACTGTTCACACAAAGGAAAATGTTAATAGCACTGCAGGAAATCTAAGCTTCCACCTGTAGCTCTGGTTTACGTGCTGTGGCCTCACTGTTAAATGAAGAATCTTTATTACCCACAACTCTTAATGACTGTAAAGTTGTATTTCTCTAGAGGAAACCTACAATCGCAGAAATACAAGACCACAAATGTTCATCTCGTCCTTCCAGTGAAAAGATTTGCAGGCCACCTTATAGGTAACTAAAGGTGGTAATTGCTATCCAAATGTTTGGCTCATAAAAAAAACAGTTTATTGTCATTCATTTCATACCTCATATTCAGGATTTTGGCTTTTTCCTAGTAAACCTTTAAATCAAAATGTGAAAGATGGCCCTGAGTCACTTCTTCCTGGTCATCAGTAAGAGCAAGGCTTTAGCACAGCTACCAAGACTTGGCACTGCCATTATACATACCATGCAATACTGTCTTTTGCTCTCTGAGCTGTGGCAACAGACAGAAAATGCAAGACTGAAGATGTTAGGCTCTTTGCAAATTGGTGTTAACCCTTGAATGGAGAGTTTTTATTTGAGTGGAAATAGCAGTGACAAACACTGGGATGTGCAGGATGCAGTTCACTGCTGTTTTGCCTCTAGGAGGTATTCCAAAATGCACTGCAAAAGAAGAACCTCAAGTCCATTTGTGCATCCATGGGGATACAAATGATTGCATTCATCCTATAGTAATGACATTTTTACCACTTCCCTCAGTAGTGTAACTTCTGTAAATATTTAATTACACACACTGCCCATGCATACACACATATTTTTACAATGTAAAATCTGAAATCCCTGTTTCAGGGGGAAAAGTTTTGTATTTTTCTGACATTTTTTTAATCCCACCTTGTGACAAAACTATCCTCCAAGTCTCTAGCTGCCTTTTCAGTGTGTGATATAACCATTTCGGAATAAGCTGTGCAATTCTGTATACCTACCCACTCACTCTTGTTAGCCATGATTTCTCTTTATTTATGTTTTGCTCCCTCTAAGTCTGGAACTGTTGTTTATCAAAAGGAAAGACTTCCAAACATTCCCTCAATGTAATACCTTTCTTCTACAATAACAAACTCAAACTGCATTTTTATATATATATATATATATTTGTTCCATAGTAAGAGCCCTTTTTTGCCCATCACCAAAGCAGAATGTGCATATTTTATCTCCTCTCACCTTTATGTAACCCTTGTGGTTCCTGCTGATTATTTGAACTTTTAATTCATGCAGTAATTAATGTGTTGTAATAAATTAATTCTTGGCTTTCTTTCCTCCTTCATTAATGCAGGAAATTCTTTGTTGTTCAAAGAGGATATGTGTCTGCCAGATTTTACACAACTCATTAAAAAGGAGCTTTAAATACTGTAAACAAATCAAGCCTCAACCCAAACAAAATGGAAGGGAATATGGGGAAGCATGGTGGTTCTACTTGCATATGAATCTCTCTCTTTTAAACAGGTAGGCTTTTATTTTCTTCCTAATTGTCATTCCCAAGATCTGGCCTTTTCTTTATTTCTTACTTGCGATGTGCATACTAGAACCAGAGAATTTTAACTCAGGGTAAGGCCTGCTCTGCCCTAATCCTCCACATCCTGGGTATTGTACACTTTTATAAAATAATGTGTTGTTTTTCCCTCCTTCTTTGAAGTAGAAGGTGTTTTGTTTTGTTTTGTTTTTCTCCCTCTTAACAACTGGCAGTACATAATCTGGGACCATATCTGCCCATCTAGTGACCACAGTGAACTTCCTTGTATCATAATGGTTTGAAAGCCTGGAGGACTTAAAGACGTGTCATAAGTCATTAAAGTGTAGAAGCTTCATCCACCCACAGCGGTTCCTGTTGATCCTTTTAACATTCATTACAGTAAAGAATCCTTGGGTTTTTTCCTTTTCTCTTTAATTAAAGCAGACAGAAGACTTCTCTGTGAGGTTCTGTGTCTGTTGAATTTCACACATTGCTTTACTTGAGTAAATAGACCCCATAAATATGTATGGAGAAGAAGTCCCAGCACAAATAAATTGTTGCAGCTCTTTTTAGAAAATATAAACCTCTCTGAGTGTTTTACTCAGCTTACCACATAGTTGTACTGGCTGTATATTGCAAAGTGATCATGAACTTCTGCTTTAAGTCCAGTGTTGAGTGATGGAATGGGCAGAGATTAATCTGCAGTGTTCACAAGGAAAGGACAGGTGCTATTGCTACAACATTTGGGCTTCTCAGTGTTGTCTTTCCTTCTCTGTAAAGTATCTTAGAACCTACTGAACCAGAGAAGAATAAAGAAGCTTATGTGGAAAACAACATTTGACTGAGATGTCTAAGGGTATCTGGGAAAGAGTCCTGGGGCTGGAAGGCATAAAAGTCTTGAATCTATCCAGCTATACTCAATCAAAAAACACAAGGAACTGGAGAGGGAAATATACCAACGACATACATTATAACCCCATGAAAACAGGAAAGGTGTCCAGCTTTTTGGCATTGCCACATTCAGGCAGGAGGTCATTTAGTCTTTTAGAAGTAGAAACAATTAATAGGGAAGAACCCATGCTCGAGACTTGTGTAAAGCCTGTCTGAGCTGTAGATATGAAAATATTCTCCTGTTCAGAAGGATTGCTAGCTGATTTTGCATAAGTGCATTTGCAAGACAGTATCATAGAACCATCTAGGTTGGAAGATCATTGAGTCCAAATACTAACCTAACATTACCAAAACCACCACTAAACCCTGTCCCTAAGCACCCTAGCTGAGTGCGCATAGACATACCCTAAGAAATGTTGGGGATGACTCTGGTTTATTAAATCCCAGAAAATTATCTCCAAAGAACAGGCTATTTCCAAAATTATGCTGAAGTCACATTATTTATGGTGCAGTGGTCAATGCCTGCGCTGTCCTGCTGTGTCATTTGTTCCTTGCAATTCTGTTTGGTGCTATATCATATGACCAGCTTTCTCTCAGATTCATTCTAGCCTCCTGCTGTCATCTCCTTCTCCTTTAACATGCTTTGAGAAAGACATTTAGCCATCAGCATCAGGGAACATGTTTGTATTTTGACTCTCTTATCAGTTGGTGAGTAATTCTAAATTAAAACATGACTTTTCTATTAATGTTTTCCGTGGTTTCATTCTACAGCCTTATGAGTATCTTCTCATTTGAATGGGAAGTGAGCTGTATTTAAATACAGTGCTTTCTTGCCCACTGCAGACTGCTATTTGAAATGCTCCCCTAGGATGTGTGCGCTCGTGAAAGAATTTATTCCCTCGCCTTTCTTCCACACACAGTCACCCAAACGAAAGGACCTTGCATGGTTACACCAGACTCCTTCCACATCAACTGCCCTTCACCCAGCTGCTTCACTGCTCCCCTCCCTGCACAGATTCTTCCCTACCCTCTTGTTCTGCACCCTCCTCATTCCTCCTGCCTGTTGTAATGTCCTGAGTTTTGCAATAATGTCAAATATATGTCTGTCCAGAGCCCAGCTGAGCTGTCATGACTGATGCTGCTGCACAAGAATATGTAGTTGAGGTCTTTGCATTATGTACAGAATTGTGTCTGTCCATCCAGCCTATCCATTTCTTTAAAGGAAATCCTTTCTTACCTTACTTCCTTATTCTAAAGGTTTTTCTCCTGAGAGCTAGTGAAGGGATAGACCATTTTTAACAATACCACAATTTAGACGCCAGAATTCATAATTCCATCAATATCTTTCCCATAACAGCAGGGGCACCTTGACATCAAAAAGCTGAAATGAACACTTAATCAGAACATCTGGGTTTTTTTCTACCATTAGGTGCGGTGTTTAAAAGGAGGAAAGGGACAACTCAGCAAAAATTAATTCCTAAATCCTAGTTTCTTTTTCTTAATCACTCTAAACTTCAATTTTCTACTCCAAGAACTGCAAAGGTACTATTACGATTTTGTCATAGAGTGCTACTTTGGACTTCAAATCTCAGCAGAAAAGGCAGAAAGCCAAAATGTGACCTGGGAGGATAAGGGAAACTCAGATGTGCCGGGGAAAAAAAATCAGGTATAAAAGTTAACTACCTATATTGCACTAAGAGAACCGAAGGAGAAATCTGTTTCTAATGGCTGATGTAAGATGCAGACTTGAAGGCTGGATATAGTTGTTTAAGAAAGCCTCAAAGAAGAACAGCAGGATCCAGAGTAGGATCTTTGCAGTCATGAAATTATCTCATTACTAGTAAAACTCAACCTCGATTGAGGTGTATGGGGGGAAGCAAAAGCATTTCCCCTTTCAACTGAGAGCAACACGTGGGTCTGGTTATGATGGGATTCTTTAGATCAGTAATAATTAATTGCCTGTGGACTATACAGAAATAGCAAGTGGCTATTCAGAATGGCAGGGAAGGCAGGAGAGTTCTTACGGAAACTGTGAAAACTAGTCCCAAAATTCCAAGATAATTAGGATACATGGTCCTAGGATATAATCCTACACTATGACTTCAGAGTCTGTAGTGAATGCTATAATGGCTGTACCCTGAGGCCATTCAACGTAATCATTTTAGGCAGAGCACTAGATAATAAAAATGGAAAACTTTGCTAAGAAAAGATGGACTTTCTGGTTTGATATATGGAGGTAGGGGTAAAAATCGGATTTTATTGTCTAGCAATAGGTCTCTAAAATATGCCTGGAGTACTGAAAACCATCAAAAATTTAGTGTGATTACAGGAACCAAAAAATAATATTAAAGTTGCTGAAACAGAAAGCTTCTTCTTTTCTCTTCTCTTTTTTGTTAGGTTTAGTCCTGCACAGGGTAAGACTTTGCAAATTAAGCTTGTTTTGAAAACAGTGTCACAGATGCGTGCTTAATCTTCCAGGTATTTTTTTTGTCTGACTTTATACCTGTGCTTAGTTGATGCCATCACTTTTTAAACTAAATTGTATTTTGAAATATTAATGATGTCATTTCAGGGTGCAGGTATTCTTTTTTTGCAGCTACAAACATCAGAGCCCAGCTTTTTTTATTCATATACTAGAGGCTTATCTCTCAATATAAACCCTGATGGAAGGAAGCTGGATAGGCCTGGAGGAATGAGACAGCCTCTCTCACATCAATTTGGCCAAGGGACTTCATGGAGTCCAGGATAGGACTTTCAATTTCACTTTTACCAAGTCACGGAATTGTTAGATTTGGAAGGGGCCTCTAGAGATCATTTAGCCCAACTCCTCTGCTAAAGCAGGATTGCCTAAAGCCCATCCAGGCGGGTCTTGATGATCTCCAGAGAAAGGGACTCCGCAATCTCCCTGGGCAGCCTGTTCCAGTGCTCTGTCACCCTCACCCTAAAGCAATTTTTCCTCATATTTGAATGGAACTTCCTATGTTCCAGCTTGTGCCCATTGTCCCTCGTCCTGTCACTGGGAATCACTGAAAAGAGTCTGGCTCCATCCTCCTTCAAAACCACCCTTCAGATACTTACAAGTATTAATAAGGTCTCACCTCAACCTTCTCTTCTCCAGGCTAGAGTCCCACCTCTCTCAGCCTTTCCTCATAAGGGAGATGCTCCAATCCCTTAATTGTTTTTGTCACCCTATGCTGGACTCTCCAGCAGTTCTCTGTCTCTCTTGAACTGAGGAGCCCAGAACTGGATGCAGTATTCCAGTTGTGGACTCACCAGTGCAGAGTAGAAGGGAAGAATGACCTCCCTCAACCTACTGGCCATACTTTTCCCTATGCAGCTCAGGATTCCATTGGCCCTCTTGGCAACAAGGGTGCACTGCTGGCTCATGGGTAGTTTACTATCTACCAGGACCCCAGGTCCTTCTCCTCAGAAGTCCTTTCAAGCAGGTCTGCCCTTAACCTATATTGGTGCCCAGAATTCTCCCTTAGCCATAACTTCCTGAGCTTTTATAAGCAAACAGGTTTCTGGTCAAAAATACTGTATTTCTTTTGCATTTTCACTATGGGACACTGTTAAATCACTGCTATAAACATATGGCTATGGCCAGCTACAACAGTGATCCTCAGAGACATTGCAACAACTACTTGGGGCATCTGGTATTGTGAAATCTCCTGCTGTATGGGCTGGTGATTTCTGTACTCAAGCTCCTTAAATTATTGATCTGTGGAACTGATAGAGAACAGCTGAGCCCAGAAAAAGCTCAGAAGCAAGCTTGGAGCTGGTGATGCCATTTATTTTGGTTATTCTGGATATATATCATTTGGCCCACAACCAAAGCAATATTTCACAGCAAGACATTGACTCTGAAGGCAAGGACATGTTGCCCTTGTGGATTTTCTAGGAAAGAAAATCCAAAACCACGTGGTACCTTACAGGGTGGTTTCCTCAGCATGCTATCGGGTCCTTTTTGTAGTTGCCTGGCAACCAGGGAAGGGAGGAGTAGGAGGAGGAGGAGGAAGAGGAGGAAGATGTAAGAGCATTGAGACACCTGAAGAAGCAGATTCTCTTTAGCAAACTGATTGGCCAAATCAGCTCTTGGTTCTCTTGAGCTACTCCATTGCAATAGGTCATCTGCAGTGGCCCTTTTAGATGATTGTCTGCCGAAGGTGAGGATGATGATCCTACTTTAATTTTATGTAAGTTTTACCCTAATATGAGTCCTTTGGCATTGCCAGAACTATTCTTATTGAATGGGAATAAGCAAGGTAAGAAATAAAATTCAGTCAGTGCAAAGAGCTTACCTGTGGTGTCTTACCTACACCATGTGATTGAGCAGTGCCCCTTGGTTTAAAGGAAGCCAAAGAAAAATTCAGTTCACCTGTTCCTTCTGAACATGATGTTTAGCCTCAGATTTTGTACCAGATATTCTCCCTAGTTGTTAAAAGGGCTTAAAACTGAAAGATGAAACCATTTTTTTCTAATTCAAGAAAGCAAACAAATCAAAAAGGTGAAAGTTTCTATCTCTAGTTAAATATGTCCGATTTGTAGTTTGGATGAAAATAGCCTTAGACGCAACAGGGATGTGGAGAGAAAGAAGTCAAAACTCTACTCTGTGAGTTACAAGCTACTGACATGAATCTTACTTTCTGATGAGTGTCTTGGTCACCCATTCCGTCTTTGGCCCAACATTACAGGAGTCTCTATGCAGTAGAACAACTTATCCAGGAGGTATAATGATAGTCTTGATTTCTCAATAGCTGAAAAACTCTTGGTGCATTTTCTTTCTGCTCTGAGGAGGACCAGAGATGATTCTCCAGTTTGCTTTGTTCAGGTTTGGGCATTCTATTTCCTGCATCCTAAATAAGTGCCATACCTTTGGGATATCCCTAGGCTGACATGGAATTAGGGTATATCTCTCTCTTTTCTAACCTTTGGTGGGGGGAAAGCTGTCCCAACAGTAAAAAAGAATATTTTTTTTTGCCTTGGAAACCTCAACAGTCTAGCAACAGTGTTTTGCAAAATATGGCAGGTGATAAGGTGAAGAAGTGGTATACGTGTATTTTTAAAGTTGATTCTCTCTCATAGAGCCTTGTGGAAATATATGATATTTGTGTTTTCTTGTGTTAGAATACCATAGTGAGATAAAATATGGCTTTTTAATACTTCATATTTCTGTGGTGTTTGAGATGGCAAGAAGTCACTGCAACCAATAAAGACTATGGAAAAATGTTCTTTTAATTAGGAACGTTTGGAACACTGAAAGGTGTTTTCAGTGGGATGGTAATATGCTTCTTACAGAGACCAACGTACGTGTATGCAGTGGCAGTGAATCTCTGGGACAATTCCTCAGTGTGATTTGGTGAAATAAAGCTTGTCCCAAAGGCATCTCACTTCAGAAAATAACATCCCAACATTTCGCAAGAGTTCCTTCCTGTTCTGCTACATATTGCCCTTTCCTTCTTCTCCTTTCCTTCTTCTCTCTCTAACCCTGTCCTATGTTCCTCAGATTAATTTCTGTGCAACCTGCCACTTGAATGCCTCTGTTGCTGTAACACCATCTCAAGAGCATGTTCTCCAAAGTGATGGCTGTTAAAAAGGGTGTCACAATACGTTCAGCATGAAAAAATGCTCAGTTCAACCTCTTATCTCTGCCATGTATTGTGGATGCAAAACAAGATCATGTGCTTTGTGTGCAATTCAACCTTCTCCTGCTGCTATATCATTAGCTAATAAATGCTTTCTGCAGGGCTTTGCAGAATGCCAGGAAGGGACAGGGAGAGGACATTGAAAGAAATAGCTAGTCTCATTTGCAAGTTGATAACCAATTAAAGACTTGTTCTAAGGCTGAACCTTATTAGCAATCTATAAAAGTGGTACCCAGGCACAAGGAAGAAGACCCCATCAGAAGATCACCACCTCCAACTCAGGTTGCTGAAATATTGCCACAACATCCCAAGTAAGTCAGAGTGACAATCAGTCTTGGGACTTAAAGGATGGGCAGGGTATTAGATAAAAGAATACTTATATCTTGAAAATGCATACTTGTTATTAGGGTTCTTTTCATAATTTTTTCAACTTTTCGATCCCTGTAGTGTGTATGCATTTACCTTCTCAAGTATCCTACTTGTTGTGTAACACAACCATACAATCCTCTATCTCTCCCTAAATTTCTCAGTTGCTTCTTCTTTTCATCTCTAAATGCAATTTCTTTCATCTGGGGATGAAGAGGGAGGGGGGAGAAACTTTCACAGATTACCCCATCTGCCTGTGCATTTAATTTTCTCTAATTTTGAAAACATTCCTACTTATTGTTCCTCCTTCCAAAAAGAGCTTATGTCCAGTAAGGCATATTTGCAAACAGAACAGCAAAGATTCCAATGGCAATAAAATGTCTGATCAAAAATAATTATGAGTAAGGAGAGATCTTCCATGTAAACTACAAAGCTTTCTGGAACTAAAAAAACACCAACAATGTTCTTTGCTTTCATCCAAAAATACCTCAGCTATTGCAACTGAGAACCAAAAGATTTTACTGACAAAATTCTACTAAAATAGTGATTTTCTTAGAAGGCTTGTAACAGAATAAATATTCATCTGGGAAAAAAAAGATACACAGAGAACAAGTTTGATGGAAAATATTCAACAATCCTACCAAGGATTTAATTCCTGAAAAAGAACTGAAGTAGCTTGTCTCCCATTTGCTCAGCCTGTCGGCTTCTTCTGACACCATTGATTCTGATGTTTGTCTTGCCATTTTATTCTCTTATTTGCTTTAATCCATTTCTTGGGTTTGGTGAAAAACCTTACTCAGCTTATTCCAATTTTCGGAAGGTTTTTCAATGGCTGGGACTCTGCTTCCATCTCTCACTCCCAATCTACTCTGTGAAAGTCATCCTTCACCTTTACTGCACCACAGAGTTACAATCTGCCTTTTGAGTCAATGCTTGTCTCTAATGAAGCCTCAGGAGGCTACTTCTCCCACCCTGCCGCATGTGTGTTTATGTACTACTGCTGCCACTTCTGTGATTATTCTGTGGAGCCCTCAGTTGGGCACCTCTTACCAGAAGTAAATTCACACTAGTGCTGGGAGGCTTGACTATGGCCCCCTTTAGCCAAATCTTTGTTCCTGATTATTAAACCCTTTGCCAGGGAGGCTTTGATGCTAGGAATTAACTTGAAAGGGTTTTGATAACCAAAGGTTATATTGATGAAGCAGAGCTCTCCATTGATGCTCCCCCCGCCCCCAGCATCTCCTGAATTTTGAGCAGATTCTGTAGTTGTCATGGAAACAGCCTAATTTGCTCTTTTTTGTGATTTAAGTAAGCATCATGTAAAAACTCTTCAATAAATGATGCTAAAACATCCTGAGTTTTGGTAGTGACAGTGGGCAACTTGCCACGTGTCTTAATTTAATTGCTCTGAAGCTATCACCAAGTGCATAATTCAAGGTTTCCTTTTAACACAAAAGCTCTGGAAAGTTTGGATGGCTGCAAAGGAAAGAAGACGGGAAAGAGCAGCTGCCATTCCTTGAAAGTGAAGCATCTCCAGGAGCAAGAGGGCAGTTTTGTCCCTTTTCTTTTTTTTTTTTTTTTGGCAGAGAAATACGTAACTGACGAAGGCAAAAATTTGGTCAAGACTCTTTTCTCTCCTTAGATCACCTTGAACGTGGTGGGAAAGGCAAAAATATCCACAATTCCTGTGTCTTATTATCCTGGGGAAGGCAGCCTGACTTTCCATCCTGCACTGGGGCTGTGACATAGGTAGGTAGCCCAGCAATTTAGAAAGTGGCAAAATCTGTGTGTCGTCCCAGCTTCCTGCCAGTCCCTTGCCATGAAGACAGTGACTAAAGAAAGACATTGCCTTTAGGAAAACTGCTCGTCTCTCACCAGCAGTCTGCCTTTGTAGCTATGCTGGCACTTGGGTTTGACTTCAGCCTTGTGTCCCTGCTGCCTCTAGAGGCAGAGCTAAGGGCTACCCAGCCCTGGGAGATGAGCCAAACTGAGCGCTGAAGTAGGAGTTGCTTGAAGGAGTTTGGGCTGTAGTGCAAATTTGAACCTCACATTATTATGATAGTAGGTGTATAGACTCTGCTGAATAAATATCCCTTTTCTTGAAGCAGAGTGCAAAGGGTGTTCTTGGACTCTAAGGGACGCAGGGGCCTCTAAGGGAAGAAGAACGGCTTCTTCATCATGCCTATATATTTTTCAATTTTGGCAGAATTATATGGCTGTTTGTAAATACTGCACACATGAACATGTATTAACAATAGCTTTTACTATTGCTGTGAGTGGTCATTAAAAGCCCTGTTGGCTGCTTGGTCTGATCTGGGGGTGGGAGGTCTTGTCCCACTGAGATACTCCACTTCTACCATTGGTTCCGTAACAAAAAACTTTTCATGCAAATGAGGTGGTCTGAGGCTTGATTCAGCTGGTGGTGACCCTGTTAAGGGAAGCTGCAGTGCTCTGTAACTCTTCAAACCAAGCATCACCTGAGGAAAAAGAGGAGTCTTCACTTTGAGAAAACTGCTTCTTGGGAAATACAAAGTGTAGTTAGTTATCACTACAAATTCCTGGTCAGAAAAATAAAAGGCAAAACAGAACAGCTTAGTCATTGGTCTGGGTGAAAGCTGCCACTTAAGTGTGTGTTTTTGACATAGGGATTCAAACTCCCGCTGCAGGCATGTGAAATCATAGTCCCCAAGTGGTGTGTATATGAGCCTGTCTCATTCAGGAGCAATGTACTTGCATCCCTTGGGTGTCTGAACTGATGGGATGACAACGCAGTTGCTGAACAGAAGACATCATCATACAAAACAGACTCTAGTTTCCTTGTGATCTGCTCATCTTGTCACTCCCTTCTGCAGAATGGTTTTATTCTTTTTTCACATTTAGCATTCAAGAAAGAGGTGAAGTGTTTGATGCGCTGCAGTATTGCTGTGCCTGGACAGAAATCTCTGCCTCTACTGAGATGGTAATGACCGTTCACCAGGAAAATACTGTGTCGTGGGCTGGGGGTGTATGTACAACAATAAGAAGGGAATGCCATGGCTTTAGGGGGAGAAGAGGAATAGAATGGGAAATACAAGTGGGTAATCTAAGGTCTCCTTTCCAGGAGAGTGACAGATTCTGGTTTCTCTACCCGCCTCTCTTTGATAAAAGCCTGCCAGTGGGGGTGAAATCTGTGACACCAGAGCCTGCACACCCTTGTTGTTTTACTAAATTATTCATCCTGTTTCTGTGATAATATAGTTATAAGGAGGAGCCTAATTGAATTTACTGTCTGGCTTTGGCCAATAGGGAGATAAGGATCCAGCAGAATGGGATGACGGTGAATCCTGCCAGTGTGCTGTGAATGTGAAGCAGGAGGGACTGGCAGTTTGTCTGCAGGAGGGAAAGCGAATAGGTCCAGGGCCCCCGGATTAGCAGACTGAGGAAAGGTAAGGAAGCGAGCGAGAACGGGATTCGCCAGAATCATATACGGACTCTGTGCTACATGGGAGGATGTTTTTGTTTATAGGAAAGCACTCTGCAGGCAACGTTTTCCTGCAGGGTTTGGAGGGAACAGGAATGTGTGTGGTGGCACTTACTCAGTGCATGTAGTGTGTGCCTTTGTCTTTATACATGCTGCAGGGGGTTATAACATTGCACGTTGATTGTGCACGTCTACACAGAGCTGCCTCGGTTTTCTGTGGATAGTGCAGCAACATACGAAGCCTTTGCATTATAAAGGTAATGACAGGAGTCAAAACGGAGAAATTACCTCATGGGCAGTGTGGGAAAAACATCAGTGCTTTCTGCTTTGACTGAAAATGGAAATGCCGAGGCTCTTAGCAAGCTGTTTGCAAACAAAAGAAAAGCAACCGTGTGTGCATCTGTCTGTGTGTGTATCGGATCTGCAGTGAAATGTGAAAATGGGAAAGAGGAGGTCACACTGGAGCATTAGTCATGGCAGGTGGGGGTAAATTGCAAACAATCTGTGTAATCAGATCCTCTAACATGGGGAGTGCAAGTGAGTAGGAAAGCAGATTAATCCTATCTGCTGAGCCAGCTACACCTGGAAAGCAACGGGGCTGTGAGGGGACAGAATCAGGACAGGTTATCTGACTGGTTAGAAGCTACTGATCAAACTGTCCTGTTTTCCTGCTGCTGAAGTGACAACCTATTGACTTGCTTCCACAGATTTGCTATCTCCCTTTTAATGATGCAAAGAAAGGGTGAGCATCTCTGAGGATCAGCTCAGAGCCCGCAAATTAATATTATCTGGAAGAGCGGGAGAACATCAAGCAAATGAGCCTTTGCTCTTCCCTTTACTCTGATAACAAGTGACTGCTAAACAGACAGGGAAGGTGGGGGAAGCAGGATTACAAATGTGACAAGTGGCATTAAGCCATGCAGGCAGGGAATGTTGTTTGCAGTGATGATGCTATAATCACTCTTCTGCACCTTACATCTTTGCAAGCCTTTAAGACAAGGCTGTCCCAATCTGGGTAACTGTAGCCCAGTCACTAACCAGAGTGGGGATCACAGCTTGCTGTAAGGCATTAACAGGTTTAGCTGCCTCTCAGATGTTTTCGCCACCTCATTCTTTTTAAGCCAAGATCTAGAGGAACGTGTTGTTGAGACAAAGATGCTGCTCACCTGTGGATCTCTCATCTCAGTTGGAAACTAACTCTTATGATGAGTGCTGAGGGAGGTATGCTTTTTCTGCTTGCTCAAAAGCAATAGGTAGAGGCTCCTTCTGAATAGAGCAGTGAGGCAGAAAGCCCACAGGGACAAGTAACAAGATGGCTTTGTCTTGGATCTTGGGCAAACCAAACCTCTTTGCCCAGATAAATTCTCCTTCCTCCCTAACACTAAATCTCTTACATGAGGGGTTAACTTTCTCCTACTCAAACTCCTTTCTTTTCTGGGGTTTTCTCATGCAGCCCAAAAATGGAAAAATACAAACATGACTGATATTGCCATCAGGTAGCACCTCCCTGCTCATGTCTACCCTCTGCCCAGGAGCATCTCTGAGATGTGCTGCTGAGGGTGGCTGGCTGAGTCTTACTCCTTCTGTCTCACAACTTGTGCATGTGCCCCAAGTGAGACCGACGGGGCACTCACTTGGCACAGGTACAGAAAGACTCCACCTTGCAGAGGATATTTATGTTTGATGATAGAAAACCCAAAAGTAATATGCAGCAGCTTCTGATAGGATGGAGCCATGCTCTCCTCATCTCACCAGGAATAGCTGACTGAAAAACACGTCTAAGACAGGGCATATGCCGTAATATAGGGGTTTTTTTTGTCTTGATTTCTCATGTATCTTTCCTGTCCTTCAACTCCTCTGAGTTAGCAAAAGTCTTGGTCATAGTTGAGTTTGACTCCAACTTTCAAAGCACTCACAGCAACAGAAAGAACTAAGAAAGGAAGCAAAACAAGCTTTGCCATCTGAAAAAAAAAACCTATGCAGTATAATTTACTTCTCTCCTTTTACCTCTGCCCCAGCAGCAGAGGAATACTTAAATAACTTGCTTATTCAGATACTCCAAAAAACTGCACAGCTTCCAGGTGCAGAGCAGGAGGCTCTTCTAACTAAGAAGGGGGCAGATACTGGGGAGTATCTGAATGTACACCTGGAGAGTCCATCTCTTTGTGCATCTGAGGAAGTCATTCGCACTTGCCTGTTTCAGGATATGCATCTTCCCTGAGAGAGGAACAGGCAGGAGAAGCGTCCCTCTGATGACGCAGCAGCGGTAGCCTGGGATTCACTTGCAGTGTTTGTCACCGGTTGGGTGGCTACATTGTTTGCTGCTGCCCTCCAAGCGAGGCTCAGGGACGGGCAAAATGCCAGCATAGTCCCAGGGAAGCTTACGTCATTGCCAATTCACTGGTGCCAAAGACTGCGCTGGAAACCTGAGGTCGCTTTTGCCATTAATTGCCCAGATGATTAATTCATGCAATGATATCATTTTCCTGGGTGGAGGTTATGTTCTCTAGTAATGAGGGGTGTGATGGGATGAAAAATTTGTGCTCCTTAGTGATGTTAATGCTAATTAGAACAAACTAACCACAATGTCCTCCACATCATGCTTCCTCCCCCAGAAAGGGTACCATTTTTCTCTGGCTCAACACTATTCCCTTTCTTTCTTTTTTCTTTTTCTTTTTTTTTTTTTAGGGGGTGGGCAAAGCGGGGTGTGGGGAAGGAATATGTTTTGTGGGCAATTGCCCTTATGGGATTTGTAGTATTGCAAATTCTACCCCAAAGGACTGAAAGATAGCGCCCTTAACTTTCACAACTGCTCCCTAATAAAAACCGCTGCTTTAATTTTCACATTTAATTCAGGCTTTTTCCACCTTGAAAATCTCATTCCACCTTCCATAAATTCCTTGTATTTATGTCATTTATGTAGTACTTTCCAGCAAGAAAAAAATATATAATTATCCTTCTTTTAAAAAAAAGGGGGGAAAGAAGAGTTTGATTCTTACTGCTCAGTAACTGATGTATTGTATTGTGGCATTCTACCCTCAGAGGATGCTGCTCTGTCTATACTATAGGATTATATACAGCAGGATCAGTCAGTCTGGAAATTCTTCAGAAGGCTGGATTTTGCAGTAAACGCTCTAGGACGTTTTATTCTTTTTTGAAGTTTTTAGGCTAAAAATCCCTTTCATGTCTCTTTCTGTGCAAAGAAGCACAGAATTTCCCAGATGGGAATAACAAAGAGCGGCCCTGGCCCACATAAAATTAATAAAGGTAAAGGTGCAGTGCCTTGATCTGATAATCTATTGGTAGGTGAAGCTGCTGACTTGAAATGTCAAACAAAACACCAGGGCATTTTCAGAGCTGTTGTAAAAGAGTTTTCTTTCAAACCACGTCACTGCTCTGCCTCCTGTATCCCCCCCCCCCCACTCACTCCATTACTTGTCTTCTCCCCTCAGGTCTCTGTGTTTTCAGCTGGCTTTCATCCCCAGAGGTGTACAAAGCCCTGGATCGTAAATTTCCAAACAAATTTGGTAAGACCAAATGGAAACCTTATGATTACCAGATGCACCTGTTATTTGTGGGATAAAATGGTTTCCTTTCTGTTTAAGCAGTGGTGAAGCTATGTGACCTCTCCATTCTGGATCATTTTCCCCTTCTTCCCATCCTTCCTGGTTTGTTGTGGCATTGTCCTACTTCATTTAGAGATTAGAAAATGTCAAAGTATTTTCCTTGAATGCTGACAAACAGCAGAGGTCTGATTAGCAATTGTAGCAAATCTGTGACTGGTTCAGTACTTAGCCTCATATATATTTGTAGTAAGGTTATCAAGGAAAATTAAGTGATTATGCAGAGGTAGTGATGTCTGTATTAATGGCTGTCAGGTTCCAGACATTCATCTATTGTCTGTTTAACGAGCAATAATCCTACTATGCCTGGGCAGATCAAATGCTAAAGCAAGGGTGCAGTATGACTTTGCTGCCATTAGCAGACTCTACTGGCCACAGGAAAGGTGGCCCAGGGCCCATGCTTGTAATTTAAACCCTGCTCATAAAGGGGAAAAAAATAATGAGACAGCCTTGGAAAAGTAGGAGAAAGAGTCTGTGATGTGGCCTACGGGGTGGAAATTTTATTTTGTCCTGGTGACAGCCCTCCATTGCAAAGGGCTGAATTCTGCACTGCCACTAGAATGACATGAGGGGAAAGAGAAGTTTGTCTGCTTCATAGAGTGGCCTGTGGTCAGCTGTCACAGGCAGGAAACAAAGCAGATTAGAAGGGATAGAAAAGACCCCTTTTCCAGGTTTCCTGGAACTGGGAATATTGCCTTCAAATCACTTCTGAGAGCGTAACTGCAATGGGTTTTAAAGGCACATTAAATTTTGCTGTAGACTATCAGACTGGGATATGAACAAGAGAGACAGCTGCTGTGTGGTACAATACACCAGCCTGAAGAACATAAGCAGCACTATTTTCCTATGGGTTGGAAAAAGAAGTCAGAGTTCATGTTAAAGGGAGGAAAACAGGAGGACCAAAGAGACAGGTGAAAAGCTGTACAAAGCGGGAGAAGTGTGCACTTTTTTTTGTTATTATTGTTATTTTGAAGTAGAAAATGTCATTTTTGCCAAGCATTGTGGGTTTTGCCTGATCTATTTCTTGCTCTCAGCACAGACCAGAGTCAGCACGTCTTTCCTGTGTATATCAACTGGGAAGCCTGGAAAAGCATTGGCTCCTTTATTTCTTCTCATACGTAGAAGCAAACTCATAAATACCAGCTTCTTTTAAAATATGGCAACCAGTGCCTTCAGCCAGGTCTTCATGGTTTGGAATGGCTGTTTGTTCAGCTCCTTCCAGTGTAAAAATGTGTTACCTCAAGCCGTAAATTTTAATTTACAATTAATTTTACATTTAGGTGACAATGGCACAAACATAGAAGGAAAGAGTTCCTAACTTGCTGGTTCTAGCCCTTTAGAAACACAAGGCCATTTAAGAAAGGATACTAATAAGCCACATTTTGGTGAAAGTGGTAGCTAAAACCATTCACATAGTTGGAGTAGAATAAGAGGTTAACTGATGCATCATTCCCATCCAAGAGAATGGAAAAAGTCCCATTCCACTGGGACTCAGGACTTCCAAGCCTGGTGGAAAAAAACAGCCAGAAATCTTTATGCCATAGCTCTTATATAGCCAATGCAAAATATTTTTAATCTAGAAGGACCAGTAGACTTTCACCAACACTAAATTAACTTTATAAGTAAACTCAAGCATATTTACATAAGACTATTAGAAAAGAAAAAACAATAGCAACAGAACATTCCGCTCCAAGATGATTCAGACCTTTAAAATCCGTTGTTCATAGTAACATCCCTTTTTTAGAGAAGAAGTATTATTTTTAATATAGGATATCTTTGCCCTGTGTGGTTGGCTTCTTTTGAACAAAACAATGAACATACCTATTACGCTGTCTTCTTCCTCCTCAACTTTAATTTGTAACTTGCCAAGTTTGGAGTAAGGCTGAACAGCCCTTGTAGTAGTACATTGCAGCCCAGGAACATGTTAAGGATCTTCTTGGCTGCTGGAAACAATTTGCTTGACTCTGTAGAACAAGATCATAAACTCTAGAGGAAGATGCTAAAAAATATAGATCCTCCTCAGAGACAGGAGTCAAGAAAATCTGGAGTTTTCTCATTCAACTTACCAACACAGCACAGTTGTTTATAGCCACCACTGCAGTGCAGTGGACAAAAAAAATGGAATTTTGGGATAAGGAATGGTGACATGGTCCCAGAGGTGATGGACTGTATGTTTCTGTCCCTGAGCCACTGGATGCACCTCTGATGCACTGTGCCCACCACAAGCAGCTGCCAGAGACTGTGGGCACATCATCAAGGCAGGGAAACACTCTCAGCACCCAAATAATGTGACAAGTTTGGAAGTATTCATTCTTTTCTTTTTAGCCCCAAAGTTTTTAATTTTGCTGCTTAAAGATGAAACACAGTGCCTGTGTTTCCTTTCTGGTTGCTAAATCATTAATGTGCTTTGGTAAGAGAGGTTGCTGCACTCCCTCCAGCAGCAAGAAGCTGCTGTATTTAGCTTGATGCATGTATCTAAAATAGGCCTGTGTGTATTTAGTTAATCTTGCGGGCACGTTTTCTTACTTCAGCGGCCTTCTGAAGTTTCTTTTAACAGGAGAGAGAGGAGTAGGCGAGGTAGGGGGGATGCTATTTTATAATAAAACTGAAAGAGTCTGTCAGGAATTAACATGAAGGTTACCTTGGTTTACTCTGGGCAACCTCAGTAATTCAACAGAGCTTTTCAGTCAGGGCTTCCCCTGTGGTTCCCCACAGGGGCAGTTTCATGTATGAGAGTTTCTTGAGGGCACTCGACATGCCGACTCCTAAGAAACACAAGGCATAGGCGAGGATGCACCTGTCAAGAGCTAGAGCTGACAGGGCCTATTAATGTGCAGGGAGGCTTTTCCCAGGGAGATTCTTTGATGTCTCTGACTCTCAGTCACAGGTCGCTGGCCTCTGGCTTTACATGTCATGCCTCTGTCTTGAAAGAAAGTGCCACCTCTTTTGCTGAGGCCCAGCAGTCAGGCTGTGTCACTATTGTTCCCTCCATAGGAGCAACCCAGAGAAAGAGCAGGATGGTGCCTTTAGTTACCCAGGGCAGTTGTAGTTCTTCTGAAGTCACTAGCTGCCATCTCCCGCATGCCAGCTGTGCAAGATCATCTGCCTTCCACTGTGACAAGAAAGAAAGAGGGAGGAGAGATCAGAGCCAACCCCTTTTTTTTTTTTTTTTTTTTACTTCCATGAGAAATCCCATTGAAGTTGATGAGAATTTTTCTTGAGCTGGAAGGGAAGGAATTGACTCTCTGCTTTCTGAGACAGTTGCCAGTTAAATAAGTAACACTGCGAGTTTTAATGTACGCTCCGTTCTGCTAAATTGCAGAGTAATGCAGTTTGGTAAATGTTCCAGTAAAAGTATTGCAGTAATCAGAGGAAGATATAAGATGTGAGCTTCTGCACTGTTGTGGTATTTCATCTTTTGGACAGAAATGTCAGCTTTGGTTGCCTGGAACAAATAATAACAGTAGCATGTTGTTAACTTGTGATATCCAAACCCCATAATGCTCCTTCAACCCCACTCTTAGAAGAAGTCATCCAGCAACATTTCAGTGCAGCATCCCCCCACTGGAAGACCACATTTCATCAGCTGTGAGACAGGCTCTGGAAATTCCTGACCCTGTGAAAAAATTGTTTGGAAAAGAAAGCCTGTGAATGAATGGGATATTTGATACAACATTTGTGTTGATGGTTAGACTCAATGACCTGAAAGGTCCCTTCTAACCTAGACAATTAAATGATTCTATGATTTACATGTTACAAGAAATTTTGGAATATTTCTTCTGCTGTTTTGGAGCAAAAACTATTTTAAAATGGCAAAATTTCTTTTAAAAGAGCAGTCTGGCTTATAACCTCCTCTTGCAAATATAAAAATTTTCAACTGGACCATTCTTAGCCCAGCTACGTATGTCTCCCTATGCTTTAATTCCTCCCATACAGCCACAGCTGAAAAGACCATAGAGCTTCTGTTTGGAAGAACCTACACCTTCAGCTCTGCTTCTGTCACTTTGTCGTTCTCTCCATCTGGTCGTTAGATGGTTGTGATCTGCTGAGGACCCTGAGCTAATTCTGAGGTAGCTCTCCTCTGGCTGAAAATAGAGGGAACATCAACAGGGTTTAATTCTTGGTGAGGCATATGCAGCTGCAAGTTTCTCCAGAGCCTCCCACACCTTGGACTAATAGAAGGAATAGCTGGTTACTTTCACATGATGCTGTAAGACCAGTATATTTTCCCAGAGCAGAGTAGGTGGTGAAAAATGAATAGACTTTTCAGCTGTCTAACCTCCTGAGTGAATAGTTTTTATTCTTAGTGGTACAACATCAAGGGCTATGGGCAAGTAAGAAAAACTCTACTTTTGAAAGCATAGCACGTGCCTGTCTCATGGTATGGTGAGGGCTAGCAGGTAGAGGAGGTGGAATAATCACCAATAAATCTTTGTTATCCTTTAAAGAGCACTTCTGAAACCTAAAATACAGCCAGGGTGTCCATTTTAACAAACAGCAGGTTTTCCTCTTGGCAAAACTCATGTTTCTTTGCTAGCACAGAGTGGTAATTATATTTACTAGGTGGGAATACTCAGTTACCAACTAGGTTTTCCAGCATGGTTTCTCTAGCCAGAAGGTTCCTGCTGCTGCTTCATAAGTATTAAAGTGCACCGGGCAGGTGCTGGGATTGCACAGAGATGCCAGCAAGACCAACAGCTTGATCGAAGTCTGCAGCCTCGCTGCTTCTTCCTAGCAAAGAAAACTTGGTGAGCCATGGCTGGCAGCAACCCCAGGGGATGAGCTCTGCTACGAGGCTCAGTGACAAACAGGCAGAGGGAGGGCAGGGCCAAGGCTAAAAAACCAGCTGCTATCTCCTGTGTCACTTGGCAATGTTTTTTGTTCCACTTTCAAGGCTGCGCAAACTGAAAAATCAGCTCAGGTAGGGAGTGCAGCCAGGCACTGACTAGCCCTGCAGATGATGCACCAGCAGCAGCTGCTGCTTGAGATCTAGCAGCCCAGGAGACAGCTGCTGCTTTGCAGCATAAACATCTGAGCTCTTCAAGCAAGTGTCTTTGCATTGGGGTATTACGTGTTCATGCAGACCCTGCTGAAGTTGGGGGATCATCATAGCTGGACCAGGTGCTGTTTTCTTCACTCGGGCTTTCAGGGAGGTGCTGCTTTGCTCTTGCTGTGGCGATGGTGGCTTAGATGCAGGGCTGGTTTGAACCACACCCATGAGTATTTCCAAGCTAGCCTTGCAGTTGTTTTTTTCAATTGGAAATGATAAACGCACGGCAGGAGTTGTTGGGAGAAACTAGGCAAACTGCACTACGTGGGAGGCCAAGCTCAATGATCCTAGTCTTCAAATCTATTTGATTTTTTACGAGTGCTCTGCAGTGCTTTAGTAGTAATTGAAGAGATCCAAAGCAATTATGCTCTTTCAGAAATGAGATACTAATGATGGAGAGCTAAAGCAACAAGAGAGTAACTGATTAAGCTGATAATAGTGAAGGACTTATGTATTTGTTTTCATGCAGGGTATGTTATTAAGGCTCACAATATGAACTTCTCTTGCCCTGGTTTTACATGTGGATTCCCATATGAAGTAATTTAACCAGGGTTCTTCCTGCAGCTGTTAGGAAAACACATGTGGATATGCAAGGCCTATCACTGACATGTGAAGGTGACTTACTACTTCGATGGAGTTCAGTGATGATACCAGATTTTCATAACCTCATCAATGGATCGTGTTTGGATCCCAGTTTTGCATTGGAGTAGAGAGGAAAGTGGACAGAGATCCTTGTGTATAACCTGGCTTATTTACAAAAGATCACACATACAATACCTTCTTACACAATTAACATCTTCTGGTTATCCACTACAGTTTTTGCAGTGATCAGCTCTGAAACTGAACTCTGATGACCTCAGCAATTCTCTTTTGAGCTGAGAACTCTATATTCTTCCATGTTAAAAGAAATACAGTTGTCAGGTAGATTTATTTTTAAACAGCTGCTGTACTTACTTTGTATATTATAGAACACCTCTGCAATCTGTATTTATATCACCAAGCGTCTCAGTCTCTCTGAAATTTGACCCAATTTAGCCTTTCCATGCTTTAGTTAAGAGAAATACCATTATGCAATCAGGCACACTAAAGTACAAAGTAGTTAAGTGACTTGATCAAAATAAAAAGTCCGTAAGGGAAAGACATTGAGAAAGGAACCACTCTTTCTAGCCACAAAGACCATAAGATTGGTTTCCATTTGTGTGCAGTCTTGAAATAGAGAATAAAGTTTTGTGTGTTTCTGTGCACTGATTGCCATTCTGCAACATGCAGGAGTATCATCAGCCCTGCACTTCAGCTCAAGCCTATGGAAAGCACTGAATATGCAAATGTCAGCGCAGGCAGAATTTGGCATATCATCCTAACTGGGGGAGGCCAGGCTCCACGAGTGCGTAGCTCTGTGCAAAGCTGCAGGGAATAAGCATGCTTCCTCAGCCTGCTGTAGTTAACACCTTGGCATCCATGCCAGCGTCTGAAATCTTGAAGCTAAGAGATTGCACCTTGGGGTTGTTTTTTTAACCAGTTCTGTGACTGCACAGGGATGACAAAGGGATGCGGCTGGTACAAGGTGGACAGTTCCAACACACAATGTTTTAAATCCTCAAAGTTTTAAACCTGCTGGTGTCTGTGGACCTGAGGGCTCAGACACTTGGGCAAGAGCTGAAAATAAACCTAGTGGAGCGAGGCAACTCTTGAGTGATTACTCAGAGCTCTGTTGAGTTTGTTTTGGACTCTTCAGCTGATCTTACAGTCTAATCTTGGACTCTTCTTTTTTTTCTGTAAATACATGTCTACAGTAAAAGCGGCTTTTGTCAGTAAGCCTTGGTGGCTGCACCGCTTAGTTCTGATCAAATACAGATTGTCCCACAGAGGAATAGGATCACTTGGCAATGCTGCTTCTATCATTACCTAGATCATCATATAATTACACATTAATAGCGACTGCCTACCTGTCCAGCTAGTCAGGACACAAACAAAGAAAAGCAGACTCCAGTGTGGCTCTCAGACAACTTCTGTCTGAGATTTTTAGGATGTTCCCATTTCTCTTCTGGCTACAATGCTCTGTAACCAGTAAGTCATGCCATATTTTTGCATGTACCCAGCAAGAGCTCACACCAACACATGCAGCTCGAGTGCTTCCCATAGTGCCCTGCTTGGGCTGTCCAGCTGCAGAAACACCACATCCTCTCCTTTCCCCTCTTCCCCTTCCTTCTCTCTTCTCCAGCCTTGGGAAAAAATTCTGCAAGTATGGCAGAAGGAGAAACTACAATAGCTGTGTGGATCAATCCTTTACATTCCCAGTTACAAAATGGTTTTAGTGTCACATTTTTTGCCTCCAAGAAAGCTTGCCGCCAGCCCTTGGTGGTTGGGTGCTTAAATAAGGCTGGCCAATTTTGCAACCCATAAAAGCTTTGTAATTCAGCTATTGAACAGCAGGGGAACAAGATCTCTTAAGCTGCTCATGCTTGGTTCAGTGGTGCAGCGTGTGAGCTAAGCCTTACAATCTCTCTGCAGTCCACAAAATAAAGCTTCTTAAATGAGGAAACCAAGGCACCAACACTGAGTGACCTTTCCCCACGCTGATGGCAGAGGACTCTGATAAAATCATGTTGTGCTTTATTTCCGTGTCTGGGCCTAGCTCACTGGTCTGCTCTCTCAGGACTTTGTGTCCAGAATCTATTCCGCTTCTCATACTCATGTATTACTTTTTCTGATGCTTTTTGCCTAAACATAATTTCTGACATTTGGAGCCAATTATGGAGGGCTCCTATGCCACCAAGTATGAATGCAATAACTGAACAGGCAAGCAGACAGGAACCAGGAGAGGAGACAGCTCGATGAAGGACAATTGCTAAAATAATTTTTCTTAGGCTTTTAAAACATACTTTCTAATTATAGCAGTGCAACTCTGGTGACACGACTCTTTGTCAACACAATATTTCTATGGAGCCAACATAACTTCTTAAGTGGCACTTGAAACCTGGCCAGACGCTTTATTAAGAAAGCAAAGCACCTGCCTCCTGACTGTCCTGCACAGGCTCCTGCTGGCACCAAGAACAGATTTGGCTTGCAGCTCCAACAGGCAATTATGCTGGAACGGGATCTCATGAACATTTGTGAGGTTGGAGCTGGGAAGCAGGCACTGGTGATAGTGCAAAGACTGGGGTGTTCAGACCCTCTCCCAGAGCTGGAGTTGTCACCATTGCTGGAGTGAGAAGCATGCGGGTACATGGTGCAAGCAAAAAGGATGTATTACACAAACCTATGTAGCTTTTCATGTGTCTCCATGTGATCAATAGTAAAGATACAAAAAAGTGAAGAAAAATATCTCCTACAAATACCCAGCACAGTTTGGGTTGGTCATCACAGAGCCTGAAGCAGACTTAGCCAGCTGGACTCCTACAGTGTTCCAGGTGAAGGTCTAAGCCATCCACATTTTGTCTGCCTCTTTGAGGATAATAGTATGGCCAGTAAATCTCCTACCACTTCTACATCTCCTGAAAGACTTTGCATCATGGTATCTTACAGTCATGTCAGAAATCTTCCTCAGAGTGCAGTAAAACATTGTCTTTCTCTTCTGTCAACAAAACAAATCAGTGAGTGTGCTCAAATTCTCAGTTTATTCTTCTCTTTGGATTAAGGACTGCTACATGAGATGGGCGTGTACGGTTAGAAAGCAAATGAGCTTCTTTTCACGCAAAGGCAAATTGCAGGCTTTAATTCTCCACGTATCTGCTGTTTACACCATCAGGTTAAGTAAATCTCAATAATCATAAGGGCTTCCACACCATATGGGAAATAAATGGGAAACTGAGATATGGTGGTGTCTGGAATGGTGTTGGGATGAGAAAAGGGGTGGATGCAAATGGCAGCAAAACTTAGATGGAATATACTACCACTACAAACTTCAGATGTTTGAAGGGAAACTTTGACCCTCATAAGAACAGAACAGGTGGGATAGAAATTGAATTTTTGTGGCATTTTAAAATATGTTAGAAGCATTGATGCAAGAATTGCAGTTGTGTTTGAAGATATATTGTTTGGATATATGAAATCCATTTTTGTCTTATAAACATATGAAAAGTAATACAATTTGTGCTCCAAACAGAAAAATCTTCTTATAATCATTAGTTAATTAATAATTATCTATTCGGTGTATATTATCATCTTTTAGTGAATTGTTTCTTCCCTTTCATGATCAATAGTGGTTTTCCCCCCAGCATATCTAGGTAACTCTGTAGAAATACAATATTCTGTTTACCCGCATTTTGAATAAGTGATCTAGTGTGGCAGAATGGAAATACAGAAGTAGAAATGAAAATTAGGAAAAGTATGTGATCATAATCAAGAGAGGAGCCCCATTAGTACTGGGCAGGCTGCTGCAGTTTCCCCTGAGAACCTGTGAGTTGTCAGTCCCTCAGGCATCTTTTATCTGGACAAGCCCTAATGCATATTGGCAGGCCCTACATATTAAGCACATCTAGCTTCTTGATTTTATTCAGATCAGGACTCTTCAAAGCAACACTCCTCTCAGCTGCAGGAAATCCCTGCACTATTAATGGCATGTCTGGTGCCGCTTTCATTCTTATCACCATGAAATCAGGACTTGTATGGAAACTGTAGGAAACTTAGACATGTTTCACAAACACACAATATAAGCTGCATCAGATTCAAGACTGGGAAGGAAAAGGATGGGGGCTTCAGAGCCCTGCTTGCTTCCTTCTTACAATTTCATCTGCTTAATATGCAGAACATTTATCTCTACAAATTCTCTGGTTTGTACTGCTGTCTCCTGCTTTTCTTTAATATAGGCAGGAGGAGCCACTTTGGCACGTATGTATTAACCTTAACAGAAGCATTAGTGTCACTATTGCTCAGGATGGGAATGACCACAAAACTCTAGGGAAATAAGAAAAGGAGACAGTATGCCAACTCAACTGACTTTCAGATGGAGACGGTTCTGTAGTATTCAAGGATTAGCACAGGATTTCTTTGCCCCATACAACCTGCTCGAGTTGAGCTGGGTCTGGCTTTGCTGATAAGCAAGTATTGATATTGAACAGAGACCGGCCACAAAAGGGCTCCCTAGGCTCATTGACAAGGGGATATTACCACTGAGACAGCACTGGGGCCATTAGGTGCCAACAGGATTTACAGAGTGAGGATAAAATGCAGCAATAACGTATTGTTTCCAAGAAGTAGCACATCATTATTTGTTCTTGGCTATTAAAGCCACAGAGTATTATCATAATATTCAGATTTATTTTTCACCAGAAATTTTTTCACTATTGTCCATGGCTTTAGTCATCTTCCTTTGCAATCTACTTGAAAGCCTAATGATCTCACAATGATGTTTTGTCATTTTACTTTTTTTTTTTTCCTTCTTCTTTTCCTTGTCTGTCATTATGAAGTAATAGGCAGAAGATAAAACAGACTAACTCATTTTCTGTGCTGGGTGTAGCTCTTGGGAAATTGTCACATTTGCATTCACTTCGGTATGCACACAAAAATTATCCAGGACCAGATAAGGCAAACCCCCTATGGTGAAGCTGCTATATCAAAACCACTGACAGCTTTGCAAACTGAAAAAAATAAATAAGATTGGTGAAACCAAGACTTGGCCACTTAAGTAGCCAACCAAGAAAGTAGAAAGGATTTTTTTAAGGTAGGCAAGAATGCAGCAGTAAGACAAGGGAGTTGTACATTTTTACGTATCAGTGACTTAATGAAGCACTTCGAACATTGTAAAGTGATCAATTTCTGACAAAGACATCTCCTGGCATCTCTGAGGATCTGTCTAAACAGAGAAATCAAATGCACAAGACAATGGCTTCTTGTGACAATCCTTAAAGAGCACATTCCCAAAGGACATGACTGCTGCTGTGAAAGGTAATAAAGAATTTGGGAAGCAAGTGAAATTCTGGACAGCAATTGTCTAATATAACAGGGAACTCGGGCTCCTGGTAGCATCATTGTCCTCATGGTGTGTTGTGTCCACTCCTCTGCCCTGCCACCCCCTCTGGCTGCAAGGTCCTGACTTTCTTGCAACCACTTTGAAGAGACAGCATGGCTCTGTCGGTGTCAGTCTCTGACACTGGCATGTACAAACCTCTTTTATTTTAGATGGAATTTGTGCTGTAGCTTTACATGCTTTGGGAAATTTCTGCCAGTGCCTATGTTAGAGCTGTATTGCACTCCTGATGCTTGAGAAAGCTCTCTGCCAGCTGAACATGGGCATGGAAACTCTCTGCTTTTTTCTGTTCTTTGGGATGGCATACAGTCTTCCCAACCCTTACAATTTTTGTATATGCTTCAGGTTTACAAAATGTGGGGGGATTGGTGGGGTATCCTTCCCCATTTTCTTTTTCTACCTCCTATCATTTTAATTTCCTGATTTATGGAATTTCAACTGAAAAATACCAAGAAATGTTTGAAGATGTAAGCCTCTTGAGTCCAAAACAGTGGCAAGTGAGGTAAAAAAAACAGTAAAATTTCTAATTAATTTCAAAACTGATTATTTTATTCTGCTTTCAATTCTTCCCAAGAAATGCCAAGCTATGCCAGGCTTGGGAATGTTGAAGCCATTCAGAGTGAAATACTGAAAGCTTGACTGTAATAAATAATCTCTTTCTTTCCTCTTTTGGAAAATATACGTGGAAAGCCATCCAGCTGGATTTAGAGCTCTCTAACATGGCTGTGCCTCCACAGAAGTCCACTTCAACATTGTGTCAATATGCCTGAAAGCAGAAAGGCTCCCATGGGAATATCTTAAAATGTATATGCATGCTGAAGGCTATCCATAAAATGGATGTGAGGGGTACCAGTTAGTGGCCATTGCCAGGCGAGGAGCATCCCCTCATCTTTCCATCTGTCATGGGGCAGAAGTAAATTTGCCCTTATAGCAAGATGGGGGGTGATCTCTCCACATTGGTTTTCTACCTTGAAGCCCCCAACATCGCTCCATTAAGGCTGTCAAGAGCAGGAATCAGACACGCAAGTTGGCGTGGTCATGTCAGTTCATTACCTGATGGCATTGATAACAAGCTCAGGGGAAATCTAAGCACAGTTAACAGATATCAGCCAATTGAGTTCTGTTCCCTCTGGATGCTACCGCACATTAGAAAGTAACCCTGCAAGAGTTTTAAGTGAACGTTTTGTTCTTGTTTTTTAACACGTCAACAGGTTTTTTGAGATAACTTGCATCTCTGCAGAGTACATGCTTGAGAAAAAGCAGGTAGGTGCCTGGCTGCTGTCAATACACTGAGGGAGCAGATTGCTTACCCTCCCTTGCCCTTCCAAAAATATCAGCCAGGAAGTTTAACTGCCTGTTAGTAAGGGGCTGATGGTGCCAGCGTCTTTACTGTTGTTTTCAAGGTCAGCTCCAATTGACCTTGCTCTTGCTTCATGTAGTTGTTCATATTGTTTCCTTTTGATTGTGCTCTCATTGTCGGGATTTCCACATGTTCCCACGTTGTCTTTTGGTTAAGCCAATTGCCACTTACTTCCTCCCATTCTGTTTGTGCCTTCTCCTCCTTCTCTTCTCCCCCTTTCTCCTGCCTGCTCCCTTTCGTCGGGGCTTACTCATTCTCCTATGCCTTGTTTATTATTTCTTCATTCTGAAACATAGCCCAGATCCCTGACCTGCAGCTCCATGGCCCAGATGCCCACTGTTTTCTCAGATAGCTTACACGACCAGATTACTCCTGTACGGTGGGCGGCAGCTGCTCTATTGCAGCTTAAGGAACTCAACAGGAGCTGCTGCCTCAGCTGGAGGCAGCCCATGGGCTGTATTTCAGCTACGCAGTGCGCTACAAGCCTCTCTACAGGCAGGTTTGTTTGTCTGGCACAGCATTAAGTAGGTAACATGTCTCCATGTGAGCCGTAAGAAGACACTGGTGTGCACAGCGGCAAGTACAACTTGATGGTGTACAGCCAGAAGCTGTCCTGCCTGTGGCACTGGAGTGACAAAATACCACTTACCAGACTTGTCTTGCTTCTGAAGGAGGTGTTGGCTCCTGTCTCTGCCGAAGTTACAGCCCTGCTTGCCTGCTAGGGTAGGATCTGTATGTACACCAGGGGGATGCTGTGCTGGCATGAGAGCTGTGCGATCTCCACAGAGCCAGATTTGGCCTGACGTGCTAAGCCCTCAGGTTCTCCATGAGGAGTTTCAAGCAGTAGGAAAATGAGGTCCTAACCTACTCAACCTGTGCCTGTATGAAAATGCCTATTGCTGAATATTACATAACAGGAAGCAAGCATGATGCAGAGCAGAACATGACGTTTTCCAGTAAGTAAAGGAATCTGCTGGCTGTTTACACTGCTGCCATTGCAGAGATGTCCTCTGTGACAGCTCTAATGACAGTCAATACATCGATCCAACAAAGCCACCAATAACTACATTTTTTTTTAAAAAAAGGGAAAGTCTATTTTAATTACATTACTCGGCTCATTAAAAAAAATATACATAATTAGAGGAGGACAGTCTGTGGCATTGCTTTGGCAGACCCAAAGCCAAAGTTCCTGGTGGGTTTGCCATCCCCCATCCCAGATCAGAGCCAGTTGTTGCTTTCTGCTGCAGCAGTGTCATGCTGTTTGAATTTAGCCTCCACATGCTTTGCTGGAGGGAGAATTCCCCGTGACATCAGTTGTTTAGTTTTTCTCTCCTTCCTTCCCAAGCCAGCGGCACACAGCCCAGTATTCTCAGCAAGTGAAGGCAGTGCCATCCAGCAAAGGGAAAGGCCAGCCTCAGTGCAGCATCCCAAACTTTCTGGACAAGAGAGTTTTGCCAGCTCCCAGTGTCTCCTGGGCAACATCTTCCACTACCAAACCCCTGGTGGAAAAAATGATGGGAGACTGTAAATATTGCTATTTAAAAACGTCCAGGAGGCAAGCCAGTCATGGCCTTGAAATAAGTATGATAAATTGTTTATTGTAAACAGTACCCTGAAGGGCACAATTAGGGAATCCCTGTTGTGGAGGAAAACTTCGTGCCTTCCAGGCACATCACAGTGTACTCTGGCCCTTCCCAGTCCTACATCACCTGCCTCCATGCCCTTCTTCTGCACTGCAGAGCAGAGACATTTGCCCATCATTTTACTTGCTGGTGGTTTGCAAGGATCCCATGTTCTTTTGGAGAGTGCAAACCTTGCAGAGGAGGAAGCAGCCATGCAAGTGCCTGGCAGTGGGTGAGGAACACTTTCAAGAGCATGTAAGTACTGCTGGACCCAGTCCCAGGGATAATGGTTTGTGAAGAGCCTTGTCCTGCCTGTACAGCTGGGGTCAGGTTCCCTCCCGTGGCTGAGAACTGCCACAGCAGGAACCAGCAGCTCTGTATTGCTGTGCAAAGGACAGGTGTCTTGTCCTAAAAAACACTTGTCCTGAGACTGGTATTGAAATTATATCCCACCACTTGCCAGTTAATGCCAAGGTCATCTAAGACAGCACACCTAATTGCTGTACACAGCAATAGGATATTCATTTCAAGCCCTTCCAAGAGTAGACAGTTCTCTGAGATGCTCCTCCTAACCAGGACCAGACCTACTCTTGAGCGGACTGCCAAGAGAAGTGAGGGGATCTTTCTTTTTTGTGCTATGCAAAGTAAAAAGCACAGGTTCCTTCCTGAGCAGAGGACTGCCCAGCACGTTTTTTACCCCACCTGTAGTATTTAAATGCCCCAAAGTCTTTGTAGGCTCTACCAGTCTGGTCATCCTGGCCAGGCAACAGTGGATAGCTCTGTTCTGGCACTCTCAGCTCCTGCAGTAGGACATGAGTAGGCCAGGTGCTGTATGGGTGTATATATGAGGTGAGTAGCTAGCTCATAATTCATGCACATACTATAGGATACTTTTGGAACAACTGCTGCCTGAACCATCAATGCAACCAAAGTGCTCAGCAGTTCATGCGCTTGCTGACGTTGTGCATCACCAAGCACACCAGGACCGGGTGGGAAGTCAGCACAATGCCTCGAGATATGTTATTGACTGTAAATGTGGCAGGAAGTCATTAAAGATTTCCTGAGGTATTCCCTGGGAAAAGACTAACTCCAGACTCTGGCAAAGTCAGAGCACTTGTAAAGCCAGGGCTGAGAAATCAAAAGAAAAATTGCTCTAATAAGCCACTGTCAGCAGCTTCAGCAGGGCACCCTCTGCTCCAGAGGGATCCTGTACCCACAAGGTCGGGGTGGTGATGGATGACAAGATTTGGGGAGCACATGCCAAGGGGCAATTTGTAGATCGCTTACTCCAGGCAGGCTTGTCCAAGCCTCCCGAAGGTGCTGGGGGCTAAGAGAGGTATGGACATAGGTCTGAATCCTTTGTCTCTAAAGCTTTGTAAATCCCTATAGGCAAAAATAAATGACAGTTTATTTTAAGAAAGACGTTCAGTTGCTCCATGAGCTCTCAACCACAGCTTCAGGAGGGAGACAAGCAGACACTGAACTCTCGTGAACCATCAGGGAAAACAGTTTTGTGCCATCAGGAAGCAGTTGGAGACTGGGACGAGACTGTGAGCAGTGAGGAAGGCCAAGCCAGTCAAGTGACAGCAGGGAGCTCCGGTGTTTGGAGGGGGCTCATTCAAAAAGATTTTAAGGGGGTTAGGCCATAATTTAACGATGATACCAGGAATTCCTGAGACTCATCTCACTTGACATATTGGAAAATTCTCACTTTTGTTGCTGCAGATACGCCTGACTTGAAATACGTCTATGTTTTACCACCAATATTTTTTTTTTCCCTAAATCTCACCAACTAGCCTCTGGTCACGACTCAAATGCTACCTCAGCAGATAAAAGATCTTGGAGAATTACTGTGGAATTCTCATTTCTGGGCTGTTTCTATAGGTGAAATTGTTTTTTCACAGTAACTTCTAACTCTGTGACATTATTTAGTTGCTGAAAAACTTAGTGTTCTGGGAAAAAACAGTCATCATACTTTGTCGAGGGAGAAGAGACAGATAGTTGTATTTCAGAGTGTTCATTTTCTTACTGGAAAAGAGTAGAGTAAGAGACCTTTCTTCTTAAAAAAAAAGAAAGAAACAAAAAACTCGACAATAGGGGAAAAAAAATGTGAACATTAGACAGCCAAACTTCTAGTTTTGAGTACCTGCACAAATCCTACAAGTGAACTTGTAAAATCAGGGAGTCTGCTGTGTCTAGCAACTACCAGCATGCATCTGGCTGAAAGTCCAATTTTGAGCCCAGAGAGCAGCAGGGACAGAAACAAGTAGTTTGAAGCTGCCACTGAACTTGATCAAGATGTATATAGGGATTTTCCTACTATTTGTTTTTTACATGCTCTTTGAATTTAGGACACTTGTGCCTTAAATTCAGAGCCTTGATTAGAAGCCTGCCACAGATGACAGAACTTTTAATCCTACTGGATTGTTTACCGGTTATTCTGTAACAAGCAGGTGTTATTTCTAAGACACAAAATACCAGAAATAAGCTGTCTCTCTTCTGAAAATTAGCATTTATGGTCAGAATTATTTTTCTTTCTCCACAGAGAACAGTTACAGAATCGCTAGCTACTAAGCTAGTGCAAGCTGGTCTGCCCTGACAGAAAATATTTTGGGATGAGACCCATGAAACACACTTTGTCCTGTCTGTTTAGCTTTACCAGTGTGGCATACTGCATAGAAACCAGCAGTTCTTTTTCCTCTCATTGTTGACTTAGGTACCCATTTAAAAGGTCAAAAGATTTTTTTCTTATCTCAGACTCACAGTATGTATCTCACATATATGTCTTTGACTCTCTTCCCACAGGAGGGAAAGAAAGTATAGCTGAAAAAGCACACAGAAACGTTCCCTGAAACTGGTGGCACTGTTGTTCAACCTCACTCTTGCTAAGAAGGTTTCCAGACAACACTGCAACAATGAATTTCCTCCGGAGGCGTCTCTCAGACAGTAGTTTTGTGGCAAATTTGCCCAATGGCTACATGATGGACTTGCAGCGCCCTGACAACTCCACAAGCTCCCCAGTTTCTCCTGCCACTGAGCGAAAGCATCCACAGCCACTGCAGCCCTCACACTCTTCCTCTACTGGCACCAGCATCTTCAGCTCCATCTCCAGTGCCATGAAGCAAACTACACAAGCGGCTGCAGGATTAATTGATCACTCGGCCAGTCCCACACCACCTGTGGCCCAGAAGCCCAAGATCCTCCTAGTGATTGATGATGCACACACGGACTGGTAAGTCATTGTGGTCCTCCCTGTCAAAGTTTGGGGGATGATAGGGATCTGGGAAGCATGAGGCATCTGCGGTGGGGTACACAGATACTTTCACATCTAGGTCACCAACTCTGGTTCCAGGTCAGTGTCTGAACCATGACTTGCATAAACAGCAGAGTAGGTTTTTCTCATATCTTTCTGGAAAAAAAATGTTCATCTGATACTCACTGGAAAAATTTTCATAGCCTCAGTATATAAGCACACATAAGGCATTCTTGGCTCAGCTAGCTTAGCTGAGCTGTCACATCTATCAATGGCCCTAAGAGGCCACAGCTGAGGGTTTTAGTGGTGTGGTTCAGGACTTGTTTGTGCTGACTCTGAAAATGGGAAGGGACTCAATCTCTCCAGCTCTCAATCTTTCTGGAGCTTTTCTCTGTATGCAAATTGATACATAAATTATGAAAAGATAACCCTTACCTACTACTATTAGTAATGACTGGAATCCATTTGCTGGTCAAGGTTCCTTCACCTGCTAAACATAGAGCTGTTGGCAAAAGGGTCTCAGGCTCAGCTTAGCCTCACATTTGTCTTGTTTATGCAGATCTCTGTTTACAAACAAAACTTTGGAAGTTTGTTTCCTGTGATATTGGGCATCAGAGTACACTTGCCAAAGGGCAAGGCAACTGAGGTCTTTTGAAATGTTACAGAAATGACTTACTACTTGCTATGTACTCTCTTTCAAAGGTCTAGAAAGTTTTAGGCAAATTGGCGAAGGGACTTATTTAGGAGAAAATCCAGATCATGTGTTGAGGAGATGCTCATTATCTTGTCTGCCAGCTTGTCACAACAGAAAAAACAGAAAGGGTAGCACGAGTAAGGGGACCATAGTGAAAACTTCAAAATGAAAGAAGTTGGCTTACCAGATCTTAACCAAGGGAGATTATTTTACTGTTCTTTTCATCCCACCCACTCTTCAGTAAAGTTGTCACCTTTGGTCTTCTCTGCTTTCCCAAGAGAGTGGGAATAACATGAGACTTGTCTCCCTGGTGTATCTTCACAAAGCAAGAGCAATGACTGAGTACAAGTAGATCAGGCTTCTTCAGCCGACTCCATGCAAGAGAGGGAAAACAGTGGGATTTTTCTCAAAGGAAAAACAAGTTTTTAACTGAGTGGGGAAGTCCCTGATAAGGTGGTCCTCACGTCAAATGTTTCACTGGCCACTTGTCTTTTATCACAGTAGCAGCCTCTTAAAGCCAGATAGTTCAGTCAGCAATATCTGTCTGGCTCAACTCTGATCTCTCCTTCCTGGATACACTTTCAAATCTCCAGGAAGGCTGACACTCACCAACCTCCATCTCTGCTCAACGTTTTTGCAGTTCCTTAAAGATGCTGCCAGGTGGCAGTCCCTTAACATAGCATCCTCCAGCCGGGGATGGGAATGCCTCAAACACACAGCTCTATCATCCGGAGGTTAGCCAGCACTGCTTAGTCCAAACAGTGTAATCAGAGAGGAAAGCCCTAGCTCAAAGGCCAATTTAGTTTTTCCTTGAGATTAATGGTTCTGAAGGTTTTCTGAGCAGGGGAAAGGACGAGGAGGGTTTGGACTCTACTGCAGTATTTTCATGCTTTAAAATACACACGGCATTCAAATCCCCATCTTTATATCTCCCAGCTGCTGTACTGTGATGCAGACTTCATGGTCTGTGAGCTGAGCTTGCAGCAGCTGGGAGGTACAAAGAGGAGGTATGGCTACCCATGCTGTCTTCAATCCTCCACTCGTGTGCAAGCACTCCTCGCATCCTGCTGTCTTGGCTATCCTTCTGCTGTCTATAAGTTAGCAGTTTCTACACATGATAGGGGACCCCTTTAATTTCTCCCAGCTCTCTCCCTCTATCCACAAGCTTGCAGGTATCAAATAATGCTGCTTGCAAAGGCTCCCTGACTTCAGTCTCTCCGAGGTTGTGAGGGCAATGAAGAAAATTAGTGTATGTATTCATGACCATATCCCGACATATAAATGACATGAAAACCAAGAAAACAACATAACTCACCCTTGCCTGCCACAGATTTCCATGACTTTATAGCACGGACAGAAACACATGCCTCGAAAATTCCCCAGCCTAAAGGTAGCATGTGGTCCTTTCTGAGAGTATAGCAATGCAACCACTCCAGTAGGCCAGGAGTGCTACTTGGCGGTTGATTTTTGTGTCTCCAGGAAACTCAGTGAGCACTTGAGAGGAACACTGGAGAGCAGTGGCTCCATGGCTCTGTGGATGTTTATTCTTGGTAAGGTACTTCTGAGCGATGCCAGTCATCTTCTCAGTCTCAGCCAAGGTGTTATGTGAGCTCAAGCTGACTAGCCCAAGGCAGCAATGTTTACCTTGGGGGAGCACAGCTGAAGAAGCTGGTTATCCGGGGATTCTGGCTGTCCACTCTGCATCATGTGTGGAAACAGTCCCAGACTTTGGAGGGTGAACAACAACCCATTGTTATTTCTGTGGTGGTGATTTTGAGTTTGAAAAAAGCACTATCATGTTGATAATGCATTTCACCTCTGCCTGCTCTGGCTGTTTCTACTCATGAAACCCTTGTATTTGTTTTTCAAGAAACCCTTTCCGTCTCCTTTTGAAATAGTTAACTCTACTAGAAAAGATCCCCAAGAAATAACTACTGAAGCCCTACTTTTATTTTAAGGGTGGAGGGCTTCCACCATGCCTCCTCCCCCACACCAAGTGACATGGAGTTTACAACAAGGACTAGCTTGTTCAGAGACAGGAAGGGTGAGAGACAGTGGAATCTGCCATTTGATTTCTCTCCTCTCCATGAAAACACTTTCTGATAATTGGAGACTAACAATATCGCCAAGCCAGACATTAATTCATCATCACTGTTTGTATTACAGCAGAGGCAAAGAGCTGCAATTGTGGATGTGCAAAAGTGCATGATGAAATGTTCTAACAACACAAATAGGCAAGTGCATGCTGAATGTACTTTAAAGTGACAAATAGCAATCCTTTATATTTTTAAGGAGATACTGTATTTCTGGCGAGGCAGTACAGCACTCAGCCTCTCTCAGAGGTCTGGAGGAAGCGAAGTGCATCCTTGGGAATCCATGGCCTGTCTTCCTCCATAAAATCCATACCACTCTTTGACATGCAATATGCTATGGTTTATTCCAAGGTACTATAAAAATAATGTGAGCCCCACAGAATATGATCAGCTGCTTTCTGCATTAGCAGAAGTAAAAGAAAGGTACATTCTATTAAAAGCAAGGGAACTCACCCAGCTTTCTGTTAAAGTGGCAACGTTTTGACAATTTTTCCATCCTTCTCCCAAGACCTGGCTCTAGCGCATTGCAAGGAAGCACAGAGTGAATCTGCCACATGCAGGATGTGCATGAGAGGAAAGCACTACCTCTACAGTTCCCTCACGCTCTTGGCTTTGCCAGGCAGACCTCAAAGGTACCCACAACAGTGAATGAATTGGCATGCTAGGGAAAATCTCTGCTTCTTTTCTGTCACTGATAGAATCATAGAATCGTCTAGGTTGGAAGGGACCTTTAAGATCATCGAGTCCAACCATAACCTAACACAGCCAAAACCACCACTCAAAACATGTCCCTAAACACCACATCTACCCATCTCTTAAATATGTCATGGTACATCTCTCAGCCAGGTAGCCTCCGCCTGGAGAAGGAGGCACCTTCTTGTGGACCTGGAGTATCTGTGCCTTGGGAGACTTCCAAGAATGCATCCACAACTCACCTACAGCAGCTGCGAGAAAAGAAAAAAATCAGGAGCTCAGACATGAATACACACACATGCATGCACATGCAAACACACAGCAAAAGGGAGCGGGACCATGAGGAAAGGGAATGGCAGGACTTCATGTAATGGCGGATTGGCCAGGTCTGGTAGCCCAACCTCAGCCAGGAGGAAAACATTCCACCTCTGGCAATTTCCTCGCCTGACGCGCTACTAAGTAAAATCATGCTCTTGCTGGATTGAATTTCTCAGCGGATCAAACAGGCTTTAGTACTGTGAATTGTTAACCCCCATCCTCTGTGAAAGTGCTCAGCTTTCTAGCCTAATGCTTCGTGTTTAAACAGCTTATTTGGGAAGTGATCAAGCGCAGCTAAGGCTCCTGTTAACAACATATGCTAAAAACATTGCTTTTTGGACCAGACAGCATTAACAAAGTTGTTCTTGTTGCGTTTGTTAGATAACTTGGTTGCGTTTGCGAAATATCTCAAGACACTTTTCAAAGCTATTGGTGTGTTTTGTCCAAATGTCAGGCCATTGTAAGTGCTAACAGTGTTGCATGCTGTCTTACACAAAATACATGTGCCCTATGCACGGCAGCTCTACATGTGAGGATTGTGCCATGTTTCACAGAAAAAAAAAAAGGCACAGAAGGTATTTTAGGAGACGCAAGACTGTGTTGTTGTTTTGCCATGTACTTTACAACTAAATCTGTCTGAACATACTGTCTCCAAGAATTTAAAGACAAAGTAGGAGAAAAATTGTGATTAATGCCGAATGAAATCTTCTTAATACATCTGAAATGGTTCTTTGTATAACAATAATGTAATGATTCAGGTCTAATTATGAACTGACCTGACAGGATTACTGATTTGTACTGTTCAGAGGGAATTATCAACCCCTTTTTATTAAAATAAAACTAATTTTACTTCTCATAGGACATGACAATATTGAGCTTTAAATATGGCATTTGTCCAAAAGTATAATTGGTCAAATAATAACAATCTAATACTGAATTTTAGGAACATAGGACTTCCTAATTCCTAATTTTTTTGCAAGGAATTCCTTTTCAACGATAGTCAATGAGTGTCATGAGTCATTTTGTGATTTCAGTATGCTGAAGATGATATCCTAAGGCTCCCATTCAGAGAAATATTTCAGTGCCTAACTCAATTAAATATAACAGGAAGGTTTGGACTAGCTTTTGGCTTTGGACTTTGTGATCATTTATTTTTATTATTATTATTCAGCACTGATATCTCAAGCTTGACCTCAAAAATTTGTAGGTTTAAATTGCAAAGTTTTTCTACATTTCCTGATAAGAAGCCCCAAATCATCTAATATGGTGGTAACTGACAATTAGTGATTTTGAATTAGCTTTTGTTATGCATGGGTCATCTTTTAAGACTTCACAGGTTCTGTGCAACTATGTGGCTATAATTTGAAAAAACTTGACAAGTGAAATTTATGTTTTTACAAATTTGGCTAAAAAACTTACATTTTCATCATTTAGCCATGCCTAGCTGGGACTGCATATTTCTGTTTCTATAATTCATGCCAAGTGTGACTTGAGGGCAGAAAGGAATTTTAGGGAAAGAGGAGGCATGTTTGTGTTAAAAGTGTGTGTTTATGTGCATGCACACACTTGGAAGCAACATGAAGAGTTCCTGTATTCCTCACCATACAGGCATAGGGGTGAAAAGGAAGGAAGGCTGTCAAAGATGTTCAGTAAATTGCATTTATCACATTGCTTTCCAGCCTGTTTTAGGTATATCACCATCGTGTCTGCCTGTATTTTTGTCCTGCATATGTAAAGCAACTCGGGATCTAGTCCTCATGAATGAAAGGTGATACAGAAATGTAAAGGATTAGTATCATTACAAAAATAGACACGAGGAATATGGAAAACATTCCCCACCAGGTTATAAATATGCTAATGCAAGTCAAATCTGGGACCTTAATTGCTTTACCAGGGTTCTTATAAATGCATAGAATTTAACCTCAGAATGTCCTGCCTAGTCCTGTACATATTAAAAAAAAAAAATCCCTCTGATGTATTTCTCAAGGTTTGTGAGCCAAATTTCTTCCATTTGAAAGCCAGCAGCCCTGCCTCAGTCTTGCTTCAAATTAGTCTGGTTCCCCTGCTCCTCGGGTTCAAGGAGGGCAGAAGGGGACTGGAATAAAGTATTGTCCAATCCTCAACAAAATTATACCCCTTGCAAACAGCTCCAGGCCACACTGTCTACATTGAGCAATGTAGAAATGTTCCAGCAATGTACTGTTTTGATAATGCGCAAAATAAAGTTGGTGCCTGATGTTGTACTTAAAGCAGGCCCCCACCTCCACTGCCCCCTTCCCCTCCCTGCTCCCCCACAGCCCTTTGTGGCCAGGAGGAATGTAGCCTGGGTGGGGGATCAGACCTACAGCAAAGTGTCCTTCCTATCCTGACAGCTTGGCGAAGCACAAAAAGCCATGCCCAAAAGCAATAACACTGCACTAAACTGATGCTTCTTCTCTTGGGGAGGAGAGGGGGAAGAGGGGGAGATATCTTTGATTACACCCATTTCAGGAGAAGGAGGTGGCATAAGAAGATGCTGGGAGGCTGGTATTTTATGGGACTCTGCAGTTCCTTCAATAGAAAAAGCAGCTTGAATGGTTGTGTCTGTAATTTTTAAAGTGCTGGTGGCTTGCCAACCCAGGTCTCCCCTGAAACCAGGATTTTGGTTCCCTGAGAGAAAGGGAGGACTCACAAAAGAAGATTAAAAAAATTCTTCTCCCTTTCTGCCCTAAAGCTTGCCTTTCTGTGTGCATTCAAGCCAAGAAAATCCTTCCAGCCCTGTAGGGTGGGAACTCAGACCTCATCAAGGACCTCACCACGAAGACTTCCTTTATCGAAAAAAAAAAACCCATACCACCATCACAGCCTGATACAAACCTCTCCAACAGAGGCATTTCTTTCCTTGGTGTGATCCCATAACTAATAATGTCTTGGGTGTTGTTTTCCAATAACCAGAGCTGGCTGGGTCTTGTTATTCTTCCCAGAAGGCAACAAAGGCAGTCTGTTCCCATAGCCCAACCTTGGACACCGAGGACTTACCTGCAGTGCAGCTGAGCTGGCTCTTAATTCAATGGCTCCAGCAAGTCAAGTGGTGACAGCACCAAGAGCAAGATGATCTCGCTGCAGGGAGGCATGGGACTGAGCACAGCAACATTGCAGCCCATTTGCTTCCCAAATTTCTGTGGAAATCCTGGCTATCATTGTATTCAGGGCTACCTTTTGACCCAACCCAAAACTGAGATGTACCTCTTGATCCCTCTCTGTCTGTCTGTACAGTGCGGGTACCCTTTCCTTCATTCTGCACTTGCCTCTGGCATTTAACCTGTAGTTCAGACCTTGTTTTCTGAGCTACTGACATACACATCCATCATGCTTATCCACCACCTTTAGCATCCTGACATGTCCCATCCCTGGTCCAGGGTACTCTTACAGAACAAATATTAACTACCAACTGGTCCATCCCAGAGCTGAACAGTGCATAAAGGTCACTGGGCCAAAGCAGATGTGGACAACAGTTCCAGTAGGTTGCAGACCTTGACATTTGTGGAGTGATTTTTCTCTTCCCTATGCCCTGGACAGTTAGGACTTGACAGTCTCAAAAGTCCTTACTATTTGCAGCTGGGACTTATTAAACTGAAGAGAAGTGGAGAAGAGATTGAGGGCTGGCCCCTGGAAGGAAAAACCTTCCTTGCTCTCACCCCTGAAAAAAGAAGGGCACAAATGCATTTCTCCTCAGCCCTCCCCTCCCTACTGCCTTTATAGTGTGTAGGGGCTGGGGGGGTTGAGGCATTCCAGCGGCTGCTGGCCAGTATCCTGGAAACTGCCTCCTTTTTCCTAGTCCCAACCCCTTTTATGAAGGAGACAATGCAGACATACAGTGGGTGCCTTGTGCATCACTTGGGCCTCCAGGCCCTTTGACATGGGGATTTTGTACAGTGTCTAACCCCTTTCCCTCCTTCCCCAAGGTCCCTACACACCCAATCCAGGGGCTTCAGCCTCACCTTTTCCAGGCTGATCTAAAAAGGAATTATATGCTTTATTTATTTAATTTCCCAAGGGAATTGAGAGAAATATGTGTAATGTGATTGAAGGATATAATTCAAGTAATTCCAGAATTTATCCGTGGATATCTTGTGGTTTGTTTACCCATGTATCTTCTTCACCATTTGTCCCTCTCTTTCTTCCACCCGCTCCCCTGCCCATGTCTCCCCAAGTCCTGCATGTTTTACCTCTCTTCAGCATGGGGCCTATAGGAGAGATGGGGAGGGACCTTTATCAGGGAGTGTAGCAATAGGATGTGAAGTAGTAGTTTTAAACAGAAAGAAGGGAAATTTTAGAAAGATTAGTTATTAGGAAGAAATTCTTTACCATAAGGGTGGTGAGGCACTGGAACAGGTTGCCCAGGGAAGCTGTGGATGGATCCCTGGAAGACTGGATGGAGCTTTGAGCAGCTTGCTCTAGTGGGAGGTGTCCCTGCCCATGGCAGAGGAGTTGAAACTCAATGATCTTTTAAGTTCCTTTCCAACCCAAACCATTCTATGATTCTATGTTTTGTTTTGGCCCCTCTACAGGGTGGGAAAGGCTGCTTCCTGCTCTGGATAAGAAGCGGTCTTCACCCAAAGCATGGCTTGGCTTTTATTTGCTTGTTGTGTCTTGCTCCAGAGGCACAAGCTCAGTCAGAGGATTTGGAACAATTTGCTATTACAATGTCCCAGTGCCCCTCTTTGGCACACTCTTGGTGATATTGAGCCCGTTTCTGGGGAAAAGGTACCAGCTGGCTCCTGAGTTTGTAGCTCAAGGCCTCTGTGGAACAGTGATGCCTCAAAAAGTACCTGGGTTCATTCACATCAAGGGGATTTGGGCTCAACCTTATCTGTTTGTCTGAAGGACTCCAAGACGTACTACCAGCAATTTCAATGGCATTTGCTACCTCAGCCACACTGAGGTCTCTCACAGGAAGATTTGAGCTATATTTCTTTGATCTCTTCCTATCCTAGAAAATTGCTTCATATAGGAACCATTTTACAGGGTAACCTGAAGAAGTCCCATGAAGCTAATGCAAAATGCCAGCCCGTCTTCAAAGTCACATCATGTGTCATAGCCTCTGGTTCTTCCAGCTAATGGACCTGCAGGAACAGCTTGTAAGCTTTGAGTTACTGCACTCCTCCAGTCCATCACAATCCTTTCAAATCTTTTGTCCTCCTGGATACTGCCTGCTCTATGCTGAGCACCGTGTTCTGCTCCTTTTCTTACATGGGCTGTTGTTTGGTGGCACTGTACCAGGAATGAGCTCCTTGGCAATTTCATTAGCTGATGCTTGATACCTGGTCATTTTTTCCTATTCCTCACCTGTGCAGAGCATTGGTTAGCCTTGCAGAAGTTGTGCAGTCCCCTGCTGCATCACTGATGTCTTTATTTCCCACAGATCCAAATGAAAACACCAAGGCGGTCCTCTGAAGCAGCTTGGTTATGCTTCTTTGCACCAAGAGGAAAAAATGCAGAGGGAAGAGAGAAGAAATAACTCCAGGAGAGACAGCACAAGCTCTGCACAAATAGCTTCTCCTGAATTCCCATGCTGAGCATGTGTATTGGCTGCTGGGTTGATCACTCATTGCACCTACCTTTGTTTGAAAGAAAGAGAACATGGCAGATGTAAACAGTTATTTATAGTACAGATTAAAATAGCAAGATGATCTGAGCCCTCCTGACAGAAGTAGTTTTGTGAGTTTTGGTCCTTTGCTGTTGATCCTGGAAGCCCCTACCTGATGTGTGGGAGTTGCTTCTTTTGTAGCATGTTTCCCCCTGATGCAGGAGCAGCACAGCAGTGCAGGCTGGCCCCAGCTCCTGTACCTGTATCCCACTGGCTCAGATCTACCTCCTGTGGGCCTGGTGACACACCAGGCTTTGACAGGGGACTTGGCACCCCAAAAGCACTGTTGGTGCCACCAGAGGGATAAACTTGAGTGTCTTACAGGTGTGTTTGCAGTCTTGGATCAGTGCTGGCATCCCTTGCACAGACAGATGCTTTGCAAACACGGAATGTTATGCATGAACTTTTCTGTGAACCTCTTATGTAGGTTATTGGCAGTGAATTGATCACAGATACACTCTGCATCTGACAGAAAATTGTGTAAAAGCTTTCTCCAACCGTGGCCACTGAGGCAGATTGGGACTGTTTCATGGCAGTTCTGGAAAATAAGCTTTTATTCTTTCCAAATTACTTCATAAGAAGAGGCATCAGGTTTCTTGTGGCCCTGTAATCATGTCAGGGCTGAGGTAGAAAGCAGAAGTTATGTTTGTCTGATGCCCTTGCACCCAGAAACGATTTCTTTTCCCAGAGCATGTGGCTGCTTCATCACAAAGAGAGAGGGGTTCAAGGCAAGCTTTCTCCCTGGAAGCCAGGGCAGACCTTTGGCTGTTTCTTATGGTGCTTCCTCCCTCCCAGCCACATTTAAATGTGTTGGCTACCACTGTAAATCCCACCCAGGAACTGTTCTTGAGCACAGCCCTGCAGTTTTCTTCACTCAAAACATGTTTACATGCTAATTTACTGAGATCACAGCAACCACACCACCCCATCTACATGCTGCCTAGCCAAATTATAACACTGTGTTCTGGCGGGTTGAACATCTGACATGCTTTAAAATAAAGTGATGGCCAGACAAGCAGTGGTCAGTACTGTAGGCTGTCCCAGAGAGGGGGTGGGTTTGCATGGCCAGTGTCTTGTCCAGTGTCCCAAGATGGGGGATGCCAGACAGACCCCCTTCCAGGGCAATGAGCTGCTCCTCTGATCACTGTCAGATGGCTGTGTGGAGGCAAATGGAAAAATTTCTGAGACTCCTCAGGAAGGCTGTTGATTAGTCTTCTGGGTGCTGCTCCCCTGCTGCACTACAACCTGCCTAGATAACCCTGCAGCATGTCACTTCCTAGGCAGAGGTCTGGAAGAGCCTCACTCAGGTGGCTTTGGGGCAGAGAGCATTCACAAATGTCTTGCAGTCTCATCTGCCAGAAACATCCATCTGTTTTTCTCACCACTAGAGCAGCATGGTCCTTTCCTCCACCTCATGTCCACTGTACAGATCAGAAACCATTTCATACATTGTGCAGTACAGACCAAAAGGCTTTCCCTCTTGCAACGGAGGCATCATGATGTTTCCACAGCATCAGCAATGACTGAAATCTCAGGGGCTCCGTGGTGAGGCTAAAGCCATTTTTCATTTCAGCATGATAGCCTCTGCTGCCCAGGGGCTCCAAAACCCCAGGTGCAAATTAAAAACATCACTCCAACCATTTCAGAGATGTTTCCATAAGAAGTGTTTCATTCTTACCCTGGACTGTGTCAAAATGATGGGCAGACCAAAATATTTGGCTGCAAATTGCTTAGCACCCGTAGTCCTCAGAGACACTCGGAGCAGGTTAACCCTCCTGGGGGGGCCTGTCTATGAATGAAAGTGATATATTGTGCTGTTAAAAGAAAGTTATCTGAGACATGGGATGAGACAACTTGTGTGGAAAAAGGATAAGAAGGAGAGGTCACATGGTGCCCAAGTTGAGGTCCTTTGCCCTACTCTAACAATCTCTCATGCTGGATGTGCCCTCTATGTGACTATCCATGAGCACAGCGTGTACTCTAGAGATGGAAGAGAGGTTTTGTTAACCCTGTAAAGGCTAATTTTCTGGACTAGGCAGTGGCAGCCTCTTTGCTCCATCTGTACTGGGCTGAAGACTGTGGTTAATCACACTTCATTACAAGCTGAAGCAAAGCAGCACCAAGGAGTTTGCAACCAGCTGGTTGTCAAAGAGGAGAGGCCATAGAGGGAGGAAACGTTTCGTAAATGTGGGTAAGGAGTATGCATTATGGGTGTGCTGGGAATAGAAACAAGCTTGTACCAGTGAATAGTGCGCCTCAAATTTCAGACCAGTTCCTGTGGGCCCACTTAAAGCTTATTCCAGTTTTTGAGAAGTTGCTGGTTCCAGCAGTATCCCCAATGTTTAGGAGTGAGGAATGTTGCCAGGTCCTCTACAGCCATGCTTCCAGAAATACAATGGAATTATTAAGTGCATTTAGCTTTCCTGTTTATTGTTAGAGGCATGATGTCTCAGCTTGTTTCTTGAGTTGCTTTTTTTTCATGCAGCAGTCATAAATAAGGGAGGAAAAAATGGCCAGATATCTGCCTTTAGACTAACAGAGGTTGTTTGAGCCACTTGATCTTGGTCTCTCCTGGCTGCTGCACTGTCCCTCTGACATCTATACAGATGTCTTATTAGTACTGTGCTGATAGATGGATTGCCTTGGAAGATAAGTATGATGCAGCTTTTAGAAACCCTCATTAGAACAGCATGGAAAACTTTTGACATTTTTTAATGTCTTTTTCTAATAAAATGAAAACTTTTTACTTGGTTTTGAGGCAGAATGATGAAACAACTTTTTTTTTATTTACATTTCACAGTTCTGGGGGAGGGGAGCATTCAGCTGAAAACCAATGTGTTTCAGCCATGGGGAAAATTGCATTCCTACTGTCTCTCCTTTTTTTATTGGAACAAATAGACACATAGTAAAAATGTGAGCCAGCTTCTCTTTTTGCTAATACTATGAAATAGGGAGCAAAGCCGGCTTCCCCTCATTTTCCTTTACTTCTTTATTCTGTCTTCTCTTTGCCAGTTGGAAACAGAACGCAGAGAGTTACTTTGACTCTGGAAACAGCTCTTGCAGGGCTTAACTGTGTTTTCAGTGCTTTCCAAACAGAAGAGCTTTTTGGAACCTGCATGATTTTCCTGAAGTTTGAAGGGGGCAGTCTGAGAATAAATTCATATTTTCTTCTGTCAATCTTGTTTGGCGAAGTGAAAAATTGGGTAGAAATATTCACGGGGGAAATTACTTTGGCAAATTCCCTGCTGACTAATCATATCATGGGCATTATATACAAATATGAATAACAAAGCTGAAACTACCTGCCCTTTTCCTGTGTTTTCTTCTCCAACACTACTGTTAGCCTTACTCTGTCATGAAGATCTGATCCTTCTGAAAGTGCTTTCTTATTTGCATAGCATAGACAGCTATGAGCAGAGGTGGTAGAAGGTATATGTCCTTCTCATTATACTGTTCAACTCCAGAAACACAGTTTCTCAGTTCAGGAGAAGAGATCCTTCACTATTGACGCTGTAAAAACAGATAATGTTTCTCTAAATCAGTAGCAGAAGACAAACAGAATCAAAAAACAGCTCTGGGATGAGAGAGCAAGAGAATAGGCTTTGTAAGTACTTCAGCCGTGATGATTAAGATCCTCCCTCAACATCAGAAGATTCCAATGCCATGCCATATGTTGCTCTCCTTCTTCTACAGAATAAAGATTGAATATTAAATGAGATATACCAAGGAATCGTTGATTAGAATTGCTGCTCTGGAAAAGATTAGAAGATAATTTTGTTTTCAGTTTGAAAATAAAATGAAAAAGACACAAGCCTTGAAGGAACTTTCCAATGTGGTTTTCATCTGTATTGGCAGGTTTCTCCTGGAAAACAGAAAGCTGAAAGAAAATAGGAATTAAGAAAACATGCTGTGACCCGGATAGAAATTCTTCAGCAAAAAGGGAAACACAGAAGCAAACGAGTATGTTATAAAAGCCAAAAACCCCCTTTAACCATGTTTTTCTCTCTCATTTCTTCTCCAGGGCCAAATATTTCCAGGGGAAGAAGGTGAATGGAGAATTTGATATCCGAGTGGAACAGGTCAGTGACAACTGAATTTGGCTCTAAGAACTGTGTGTGAACAGAGCTGAGGTCTAGGTGACAGATAAGCTGTGGATATTTCTTCTCTTGAAGAAAGGAACTAATGAGCATTTTTAAGACATCCATTTTATAGAATTGTGGAAGCTATAAATGGAAATACCTTATTGGGTATTTTGTTCTCCCTTTGTTCTCCTTTGTCCTGCCTTTGCAGAATCAGTTGCTATTTCACCTTAAAATGAAATTTTCTGTTCTGGTGATATGATATAATTTATTCCATTGGAAGAACTAAAATTGCCCCATAGCTCCATACGTATGTCTGAAAAGGTGCAAAGCCAGTGCACCACAGCACACGTTGGTGAAGTTATGTTCCACATGTGAGCTGTACAAGTCTTCTGACTTACCCTGATTTAAGCCCAAAACCTTTGTGTGTATGGAAGTATATATGGAAGTATGCAAAATAACTACATATGGCAAAATCTTTTTACCTGTTACAAGTCCACAGGAACAGTTGGAAGGTTCATGAATTGTTTTCTGATGCACTCTGCAGGGCATTGGACAAATTCTCTGTTTCTCTGTTAGCCTTGGCAACTCTTCGTGTTGTGACCTGCCCCGTCCTCTCTGTGTTAGTGTGATGTCTGTCAAAATAAGTCCCAAAATTGACTGAGACTTTGGATGCTGATGTCAAAGTAGAAATTATTATTATTAATCATCTGCAGGCACCTAAATTGAAAGCAGTCATAAGAAGATTGATATGTAGAGATGAGCTAGTGATACTGAAGGAGTCATATGCTTGGTTTATACTCATTAGGGCTATAAAACTGCTTAGATGGACAAAGCAAGCTGGTGAATGTTGTTTGAATAACCTGGTATTTTTTGTCTTTACAAAGTTGTGTCTGTGAGCATGCATGCACGGGTTATTAATGCAGTGGTTTTGAAGACTTTCTCAAGACCCATTGCCCTTGATAAGGTGTTCCTTCTCTTTTCAAAGGGGTGCTGTTACTTAGGACTACACATGAGCACATGTGTTCTGATCAAAGGTTGTGTCTGGAACAGAGAAGTTAGTAAGTCATTTTTTTTGCCACGAACACTTCATTTTCCTCTTTTTATTGGTATGGCACTTGTCAGTACTGGGTGATATTAGCAAAGCAATTCTCACTTGCTCATTGATAAGAAAGTCTTTAGTTTGCTGGCTGCCTCAGTAAATATTCTGAAAAATAAAATAAAATCACACTTGTCACACAAAACCATTGAATCAAATAATAATTCAGATTTACCCTTCAAATCTCTGATCCAATCTGCTCCACCACTCAGAACAGGGTCAGCTTCAAAGCTAGACCAGATACGCTTCAAAATGACCAGTTAATTCTTTTGTAAGCGTACAGGCTCTGCCTTTCTCCTCATAGTCCTTCTCTTCAAATATTATTGCACTTGAGGTCCTTATAAAGGAACTGTCTTAAAATGGATGGTGAGTGGAGAAGGGTAGAAGTGGACTCTTGATCCCTGATGGGTTATACTGAGTGATGACCCTTGTAATTGTCACATACTAAATGCTTATCACATTTCCCCAAGGACTCTTTCAAGGAGACTTTCCCAGTCTGTCTCGTGAAATCCTTCACATAAGCTGAATGTCCATGTCTGAGACAAGGTACCAAATTGCTCCAAGCAAAGATGGCAAGGCTGGTGTGACTCTGCTAGTGAGGACCATTGCCAGGCCCCTTGCAGTCTTTAAATGCTCAGCAGATCGACTGCAGCGTTGCCCAAGGGTATGAAGCGCACAGTGGGAAGGAGAGTCAGAACACAGTGGGAAGGAGAGTCGAAGAACAATGAACAGGGGTCCTGGCAGCTTCCTCTTGCCCCCTCCCTCACATAGTGGGCAGGGAACTGCTCTTGACTCCCCCAGACCTTGAAAGCAAAAGGGTTGACCACTTTCCCCAGCTGAATCACTGTCTGTCAATGGAAACACAAAAGCTGCATTGTCATGGGCAGTCCTCAAATCTGACCGCAGGCCCCTCTGCATATCACTGAGGCCAAAAGAAAGGCACTTCTTTCTTCGAACTCTGGCTTTTTGTTCCCTTCTTTTTTTTGCCCATCCACCCTTGCTCAGTATTTCTTGATATCTGATTTTCATTCATTGCTCCTACCATGGTTGTCTGGACCCTTCTTCGCTTCTTCATTCTCTTCCTCAAGCACAATCCAGGAGCCTGAACTGTTGTGGAGCCAGTCCTCTGAGGCTAAATGCAGATCCTCTCAATCTGAAAAACAAATGTTTTTCTACAGTATCCTTACAGGGGAGGNAAGAAAAAAAACCCCAAACCTAAAAGCAGGGCATAACTGTGTTTGCCAGCCTGGTCCACACCTTTCTCAGACCAGCTCATCAGTCTTCTCTAATATAACTGTCCTGTGAATGGCACACAGACTGTGTCACAGTGCACAAGCTGTAATGTGGCTGTTCAGTTCTGAATAAACTCTGCATCAGATCAAGGTTTGACTCTTGAGCACCTCTTGATCCATTTGGTCTGCTCAGAGTTCATTTATTTTTTCAGTTTTCCATTCAATCCTACTTCAGATAACCACACATTATTGACTTAGCCAGAAATACAATTTGCCTTAGGATTTTTTTTTTTAGATTTTATAGGAAAAAACACTTCTGATCGGAAAGCTAAATAACAAAAACTTTTGAATGGCAGAAAGCAGTGAAAGGAAATATCCAAATGTTAAATACTCTTGAAAAACCACATTGGGAAAAAGCAACTGCACTATATTTTTCTGACCGTGCTAATTTTTTTGCTGTTCTTCCAGGATGCTCCATAATCTGTTAAACTGAAGGAAGAGTTTGCCTTCTTGCTTTTTCTCTTCCTCTTTCATCTCTGTCTCTATTACATCTTAATTCTTTCTTAGCAAGCCATTTCAGCAGTCTTTTGGGGCAAGTAGAACAGGATAGTAGGCTAGTAAGTGATACATATTTTTTTAAGTCATGATATCACTTATTTGTAATGGAGCAGGAGTGCTGAAAGCAGCGCTGTCTCTCCCTCTCTCAGCAGTGGGAAGTCAGTTATCTAATCTGGTTATACACCCCTACCAGCTCTCTGAGTTGCCTCTCCCCGTTGGCTGACATCCGAGGAATGCAAGACATATGTGATCATGCTGTCTCGCTCCTTCTATCCCCCACACCCAAAACTGTGGAAGACATTGGCTGATTTCAGCTGAATTTGAGAAACAGGCAGTTTTGAGATACTAAGTTTCTACAAGAAGTTAATTCAGTTTGTATTAGACACTGGACAATGCACAGGGAAGAGATGCTAAATGACATTCTGCTGCCTAGGCAGCTGCTTCTGGAAGTCTCAGCTTGTGTGAAGATTGGTTTTATGGACTCTCAAAGAAGGTTTTCTGATTCTTTAGCACAGAAATTGCATGATTTCAATACCACCCCCAGGCCCTTGTTTTTCAGCTGTGTCCATTACCACTAGCAAGAGACAAAATGCTGCAGGCACCTCCTGGTGCCAGTGAATAGGAGAGAGTTGTCAGGGTCAACGTGGTGGATACACCCTCTCCGGCCTCCACTGTCTTCTGTCATTCATTGAAATGAATGTGAGGCCTGACTTTGGTTCCACCTTTGTTTCTTCTCCAAACAATCCAAAACTTGTTTATTAATATGCTGTGGGGGCTGTGGGATTTATTATTATTGCCCACCCTTGACTGAAACCCAGGCATGCAACGCCTTTGCCTTTGCCCTGCTGGCTGCCTGGGGAGAGGTGTGGGGCTGAGTGAGAGCTGGGGCAGTGGAAAGCAAGTCCAAGTGCTCTCCTGAATCAGGGCTCCTTTTTCTTTGGAGGCAAGTTTGGTTTACATTTTGATTATTTGGATATTTTTCCAGTACAGGTCCATCTGTAGCAATGATAGTCATTTCATAGGACTAAATGAAACACTGATCAAAAAGTGAAAGTCTATTTGACCTGTTGCCATTAAAACCATGGTGATTTAAGTTTCACCCAGTGTGGGTAAACCCTAAGCTTTAAGGAGCAGCTGTGTCTAAAAATATTATTACTATTTTATGCTAAAAATTAGGTTCTTCGTTTTTGATCCATGTTGTCACTTTCACTTGCCTTGTGAGTTCCAGCTTTGAGACTGCAATGTATGCATCTCCAGCTCTTTTTCTGGAAATACAAATGCTAGAAAATTATTTTAGAAATGAAAAGTGTAAGTTTGATTAAGTGGCTCTAAGGCTTAAGTTGAGCTTAAAGAAGAATCTTGAAGTGCCACGGGAGTGGACCACATTGCTTTTCTCTCTCCCAAAATTAATTTTCCTTTTGTCTTCTCAGTCCTTCACTGACCCAAGCACAGGAGGCATGAGAAAGCAGAGTATATTCCAGAAGAGGAGAAATTATACCATAGACCTTGTACTCTGTCAAAAGTTTTCCATCACTAGAGGGAACCAGTAGTAATTCAGCACCTCCTTCCCCGCCCTGTCTGCCCTGCCCCAGAGAAAACTAAACCTTCCATGCTCTAAGGCTTTCACGTGACCCTGAGGTTTCCCATATATTATGGATCATAACATACCCCAGGTACAGATCTCCTTGGACATTAGTTATGCCCCATGCACATAGAGGACGCCGCTTGGCTGTGAATCCTCAGCATACCCATGTACAAGCAGAAGAGGGCAGGAGAGCCAGGGCTGAGACCCAGACAACCACAGACCCATCAGAGAGACCATGACACTGTGGGCAGTGGCCAGATGAGTGGGACACTTGCCAGCTGTCTGGGAGGGAGATGCCCACAAAGCAAGAGATGTGCATAGTGGGGTCACTAGGATGACCATGGAGACCTGATTTATGAGAGGAGGCTGAAAGAGTTGGGTTTGTTTACCCTGCCAAAACAGAGACTAAAGGAGAAATGGCTGCTTTTAATAAATATACTCATTTAAGAAAAGGTTTCTTGACATGTTACCTGCAATAGCAAGGGGTGAGACCCTATGGCTCTGGTGGGCTTTTTCAGGCCTGTGCCCTGCCTTGACTAACAAGACCCCAGGAGGGAGAGAGGAAAATACAGACCTAGCAAGCAAGAGCAAGCAGCAATTCTTAGGGAGAGTCTTCCATCTTTAGGATACGTTTCCTTCATATTATTGCCAAAGGAATTTTAATATATTCAGAGACATACTTCCTGGCATCAGCTAATTGATGGTGGAGGGGGGTGAAAAGGATGAAGGGGGAGTGATGAAGCCGAAAGGTTAATCTAAATTTTTATTCCTGTTTTTTGTCCACCCGTCTCCTTCCCACTATTTCCTGCTGTGACGAGGTGGGTCCGTCTGTCTGTCTGATATGCATTCTTCTCGCACAGCTCATTCACTTGTTCCCTCTGCCTGGTTTATTTTCAGGGAATGATTATTCAGTGAACTCCTATGTACATGCTTCTGGAAAAGTCTTGTGGTATAGATTATGACTCCATTGGCAGCATTGTCAGGAAAAAGTTGTACTTGGCGTTCACGGAAGATAATTGTAATACAAATCATGAATTCCAACTCCATTGTACTTCCCGTCCTAAAGAGGTATTTTCATGTGCAGCACAAAGTGGTCCTTTCAAAATATAGAGTCTGATAGGCCTGTGTGTGATGAGAGGAAAATTTAGCCTCTCATAAAAAAATGCATAATTTTTATTCATTATATGTTTAGGGTGGTGGGGTTTTTTCCAACTGAAAGCCAGAAAGCAGCTCAAGAACAGCAATTCTCATAGCTTTGCTACATACAAACGTTCAGAAACCAGGAATAAAGGACCTGGAGAAACAGAAAGAATGACTTAAAAATCATTAATTTCTTAAATAAATAGTATCTTCATTTTTTTTTTTATTTCCATTAGATTTTGGAGGCTTACATAGCTCATGTTTTTGAGCCATTTCTTGGGATCAAAATGTTTAGGAATGTGCTTTTGCTAGAGTTCCAATTTTCAGTCGCACAACTGCTGAAAAGAAAATTTAAGAGGCACTACCAAATGTCACCTGAGCTGATGCACCAAAAGGCACTCATATGGATCAAGGCATGTAGGCAAACCTTCAGTATCAGCGATGTCTGTAGGCTAGGAATGTACATCCTAGCTTCAAGACTTGTGAAGAGCAGCTGTGGAAGCTCGCCTTGGAGCTGCACAAGAACATACCCCTGCCAGCTGGACCCTCTCCATCGTTTTCTCCCAGAGAGCAGTCCCAGTACTGGGGGCAGGTGGGGAGCAAGGTGCCTCCCCAAGAGAAAACATCTCAGGAAAGAGACATGGGGATTCAGGGTGTGTAATCTCTAATTCTGCATGCATGTGCATACCAAGCATGCACGGTCCCAGCCCTCCCCCTGTTCACATCCACACAGTCTGTTCACCCTTCTGTCTGTCCAGGATTTAGGGATTGCTTACTTCCCCACTGAAATGCTTGTAATGGTTGTAGTGAAATATGCTGCTATAGGAATGCAGTCCGCTGTCTGCCAAAGTCTTTCTTTCCTTACATATATTGGAAGATCCACTAAAAACTAAAGTATAAAATCCACTGAGGAATGTATGTGATTTGATTAGACAGTAGTAATTTCTCATCCTAAGCGCCTAAGCCATGACACAGACCAGCCTGTTATTCTGACTGCATTTTTTTATCATGGGGCAGAGGGAAAAAAACAGACACTTAGTGATAATCATTGAAGACGGAGAGGGGAGAGCCTTGGTCTGAGCACAATCAGGAGACATAGAGACTGGGCAGCTCTGGCCATGCAAGAGACCCCGTGCCCTGCAAGGCACCCGTGACTGCAGTGCCACTCACTAGTCAGCCCACTTCCCCCCATGGACGTGTGGGTGAGAGAGGCTGATCAGAGTAACTACCAACCTCATGTTTAGGATCCTGATGTGAGTACTCCACATTGCCTTATGGAAAGCTGTGTAATGTTGTGGTAGCACAGTGCTGTGATTTACATGATGAAACAACCCTCCAGAAAGCCAGTGTATGTATTGTAGGGTATGATGAGGGAAATATAAAGGTTCCCTGGCAGTGCTGAAACCCCTCTGCTGTTTTTGTGCATGTGCAGTATATATGCAAATATTCACACAGAAGTCCAATATAACTTTGTGTCTCCCTTTAATGCAATAACCAACGTGAGTAGCTTTTACTTTAGGTTATCTACAGATGTGGGCTTAGAAAGTTCAGCAACTCAAAAAACCCCAATGTGATTGTCACCACATGGGCACAGTAAACCTGCTTGCTTAAAAAACAACAAAATAAAAATCAGCCACCATGCCGCCAAAACACAAATCAAAAACCTGTCTTGCATCCCTATTCTGCGTTCCTGTGCCACAATGAAGATGAAATGACCTTCAGCATCTGCTCAAGGAGCAAACTGGGATGCTTTCCTGGGGTTCCCCTTTGACACGCAGGGAGAAGTTTAATAAGGACAGATACCAAACTTATCACAGGACAATTGAGGCTGGAAGGCACAGCTTGATGTCTCATAGCCCAGCGCTAAGCAAGGTCACCTAGCACAGGCTGCCCAAGACTGTGGCCAATACAGTTTTTAGTGTCTCCATGGGTGGATGTTCCACAGCCCCTAAGGGTAACGTGTTCCAGTGTTTGACAATTATTACAATAAAAAGGGAGTTTTCTTGGGTTTACATGGAATTTGGTGTATTTCATTTTGTGCCCTTTGCTCCTTGTCCTTTTCCTGGGCACCACAGAGAAGAGTATGGGCCCATTTTCCTTACCACCTCCCACCAGGTTTTTATAGATGTTGATGAATCTCCTCGTTATGCATCAATCATCAATGGCAGATACACAGGACAGGGAACTGAAGACAAGTCAGCAGCCTAAACAAATTAATGCAAGGCATACAGCAGATCTCATCCACAATACAAGTTTAAAAATAGTCATGTTGCTGCATGTATGACAAACCCATGCTGAAACATATAAACAACAGTATCATATGTAAGGCGAGTGGCTTTATATCTTGCTCAGCAATGATCAGGTCTCTGCTGAAGGATCACGGTGAGTTGAGGCCATTACAGCTCAAGGAATTTGTGGACCTGTCAGAAAGAATCCCAGCAACCGCAACAACAGTGATCACCGTGGTGAAAAACATCACTTGTAAGAAAATCTTACAAGAATGGGGTTGCTTTTGTCTAGGGCAAAAAAAAAAAAGAAGGAGGATAAGTCTTCAAGCAGTTAAGTCTTCAGGTTCTGCAGGAGAAAGTAATGGACAAAAAGATTAGTCTTAAAAGGTAAGGGAAGACGTTTAGGTTGGACATTGGGAAAGCTTTCCAAGATTGTTAAGATACAGATTGCCCAAGGATGTTCCTCATCTGTGGAAGATACAAAAGGTTATGTAGTACCTGCACAAAACAGCAGAGGTAGAGCTGATTCTGCCTTAGGAAAGAGAGACACATTATGTGATGTCTTGAAGTCCTTCCAACACAACTTTCTGTTACTCTATGAAAAATGCTACAAGTCTACCTTGAACATACGTTTCTCATGAATCATTAACAGGTATGGCCACCAAGCTAGGCATTTCTGCTATCGCATGATTGAAAATGACAAAAACCTCCTTGTTTTATTATCAGCAAATGGAAACAGAAACTCTAAAATATGTTACCAAAAAGATCTCCCTCCAGCACCTAGAGAATACTGGTGGGAGAAACTGAGAGTAACTTAAGGTTTAGTCCAAATAAGCTTGAGAGAATTCTGAATCTGAATACCTGAAATAGGCATTTTCAACAGAACGATCCTCAGAACATCTGTGTGTCCTCTCAGCTGTGGGCCTCACAGAGGTAGGAAATATTTCTACTCCCACAGTCTGCATTATGTTATTCTTCAAGATGGATTGTGTCACATTTGTCACACATGGTTCACTCTTGCCATAAATGGTTTTCCAGCCACTGGCACCATTGCAAAGCAAGTATAAAACACCATCAGGCTAATGCAATGCCGCCTTCTATTTGATGAGTTCTAATGCAAATGACTCTGCAAGGCCCCAGCGAGCTGGGCTCCCCTGTTTTATGCATAGTTACCTGTCAGTCTATCGGCCTGGGCTGCTTTCAAAGACCTTTTTGTCTGCAAGGTAAACTCAGGCTGGAGATGATCTCAGACCTGAAATCCCAGCCAAGGGAAGTCATCAGGCTACAAAACCCACAAAGTTAAAAATACAGGGAGCACTGGAAAATCAACAGGAAACAATTTCTGCTGACTGAAGTTTCTTCCAAGCGCCAGCTAGCAGCGGCTTGTCAGATGGGACAAAACAGCTACATGAAAGCAGTAGTGGTCCTTAACTCGGTCCGTTAAACCAGGAACGAATGCCAGGAAAAGATTAGGGTTGTCGTTCAGCTGTGATTGTATAACTGGATGTTTTGGGGGCGAGGCAGCTGAGTTACCCAGATCCTCTCTCCACTCCTCCTTCTTTGCCTGGGCACCCTGGATAATGGTTGCCAAAGGGGATTTCTCCCTTTCTCCTGGTTCTTGATGCTAGCAGGCTTGAAATTGGTCCTGGCAGTTTGGTATGAACTACTTACCAGCTCAGGGGATTCCCAGGCCTGTTTGGATGTCAGGTGTCTGAACACAGCTTTGTTTGGTCTGTCTGCCTCAAGGCAACGCCTGTCAGACCGACTTACTTAGATTGAGAGTGCCAGCCATCAAATGAAGATTGCCCATTTTCACCCCCGGCAAAGCAAAGTGTTAAGCTCTTTAATACAGAACCATTATGGAAAAAAAAATACAGCAGAAAAGCATAAACTCCATGAAAACACAGACCTAAAACGTCCCTCTCTTGCTCTCATGTTCACATCAGATGGCACATCCCTCAGCTGCAGAAGCTGAAGGTCCAGCTCATTAACACTCTGCTTTCACACTGGGACATTTCTGAGACATACGCAGACACAGAGGCGGGAAAACTGTCCTTTCATGTCCACATTCCATAGAGCCTCTCAAGCTCACATGCAAACTTGTCTTGACCCACTGAGGAGCTCACTAATGCTACCTAGAACATCTGCTCTTGATGAAATTGATGAAGGTGGACTCCCCACTCCTTACATCTATTGAGATTTGTTTAACGTATAAAATGCGGGTGCCTTTTAGAGGTACATATTTTCTTATCTGTGATCCAATATGATCACTGAAGCAGCATGGCTGTGGCCAAGGCAGCGCTATGCAATCCCATAAAAAAGCCCAGTCAGTCACCTGAACCACTGCCATTCTCTGTGTGTATGTGTTTGAAGTAGGATTTATTTCTTGGCAACAGGAATTTTCCCCCTCCTTTCATTGTAATTGGGAGTTACAATGATGTAAGATCGTGTAAGGGTGTTGCTGTGAAAAGTTTACACAGGGCCGCAGACATGAAACCTTATTACATCACCGGGTCACCAGTCCACAGTCATTGCTTTAAAATTATGTGGATTTTAATAAAAGAAGTTGGAAGCGATTTTTTCATTTGTTGTCTGGCCTCTGAGCCTTTACAGGTGCACTCGTTATCCATTGGCAAGTTTTTTCCATGTGTTCATTAGGACAAAACATGCTTTTTTTTCTTTTTGGTTTGGTTTTTTTTATTCCTATATAAAAGTTGTTTCTGACACTATGCTTTTGTTCTAGCTAGTAGAAGTATCAGAAGAACATTAAATAGTATAAGGATCTTAATAAAATCACAAGCATTAGCAACAACATCTGAGTGTTCTGATATTAGGTTAGATGATTTTACTGCTGCCCAGTCTCCATCATCTTAAGTCTGGAAGAAATGACTTAACAGGAAGGAGGAAAAAGGGTTTTCAAAGGGAGAAAATTAAATATTGTATCTCAAAGAATGAAACTTGTTTGTGCTTATATACACAGGCACTCATTTAATATAGGATTCTGAATTCGTATAGGTGTGTTTGCATTGTGCTGGGAAGGGACAATTTACACTGGCACAATAATAGGCTGGTCTAGTTGAAGGTCTACTCATTTGTTCATAAAGACCTGAGTTAGGATTTGGAGCCCAACACGAGCACTGGTCAGCTAATCTTGCCATCCTCCTCCTACTGAGAGTGGCCTGAGACCATCGAGTCTTGCTGGCATTCCTGCCTGAGGGGCAGCAGAGCCAGTGGCCACACGGGAGGATTATCACACCTCTCTCCCAGTTAATCGCTCTGATTTGTGTCTTAACCTTCACTGACACCCACTGCAGTCATAATCGCCCCCATGCACATTGCCTTTTGCTTCCTGTAGCTTAAATATTCCTTGCCAACCTTTCCAGCCTTGCAAGTTGCACCTCTTTTAAAAATATAAAGCATTTTAATAATTGAGCAGTACTGTTAATAACCTACCCAGCTTTGCTAAACCTTTAATAGTTAAAATCTTAATAAGTAAACCACATCAGGTGGGTTTCTCTGCTTATCACCTTCCTGCAGCATAATGAGGCTTTTTAGCTATTTAGAGAGGTTTAAATCTTTTGTATTAGGTTTATAGCTGGCCAGTGGCATGACAGCCAACTCAGACATAATTCTAAATAGATGTTTCCAAGTGGAAACTTGGAATTTGAATTCAAATGACCTTACCTCGTTTTATTATTATTATTATTATTCATTCCTGTATGCGTTTTTCAGCTTGCTCATTCTTAATTCCTTCAGTACTTATTACTGCAATAAACCTAATCCTGTATACTTGTACACCCCAAGTGTGGGAGCAGTAAATACTTTTACAGTCTCTCCAGGGCAAATCAGCTGTAATTGGATCTCCCATTGCCTCACAGAAAAAGAAAAAAGAAAGAAAAAAAAAAAAAGAAAAGAAAACATAGGATAGGCACATTGCAGCCAAAGACAATTCTGTGTCTGTGTCTGTGTGTTTATGTCTCTGTTGCCCTTGAGTAATGCTCTGTCCTTTTGCTCTCCTCCAGGCCGAGTTCTCCGAGCTGAACCTGGCTGCTTACGTCACAGGTGGCTGCATGGTGGACATGCAGGTCATGAGGAACGGCACCAAGGTGGTAAGGTAAGGAGCACCAGTTTGTCTTGAAAATCAGTCTTTCTGGAGCAATGTTGGGGCAAGCAGGAGGACCTCAGGGTCTAACTGGTATCTGAACTAAGGCAGCACAGTCCTGATAACTTCAACGTTTCCTGAAAGCAGTGGAAACTGACCTGGCTGTGATGGTTTTGTATCAGGTCTCAGTTGCACATTATGCCATCCAGTCATTGTTTCCAGTCTAGACCCTTCATACAACCACAAATACTTCCTTTCCAGGTTCTTTTTAGCCTCAGGCCTTGCAATAAAAGGAACAATGGATCTTTGATCTTTCTTTCCCTTGATTGTTCTCTCATAAAATCATAGAATGGTTAGAGGTGGAAGGGACCTTAAAGATCATATTTGGAACCCAATGATATTTAAGGTCTTCTCCATCTCTAACCATTCTACTGTTCTATGATCTAGTTCAAGCCCTCCTACCATTGGCAGGGACACCTTCTATCATCCTAGACCAGGATGATCAAAGTCTTATCCAACCTGGCCTTGAACACTTCCAGGGATGGGGCATCCACAACTTCTCTGGGCAACCTGTTCCAGTGTATCACCACCCTCCTATGTGTCAACCAACCTTCGTTATAAACAATGGCTTGCTTTCATTAGCCTACCTATATTAGGTCCTGATCCCAGTAGAACTACCCTTGTAATAGCCACAAAGCCCAAAGCCTTTCCATCATCCTGATCCTTGCAGCCTGATTTGCTCCTGAAATATCTTTTTTTTTTTTTTTGCCAGAGATTCCCAATGCTACAGCATTGCCCTGTAGTATATCTCAGAGGTAATACTATTCTTTTTCTGATAGGAATATCTGTCCCTATTGCATCATAATAGCTGTCATTGCAAGCAGACTCTTGGCATGAGCAATGCTTCCCAATTCACTTTCCAAAAGCATTGCTCCCCTTCTTTCCAACACCAGAATGCCTGCAATTTGCAGTTAATGTTTGATGCATTCTTACTGCTGCTATATAAAGAGCAATGTAAGTTGTCACATCAGTGTATGACAGTAAAACGCCTCTGTTTACATAGCCCTGGTATTACCTTTCACCCTTTTATTCTCAAGCCTACATCTTTATGAGTTTCTGTCATTATAACTTCTAACTCTACATTTTGTCTTCAATACAATAGCTTTTCTTCGTTCGTGTTGAAATCTCATTGCTATTCCCAAACCATTTCTCTAGCCTCCCTACTTCATTCTGGACAATTCTTTCACCCTTTTTGGTGTATACAGTGTCTCATAGTTTAATATCATTCACACATTTGATCAATGCTTTTTTCTGTTTGCTTCTAGTTTAGAAGTAGAGATAGAGACATGTAATATAGCATGCAGTGATATTTTCGAAAGGGGTTATTATTAGAACAGCTGAAAAACAGTGATTCTGAGCATGCTTGCCTCGGTTTAATTTCTCAAGATGTCATTTCCAGTCCAAACGGTGCAAAGCAACACTTGTCACTGTCAATTAGCTATGACTGTGGTCCATCAATTTATTTCGGGTCCTGACAGCTCTTAGTACATTCACAAATCTCCATTCATTCTTTGGTACAATTTCAGCAGCCTCTGCTAAAAACTTTTAAGGTTGAGTCTGTTACATCCATTTGCTTCCTCTAATCCCACAAATGTCTGTTTCTCAGTGAAACAAAGCGTATGTCCTGTGAACCAGCCACTGGAGCATCCATCAGACAATGCGCCGTGCTAATGCACTCTTGTGTTCACTTGCTCACGATGCTGGATGTTTTCCCAAAAACCATTTCCTAGGTTGGTCACATCTTCATTTTCCTTCCCCTGCCTTTCCTCCCAAAGCCATTCATACATCTGGCAGAAAGATCTGGAGCTATTAAACTGAAACTGAAGACAAAATTTATTTCACGAGAGTGTCTGGGGCATGGTGTTCATGTTTCTGCTCGCAGTTAATACACAGGTATCACAGTTAGGTTTTTTGTGTGGATATTTATATATGAAAATGCATGGTTTTATGAATGGCATTCATTCAGGCTTTTTGTTTTCATCTATGCATGTTTAAGGATACATGCATTTGTGTGGTGGGAAGTGGATTTAGCAAATACATACTTGCCTGGATACCCAATTTATATGGCATGTGTTGTCCATGGTTTATTACAGTTTTTACAGACACTAGCCGTTTGTTTTCAGCCTGTGCTGATGTGTCCCTGTCCTGCTCAGCTCAGCAAGTTTAAGAGCTCAGGCCAGCCAGCTTCCACAGTTACTCCTACTAATACTTTAGAATTTACAGAAATAAAACCCCTTCTTCACTTTAGAAGGTGAATTACTGAGCATGTTACTACTGGGCTGGGGGTGGGGGGGGGGGGGAGGCCTCAGCCCCTCTACATGGGTGCAGCTTGCCTCCCACTCCGTCCCGGTCCCCCCATCTCACCCACAGCCGTGTCCTGCCTGGCCACAGACTCCCCTCGGGATGCCCTGCCACAGGGAGATGCCAACTTTGACTCGTATGTGTGCAGCAACCCTGCTGCTGCTGCTGACATCTTTTTCTCCATCACTTATTAGGCCTCTGTTAATTATTAAGCAAAATATTCATTCACGAGCCAGAATGTTTCTAGATGGTGACGTGTAATATTCCCCACGGTTTTTACATATTCCTTGCAAAGTCCTTGGAAATCCTACTGACAAGTTATAGAAAGGAGATATGACAGCATCTTGCTAATAGGCACTTTTGGGATACCCCCCTGCAGGAGCCCTGCCTTCTTCACACTCCTCTTCAAAGCAGAGGCAATAGAATGTGGCAGTTTGGTCGAAAGACAGTGAATATGCTACAGACCAGTGGATTTTAAATCAATGAAATAATAGATGTTTATAAAAACAACAACAACAATAATAACAACAACACAGCAACCAATGAGCTCTTCTCTCCAGTTCGAAATTAACTGATACACTATCTATCAATCTATTAGTCTATTGAATTCTGACATTTTTCAGCAGTTTTCCTAGTTCATTCTTAAATCAAAGCACACTTAAATCAAAGCTCTTTGCTGATCCCTTGATCCTTTCTGACACCTTGGAGTTAAAACATTCTTTTAGACACTGTGCCAACTGATTCAAACAGCACTAGGAAAGAACTGTCGTTCTTTACCTGGAAGATAAATGCCCTAATAAGAAGGTATAACAGTCCTTGAAGCTCTGCACTTACCACTTGCCTCAGACAAATTTAAAAAAAGAAAAGGAGCTTTAGAAGCATTAAGGTCAGTTAAAGAGATCAAGGAACTGGAAGTATACAGATCTCCATGACTACTAGTCTGTGTATCTTGAAACAAGTAGCTCCAAGTACGTTAGCAAACAACATAACTGAACCCAGGCATTGCTTTGACTGCCTGATTTTTAAAACAAGTGTGGCTCCCAGAAGTTAATTTTACAGTAACAAAATTCTGGGTCTCCGCCTCCTCTTTTTTAGCTATAAAGTTCTGCCCATCTGTAGGATGGGGTGAGGGATTTGATAGTCTCAGTGAAATGCACTACTTGAGAGAGAGGATATCATCTAACAAATCTAGACAACTGCACGTGTTTTTTCTGTGCCTATTCCACCATGGTATACGATGGCCCCATCAGCCTATTCAGCCCATTTTCTTCAGAGAAAGAAGAAAATAGCTGGCCACAGAGTATCTTGTGCAGTCTCTAACAAGCACTTTCCCATTCCAGTGCCCTGTGACACGTCTTGACTGAGGACAAGAGGATGAGCTGGGCATCAGGCGCAGCATTGGGATCAGCCAAGACTGGGAATCTCCCACACGTTGGTCCTTGTTACCCCAGGACTTCTTTGGGTAAAACTGGCACCAGAGCTTCACCAGTGAAAAACTAAATACAGGAAGGAGGAGGGGGCACTTATTCATCCCAAAGGATCCCTTATCGACTTAGGCATAGCCACCCCTTCAACAGAGAGATGGGAGTCATTGCTGCGTGCCACAGCAGGACTACTAAGCAGTGCAAAAAAACAAGTGTGGGCTGATGCCTGCTTTTAAAACATTTTGATGAATTCTTCATTCTCCTTCCAGTGTATCCACAACTTCTTTTTGCACTGGCCTACACAAACACACACAGAGTGAAGTGTCTGGAGTCTAATTTACTTTAGAAAGCTCTTGAGATGTGTCACCTCCACTGGGGTTAGATGTAAGGAATGGGATTTCCATTTTCACTTGTCTTCATTTCTCTGAAGGGCCCTTCATACCGGTGTTTCCACAGTGCAAAGAGGCCATCAGTGCTGGCACTGTACCCATTCTGAGGTGCATTTATACTTCAGGATATTATAAAAGTGTTTTAGTATAAATGATAATTTGGGCTGTCTCTACTTCTGACAACACTTAGACTCCCAAATTATGATCTCAGCCTCTGCATTAGATTAAACGCAATCCTGTATTTGCCTTTTGGGCTTTACAAGCCTTCAGCTATTAATTCCAGTAGATGTGGGAATAAGGCAGGGATATGTTGAAAATCTGGACAGCTTTCTTACGTGCAGAATACTAATGTCTTTGGGAGCATTTCAGACTTTTAAGGATATAAATTAATCATGCACCAGACTTCTCTCATCTCCTGTCTCCCTGTGGAGCTGGCTCTTTTGCCATTGGGGCTGATCATCCAGGGGAGAAAGTGCATTTTTGTGTGTCTGCAAGGGACCTACCACAGTGGTGACCATACCACTTACAGTGTGCTGTGCAGACTCACTGTAATACCACAGTGCAGCCAACGGCTGACGAGGATAAGGAGTTGCCTAGGGTCTGAAATGGGGAGGACCCTGAGTGGAGCAACGGCCATGGCATGTGGGGAGGGATGACAAAACTGACAGCAAAACAAATCGGAGCTGAGTGCTGTGGACAAAGCCTTGCTATGGGGAATGATCTGTGCCATGTAGTGGTGTTTAGTCCTACAGGCCTTGCCTGAATTTGGCCAGTCTGTATAAGAAGGTGCATGTCTCACCCTGTTTGCCCTAAATGATATGCCCTTGTCATTCACAGCTGTGGTGGGGTTGGCGAGTGCTCCGATTCCTCCATACAAGCCCATTCATTCCTTTAATTAACACTGACTTTCCCGTTGTTTCCAGCAGATTCAGTGCTTCTGCTGTTCTCTGCACTCTGATAGAAGAATGGCAGCTTGTTGAATCACCATCCCAAATGGACCAGGATTCAAAAGTGCTTTTTTCCCAAAGCATATTTTTGTGCTGCAAGCTGCAGTACAATCACAGCATGAGGAAGCAAATGCTTTTACACAAGAGGAGTAGGAAAGAAACTGGACAGCCCAGCCCCAGGTGTTTCCCTGGTATTCAAAGCTGGCAGACCCCAGGAGATGTGTACACTGGCTAAAAAAGATCTGTCTGCTCCAGGATGCAAGACTCTTTAAAGTCCAATGAGGACACTGTCCTCTGCCCACTGCACCCTTTCCTGTCCCAGTAGGTTCACCCACCTCATAGGGCCGTTGACAAGCAGCTCACTGAATGAGGCATGTGCCTCATTTTCTAACCTACAGAGGCCCTGCTTTCTCACCGCACAGTAGCTGCGCATTTCTGGGAGGTGGATATTTTCTTGTCTCTTGAGGACTATTCATTCACAAGAGTTGGTGGCTTCTTGCAGTTCTTCTACAGGGATAACATCCAGGAAGGTCATGGGAGTAGCTACTGTCCCTGGACACTGATGTAGGACATATTGGTAGGCAGTAAGTCACTTCTCAGCTCCTTGTCTTGCAGGAAGGGTGTATCCAAGAGGAACACTAGGATCCATCTAGTCCCTGTCTTTTTCTAATTGGGGGTCTTTTTCAGAATGTCTTTTTCTAGTTTTTTTCTTGCTTACAAACCAAAATGCTGAAAATTTCTGCAAAGATGCGGACAGGAGAAAAAAATGGGAAAAACTGTTTGGGAGAGTTCAGGTTTCTAGAAGCCAGATGGAAAAGCATGTTCTCTCAAGATTAACAGAATGTGCCACATGATATAGTACAATATGTGCTATATATTTAACACTGAGCAACATTTGGGCAATATTTCTGTATTGATGGCACGGCAATTTGTAAATGTAATGGAGAAGTATGTGTAACATTGTGTAAGCTTTGGAAAGTGTACTTTAGGCAAAACACCAATGTACGGAATGATGGCTTCCCTTATTGCAATACCCTGCAGAGACAATGGGCTGGGACAAGGTGTCAAGTAGGGTAGACCCTGGCAACCTGCATTTATACATGGAGACAATTAATACCTCCAGTAAGCATTTATAAGCCAAGAAATTATTCCCACATGGGGGATGATTTACCACCATCTTTCACTAGTATCTCCCCCATCTTCACCTGCCTATCCATGCCCTCTTTTATTGTTGGGTTGGGGTTTTTTTAAGCAGGAGATAAAAAAAGAGAAGTTGGGATGTACTTATTTATGTATTTATTCTCAGTTGCTTCCACCTCAGCTCCTGCTGCTAAACAGCTGCTTGGAGGCCTACTTCTCCCTTTGGGGCTTACTGATCTCCCAGATGAATAATGTCCCCCTTCACCTCCCCAGCAGCTGGCGCCCGGCCGACGTGCAGGCAGGATGCTGACAGTTATTGGGAAAACATTTGGCGTGCAGGCAGCTGCCAGAAAGCAAAAGTCACTCTGAGCAGACCAGGGTGTGGAGCATCTCAGAGACTAAACTACTCCCTGGCCCTTTTCTCATTTACAGTAATTCTTTCCAATAAGAAATGTGCTGCCAGGGCCTAGAGCACTCATTAATTAGTTAATCCTGGACTGAATGCAAAATGCAAGAATGATTGAAGACTGTTGTAGATTGTTTCAGTCTTGATCGGCTTTTTTATTTTTTTTTTCCAGTCCTGCCTTAATGTGTCTCTTTTCTACGTGAGTTTTTACTAAGGCTGCTTCCAGGGAGTGGCAAACAGGCAAGTGTAGGGCCAAGTCCTGCTGCACTTGCACTATAGCAGTCAAGGTGTATCTTCATTAACAGCCTGCTATTGGGACAGAGTGCAGCTTCAACAAGCTCGTGGGTGGCAACAAGTTGGAGGGTGGGGAGTGACAGATATGCCAGAGGGCAGAGCTGCCATTCAGAAGCACCTCAAGAACCGAGGAAACAGACCAACACGGTGTTCAGTAAGGACAATTGCCAAGTCTTGCGGTGAGGGAGGAATAACCCCAGTACTGCTGGGAGGGGGTAGATGGAGAGAATACAGCTCTGCACAAAAGGGCATGGAGGTCCTGTGTACCCTTGCAGGGAAGAAGCCCCTATGACTCACTGCACTGTTATTAACAAGTGTGTAGCTAACGAGACACTATTCACATCTGGAGTGCTGTGTCCAGCTGTGAACTCCCCAGCACAAAAAAAGGTATTGACAAACTGGAATGAGTTGAGTGAAAAGCCACTGGGCTCATTGAACTGGACTAAAGACATCCAAGGAGAGAATGAGAGGCGGCTTTGTTCGGTCTGTAAGAGGAGGCTGAGGAAGATCCATCTACAGCCATCAGGCAACTAAGAAAAGGGTATAGAGAAAATGAAACCAGACTGCTGTTGAAGGTGTGCAGTGAAAGTAAAATTAAAAACATCAGGTGAAATTATTATTGTATAGAAATTTTTAAAAACTAAAAAAATATTGGAAGTGCCCAGAGTGGCTAGGGGATCTTCATCCTTGGGAATATTCAAACTTCGGCTGGGCAAGACCCTGATCAACTTTATGTCACTTTAAAGTTAGCCCTACAATGAGCAAGGCACTGGGGTGGATGATTTCCAAAGATCCTCTGTCACCTAAATTACTCTATGACTTTATTCTGTGATGCTAGAAAGTATTTGGATCACCTACTGTAAAAGCTTTGGGTCACAAGCATTTTGAAGACAAACTGCTGTTGGCAGGTGTGGTTGTTACTACTTTGAGTCATCATCTGCTTTTCCTCGTCAAGGTTGGTCAGTTTACAAGTAAAATATTAGGCAGACTTAGGAAACGGCCACACTACAGTTCAGAGAGTGTGTGATGTGATTTTATGGCTCGTTGACTATTGGTCTGTGGCTGAGAAGCAAACCAGAGCATCTTCCAGGGTGTCCTTGTCTGCATATAGTAGTACTGGTCCTGCTGCAACCATGATTTCTGGTTCCTGCTGCTTTTCCTACACTGATTTCCTCCACAACCCATGCTTTCTTCCCAGCCATTCTTATTACAGTGTCCCAAAAGACCGCCTGCTCCTCTCCCCCAGCCTGGAAAAGCAAGGTCACTTTTTATTCTGTGTTACTTTCTTGTTTCTCTAAAACCAACACTGTGTTACCTTATTCGTGTAAGTAGTCACATTAATACTTTCTTTTAATAACTTCAGCAGGGTTTATTTCTTTCTGTGGAAAATATGACATGAGATTTTGACTGAAATGGGATTTTTTTTCTTAGCAAACTTGCCATTTTACTATGACATCCAACATAACATTAAATCTAACATCGTGATAGATGAAAATGTCACAGATTTCATATTACTTTTCAGTAATGTAATAACAATACTATTAACACCCAAGTAAAGCACAAAAATAACTTGTTCTTATTTGTAAATGCCATTTTCTATTAGCTCTAAGACACCTGAGGCACTGCATAGTTGGAGGGATTATTGCACTTCTCAGGTAGTTGCAGCCACTTATGGCTTGGACTTCTGCCTCAAAAGCTTGCCTCAAGGCTCCATTAATAGCCAGTTATGCAAAGCTTGATGTATCTTATTGCTTAATTATGCACTTTTCTTCCTCTCCGTGTGATGCCAAGCAGATACGAAAGGATTTGGAAGAGAATTTAGTCAAAATGTGTTGATCGCTGGGAAGTGTCAGAATAAAACCTCCTTGAATAATGGAGGGTAGACAGAACCTGAAGTGAGTATGTACATCTTCAGTGTCCAGAGAAGAACTTTTTCTATTGATGTGAAGGGTGAAGTGTCTTGTAAGACTGACACTTTAAGAAAGAGAGCAGGAGAGCCCATCCTTCTTCCACAGCACAGGCAAAGAGCTCTCTAAACCCATCACGGCTCTAAAGCATAAAGCAGGTCTACTCTTTGGCTGCAGGTAATAATTCAGAGTGGAAAAAAATCATTGAAAGGTATTTTGACAACATAGTCTATTCTTGCGTGTTCTTTCTTCATTCCCATGAAGCTCTTGGTGCTTCAGTGAGAAAAGCTGAAGGACCAGCAGGCAAGCCAGAGTTATGGCTATATGCAGAAATAAGAAATAGGAAATCTCTTTAAGGCATAAAATCTCCCAGCAGAATTTGCTGTCATCATCTTCTCTACCCCAAAGGAGGCTAGGGAATTGCTTTCTGCAGATAAATGTTATTGATGATCTTTTCAGAGCTGATTCTATTCTCATAATTAGAGAAGTTGGACACATGGTCACCAGAACAGCTACTGCTGCTCCCAGGAGGTTTAACTTCCATATTTGACATCAGGAATCTCTTAAGTTGTTTTATATTCCCTCATTTCTGACAAAACTAATTCCAAGACAGCTAAGGCTGTTACAGATTTAAGGGTAGATGGGTCTAACCTAAGAAATTATATTCTGTGGTCATATCTCTTCCTATTAGCTGGTTTGGATCCAGGCTTTATACTTAGGTTTGTCTCTAAAATATAGTTTTACCACTAAGAAAGAAAGAGACTGCTAAAATGTGTTGGAACAATTTGATAAAGAGTTATTTAAATGCAAATAAGCATCCTGCACTACTGAGTCAGAGTCCACACTCAGGACTGGCAGCACTAGCAGCTTCCTACTCGTCCTCACCTGGGGCTGATTGACTCTGGTAATTGCTGGCCCATCTCAATTGCCAAGAAGAGAGGTAAGCTGAGCAGCTGCCACATGTGCGTTGGCTGGCATCTGTGACAGAGAGGGAATGACTGCAGAAGGAAAAAAGTCACAGGGATCTGTGGGTGACTTTCAGAGTGGCCAGTTTAGTGGAGCACCAGTTGTAGCACTGAAAGGCTCATGCTGTGTGTGGCAGAAGCCATTGCTTGTTGCGACATGAGCTGAAAGGAAAGCACCTTTCCATTTCAGAGGAAAATGAAGTCTTACCAGCTATTTCATTTTCTGAAAATTAATTTTTTCCAGTCGCTTGGGTTATTTTTTTAAACAAAGGGTTCTTGTATCTTTACAGCACTCTGGGAATGTGCTACATGCATTTTAGTGGCCTTTATTTTGCCAGGCAGTGCTAAGAGCCAAATTCTAAATGAGAATTGAGCTCTTGGGGTCTGAGCAAGGACTTCTGTAAAAGGGCTGTGGCCAAAGATGGGCTCTGGCTATCATGCTAAGGAAGGTTCACAACATCAGGTAGGTGTCTGCCACTCAGCCCAGAATTACTACAGCACCACCGTGCAGGAGCACAGCTTATTAGTAATGTGTTTTAAATCTGTGGTTTACTTTTAGTCCACTGTCCTATCACATCTCCCGGTCCATTAGATGTCTGAATAGGCTTTCCTGTATTCTTTCTGTGACCAAACCTGTTCCCATGACCCATCTTTAGCAGGGGTCTAGGCACAGTTTTATTCAAGACTGCTCATGTTCATCTAAACACTGGCTGGACAGATCTAGTAGAGAGGAAAGACGTGTGCTCCTGCCACAGATCTCCTAGTCCTGCTGAACTCTGGTGCTTAGGACCTCAGCACAGTAGGTGCTACTGAGTTTGGCTCACCCAAAGGTTTTGGCAACAGTATTTCAAATGTGGGATTTCTGCCTAACCTTGTCAGTCTGCCAAGGATTTCAACTTTCTGTCATGGGAGATTCTCTTGGGTTGAGCTGAACCAGCAAAGAAAACATTTATGCTACTAGCTATTCCAGCTCCAAGGTTCACTACGTTACTTTAGCTTTACACTCTTAGAATGAGCGGTAGCTTGCAAAAGTGATCTTCTACTAAGAACAGCAAGAATCCTTGTATGAAGCAATTAAGCTCTTTTTCTCTCCAGATCACTGGTATCCCCAGTCATTCAGTTTTCACACCACCACTCTTCCAATGACTATTCATTTCCCTTTTACTGCCTGCTGTCCTTCCTAGCCCCTTGCCTCACATTTTGCCACTAGTCTCTGTTTCTCCTTAACAGACATCTCACGAGCTCCAGAGCTTCCCGGCTGATGTTTATTCGTAGCTAGTCCCAGGCCATGCACTCCTCTGCCTTGTTCTCAGTATCCATGGGAACATCCTCATTGTCCCCCTGCTCAAAACAGGGATTCAGTGTCCACCTTCACTTTAGAGATTCACTTCTCATCTGCTGCATGAGAGAGTGCCCTGCCTTCCTACACGATGCAGAGTTTGTAACAGGCTTTTCTACATTAATTCTGTATTCTTGTGTCCATCTTCTAAGTTGAGAAAGTCTTCCTTTGCCAGGATCTGAAGACAAGCACTTTTTTTCTAAACTTTTGGCTGGCAGAAATAAATCCATTGAAGACAGTTTCCTAGCTGCTGTGTGCGCCTCCCCTCTCGCTGGCCATGCACGTTTGCATGCTCTGTGTCCACCACAGCCCCAGGTTCCCACCTGGGGGTGCTGGGGGAGATATTCAAAGGCAAATATTGCTGCTTACTCTGGGAAGACTGGAGCAATGGTCTGAACCACTACTGTGCAGCCCCAGTTAGTGCTGTTCCCTAAGACAAGTCTGGGGAAAGACTTGAGCTATAACAGGGACTGTTTTCTCCTTCATACACTCAGAAAGCTGAATGAAGGAGGGACATGCTCAAAGTTCCTGCTCCTCCAGGCACCACAACTGTTTAGTAAATCAGTGCAGATATTGAGTTATGAATCTAGGATGCTGATTAATCCTTCCCGAGGACCTGTTCTTGCCTCTGGGTTGCTTTCCACACAGCAAGTCCAGCAGAATGGAGCAGCTCAGACATTCCAAGATTTGTATGCACTTGCTGTTTCTCAGCAGGGAGTCACCGCTTGCCTCACCCCCACTGACACCAGGGAGGTCCATAAATCAGTTCCAGAGTGATAGTGCAGCCCTCCTGATGCTCATTATGCATCTCACTGCTGGAGGAAAGCACCACCTTTGGTGCCAAGTACACTAGGGAACATGCCTGGGTTTAAAAATACTCCATGGGAGGGAATCACAACATTTCCAAAGCTTGGCCTCTTGCATCACAAAAGCAAAGCATGCTCCTCGCCATGTCTTGGATGATAACAAAAGCCCAAGGCCAACAAACAAAATCAACAGCTTCAAAACAACACAGCTGCTTAGGTTTTGTATACAGAGTTTGTTGCCACAGACTGGCCCAGAGTCACCATCTCGGATTTCCCTGCTAGAATGATGGAAATATAAATAGGGGCTATAAACCCAAAGTATTTCCAACTCATACATCCAAAGGATAGAAATTATAGTCTCTTAGCAAGGAAAATGTTCGAGGGTAGTGAGGTAATGGGACCTGGTTACAGAGCTCATTTCTCTGAAAAACTTTAATACAGCATGGAAATTTTTCCAATGTCCTTGATGCAACCTCTGTTAAAGTATAAAATAATCCCCTACTTCAGTGGAAAAGCCCTTTCCTTTGAGAATGAACTGCTGAGCTCCATTTTGGGAACAGTTTCTTTCCAGCTGCTGTTTCCAGAGATTTCTGAATGGCTCCGAAGGCACAGTGTCAGCAAGGAATGAGATCTGGCTGTTCGAAAGATAATCCATCGCCTGTTGGTGTACCTAGAAAGGGCCTCACTTTTCTGTGCCTTTGCTGAGAGTTGCTGCTGTTGAACCATAGGAGTCCCGGCTCCAGTCTTGCTAAATAACGTTCTGGAAGTCCATGCCATGAGTCACGGCACTGAATGAGGGACTTTTCTCATTTGATTAATTACATTACCATGCGTGCCCTTTACTTGTTGACTCATAGCCATAAGAGCCTGGGATGTGCTGCGTATGTAGTAAGCTGATTAAAGGGGGAAGGTATGGCAATGCATGGATGTGTACGACAGCTTTTTGAAATCCCTCCTGATCTTCCCACCCACTGGGCATTGATTCAATATGGAGTTCAATCGTCAGGAAACAAACTTGCTCCCTCATCTGCGTCGCACATTGCAAGGAGGTTGCCAAATATGGCTAAGCTTTTAGAAAGAAAAGAGAATCCCCCCACCAGTGAATTTATGACCCTTGTCTTGGCTTGTGCCTTGTTGCTGTGCATGCCTGAGTGACATGGAAACTGCAGCAAATCTCTTTGGCCTGTTTCTACACTCTCACACTTGCAGCTATGTTGGATTTTTCCTTTTTTTCATGACTAGAGGGTTTTGTTTGGTTTGTTACCTTTGAACACAAACAACCTATGACGAGGCACAAGGAAGAGCAATATGTGTCAATGACAAAGGGAAAGAAGGAGAGGGAACTGGGAGGCTAGAAATGTTGCTGAGTGTTTGAAAGTGAAACGTGCCTCCTCTCATCTCTTCCAGGTCCTTCAAGCCCGACTTTGTCCTGATCCGGCAGCACGCCTACAGCATGGCGCTGGGAGAGGACTTCCGCAGCCTTATCATCGGCCTCCAGTACGGTGGAATCCACACGGTCAACTCCCTCTACTCCATCTACAACTTCTGCAGCAAGCCCTGGGTGGTAAGTGACAATCCAGCTCTCCTGCATGCCAACACTGCAAAGTAGATATGTGGTACCAATGAAGCACCAAACTCAGCTTCCAGTCTGTCGCATAGAAATTTGTAACTCTAGGCTAAAACAACCTTAAGAATCCAGCTGGGAAATCTTGGGGAAAAAGCTACCAACACTTTTCCTTTATCAGCCTTTAGTGACATCAAGGTGTTATTTGCTCACCCAGAGTAGGACAATTCACCTGTTCCAGACACTAATGTGTCACAAAGAGCTAACAGTACAGTAACACTTGTAAGGCAGAGTAGATAATTAGTAATAGGTTAATAATATCAGATTAATAGTAGCACATCTCTGGCCTGACCAAAACATGGCAAAAAAACCTTAACAGAAACATTAACATTTGCTGGTTTAGAAGGAATCAGAACTACACTATTTTTATCTTCTTTCCTTAAATGCACACTTGTGGCATCCAGATGATCCAGCCTAAGACTAAGATTATCCATTCCTTGTAGAAGTAGGTGCAACTTGCATTTATCCTATTAAGTCTTCACTTCCTACTTTTTCTGGGTGGTGTTTTGTTGTGAGGTGCTTTATTGTAGCTGAAAAGAAAGGCAGGAAAGGTAGAGAGATGATTTCTTCAACTGCTATGTCGAGGAAAAAAGGGAACATACAATGACAAAGACCTGGGAAAGAGGCATAAAGAAAGTGGAAAGCATGTGGAGTTTTTCAGCTGCTTCAGAAGAAAATATAAGATTATCATACAGTATTGGTTCATGGAGCCTGAAAGACTGCACCTTGGAAACATCTTGGGCTGAGTCAGCTCCTGGAGAGAACAGGACAGTGTCTTGAGGTTTTGTACTGGGAGCCCCCTTTACCTGTTCTTTAAATTCTGCCAAGTTCACCCCAAAATCTCAGAAAACCTTAAAAAATATTATAATTGGCTTCTCTCAGCTGAGGTCTGTAATGACTCAGACTTTTATTTCCATAACTGTGCAGTGTTGGATTTAACTCCTTTCTTACCAGAAAGATACCAGTGTAACAAACGTAGTCTTCTCATTTTTCACCCTTTGATGACATTTGGGGGTTTTGCTGAGACCAAAAGCAAGGTCTTGTCTTTTCCAAAAATATTGCAGTGCAGTAATGAGAGTAGTGAGGAAAAACTTGCTTTTCCATCACTGTAAAGGTGGATGATGCACATTTGACCTTAGTCCCCATTTGAATGACAAGGGTTGCAGGGAATGGAGAGGGGAGGAAGATGGGGTCAATACTAAGCTCAGTGCAACACCTTTGCATTTTTTCCGACACTTGGTCCTACCCACATGAAAATGTTGACCCCAATGACCAGGCAAAAAGCCTCTCTATTTACACTGGCTTTTGCTGAAGAAGGCAGTCATGTGGTCCATTCCATCCGATTTTGGGGTTGAGTCAGAGTTAGTTCACACTTTTCAACTCTTGCCTTGTAATTACATTTCTGATGGTGTGCAGGGGCCTCAATATGTGACAGGCCTATTTTTAGGAATCTAGAATAAAAGAAAACAAACAAACTCAGCACAATGAAAAAAAGAAAAAACAAGGCTGGCAAGGCAGTGTGGGAGAAATTGGCTCTGCCAGTAACTTGGCTTTAGCTATTCTGGGTCTGGTTGTGCCATGCTTTCCTCATGGGGAATACAGCTGGCTCAAACAACCTTCCCACAGAAGTCAAGGAAACCACTTGTAAACACTTAAAACAGGTTTGCAGAATGCCTCATTTCCCTCCTGTCCCCCTCTTCCCCCCATCACCCCTCAAAACCAATGATTTTAACTCACTAAGTAATCTAAGAACTCAGGGGGGATCTGAGCTGGTATTTGGCACCACTGAAATTTTATCAGGTTGAAGTTCAGGTAGAGATTGCAGTGGGGCATCTGAGTGCAGAAAGCTTCACTGGCAGCAGAATCAGAAAATTCTGATTTTTGTGATAGCTGGGAAATGAGAGATAGGGACAGACTGGTGCATGTTCCACTCTGATTGCAAAACAGGCGTCTTGAAATAAGAGATCTGCTTAACAAAGATTACTGGAAACTTTTTGGACCTAAATAAAAAGTTGAGATACATGAAGAAATGAAATTAAATACCCCTGGGAAATGTGCATTTCACTCTCACTTTTTATTTTTTCCAAAAATGGTTCCATTTCATAGAAATGTTTATGATTTTGTGGAGGGGGGTGGAAGAGAGATTCTTTTTTCTTGGCAATTTCCAACAATGTTTTTTCTCAGCAACTCTAATTACAATCAGCTGACTTTGGGCTTGAGTTTACTCAAACATGCAGCTCCATTTTTAATGACATTTGCCAGGTTTCCAGAACTGCAATACACAAATTTCTTCAAAGGTTAAAATTTGCATTGAACACAGGCATAGTTTAAAATAGGCATTTCTAAAAGAAAAACAGAGTATTCAGGGGGATTTCACACACAGAGAAACAGCTGAGAAAGTTTTAGGATGATCCCAGAATTATTGAGAAATACCACTATAAGCACACTAAACACAATGCTTCAACCACTAATAATAATTTTTGTGCTAGAAAAGTTACAATACAAAATAGAGTGGGAACAGTGCTCAGAGTAGTACTCACATTACATGTCCATAATTGCAAGGCAACTGTAAGACTCCAGGAAACATGAAGTCTTGAGGACAGTCAACTACGGAGTCCAAGAGACTCCCAGCCAAACTGTCCTTGACCATCAAGCAATATAGGCTCCCTGCTGACCTAGGCACTTTCAAAATATGCAAAAGGCCCTGAGCTCCTCTGAATGGATCTTTTAATTTCTCTGTAAAGCCTCCCTGCAAGTAATTCTGATGTCCTACCAGCCAGGCAAGGCATTTCACTTGCCTACCTAGTTGTAAGTACTTAAAACCAGGCTCTGCCACATGGCCTTGCCCCACGTCTTGCTCCGTGGTCTGGATACAATCTCCTTAAACCCAGTGTGACCACAGAAAGTAAGAACCGATACCAAAACGTGGAAGTGACAGTTTTATCTAGCTGAACTGCTAACAGTAACATTCATACCCATGTCAAAAGCACCAGGGGGTGCTGCTTGAATGCTGCCATCACGTATCTAAGAGGCTGCTGCACCACGTAACATGGGTGTCTCTTTGTCAATATCTTGTCCCTAACAACTGGGGGCAAGGCAGGGGAAAAAGAAAGAGAAAAAGGGAAAGGAAAATGAAAATGAAAAGGAAAAAAAGAAATAGAAAAAGGGAAAAAGAAAAAAAAAAGAGAAAATAAAAAGGAAATAAATAAAAAAAGAAGGGAATTGTCTCATGAGGTTAGATACCAAAGTCAGACCTTTTTGCATGCTGGGCTCCATTGAAGAGGCTCCCAGATGACCGAGTCTCATCAGCCCATCTGAAACACTTGCTATTTCAGCAGCAGCTAAGAGCTGTATGCTTCAAAAGGAAGCCCAAAGAACCAGTCAGGACGCTGTATATCAGCTGCACAGTTGTTCCAGTTATTTTGTTTGAACTGTTTTCCTAGGATAAACGTGTGCTGCCTCAACATCACGGCATCCATGCTTCGCCAGGGCTGCATGCACACGCAGCGAGGGCTGTGTGCTGCTCTCAGCCAGGCTGTTTTTCCTCTTCTCCTTGTGCCTGTGTCATTCTGTTTAACTTTTAAGGCCTGTTTGCTCACTTTGCTAGTCAAAACAGGACTTTATTTTTCTTTTCTAGGATGTGCAGGGGTTAGTGTAAGTAATTAAGAGAAGCAAGCTGTCCTCCTTCCCCAACATCAATACTCTCATTGCCAATAATAATTACTCCACGCGGGGAATTTTTCTCTTATCTGCTGATGCATGTGAGAGGGGGGTGGTGTTAATGATGGGATATGCCATCTCTTGATGTTTTTCAGTTTTCATAAATGCCACATTTTGACCTGCAAGATTAAGAAAAAGATAGTTCGCATATGTTTACAAATCTCCTGGCAGCTGCCCCTTCAGCATGTGGCCTAGGTCTGGCACACACCTTGCAGCCTAATTTTTTTGCACACTGGCTGCACTTTTTTTTCACACCTGCGTCATCCTTTAATTCCCAATGGGATATCTCTTCACCACCAAGTGAAGTTTCAAGTTCTTGTACAGAAATGCTTTTGCTTCAACTAGCCCAGTGACCAGGACAGGAGCCCTAATGTAGCTACTCAGGAGAAAACGTTCTCAGCAGCTCTCCCTTTGTCTGTAATGGAACCTTAAAGTTCTGATTTGGGACATTTACTGACTTCAGCTATTGTTCAGAGGCGCTCAGAGCATGTAGGATTAGGCAGCTGATGCTACTGGGAAGAAAGAGGGCCTTCTTTTCCTTCCCCTGTTCCCTAGGTGTCTGTTTCCTTCCCTTAATCTGTGTGTTATCTCCCTCAGGTGACGCATCTTCCCATCCCCAGCTTTGATGGGAAGCTTAAAAGACTTGGCTCAGGTTGGAGGCCTCTATTAATTTAACTTGATTTTACCAAATTCTAGGGGTCTTGGAAACTAAATTCAGTTTCCAAATTACTTCGCAAATAGGACATCAACAGGGAATTCAGTCACGTCTACCAGCTCAGCAGGAAACAAAATTTTTACCCGTGGAGCAATTCCAAGTCAGTTTATTCTCTAAACATCCATGAAAAAAATCAAGTTACCTTATTCAGCTTGACTCCCCCTTCTGCAAGGCTGCCAGTCTAATCACTCCACCAAGCACTACCAGTTCAGTGTTGCCTGTGGTAATGGGGCTGTACCTCTTCAGAGATGAAAGCAGGATGGCCAGATGTATGATTGTAACGAAGCAAAGTTGCTCCTGAGATCTGGGAGGTTTCTGGGATATATATCACCTCTTATTCTTTTTGGTATATCAACACTGCTTCAGCAACGTTTTCTGTCATGGTTATTAACTTCTGTCTTACAGTTTGGGGATTTTCTCCAGCTGATCAGTGACAGATTGCACAGGGAGGCTGCAGACAATGTACAGAATGGTCTGCTCGCTTCACAGATGGCTGAAGCGGAGCAGGAATTTGCTGTGCTACACTTCTGTTGGGGTTTTGGAACCTGATCAGAAATCAAAACTCAGTCCTACCACAGGGAGCTTTGTATCTGGTTGGGCACAGATAAATTATACAGTGTATAATAGTGACAACAGTGGTGATAGTGGGGAAGTTCATGGTGACAGGTGGGGGACAATGGCAAACGTTCACCCTTACATGTGAAATACCAGCACTGTTGCTTTGCCCATTGCAGTTACACACTGCTTTCTGTAGATACCGTCCCCACAGACTGGTGCCTCCCTCGGACCCCACTGGTAGATGGGACAGGAGTAGCAGATGAGCTCCCCTTTCTCTTGCCATGCAATGGGGGCTGTTGGGAAACCCTTGGTTCATAATAAATGTCAGTTATGATTGACTGTGGGCTTGTGCTTCCTTGGTCTAACACTCAAACAAGGTAGCACTGGCAGTTCCTTCTCATCATCTCTGTCCTTTACCAATTCCCCTTCACTTCAGCACAACAGATAGATGTGCCTTGCTTTCATTTGGCTGTTGGCAGAGATCCAAGGGAGAGCTGTGATTTACTTTGTCTCTGCTCAGGAGTGGTGACACTGGTCACTGCTTTGAGACCTTCCCTCTACCAAGAAGGGCACCTCACCCTTTCCCCAGCCACATTCAGAAAGCAAAGCCTGTTCATAGCAGATCTGTAACTAAACCCAAACTGATCCCCGTCTGAACTCGAACCCCTTCTCCACTCTCTCAGGTTTGTGTACACAGGCTGGCTTGCCCCTGGGTATAGCGCACTATCAGCAAGTTTGCTGATGACACCAAACTGGGAGGAGTGGCTGACACACCAGAAGGCCATGCTGCCATCCAGCGAGACCTGAACAGGCTGGAGAGTTGGGTGGGGAGAAATTTAATGAAATATAACAAGGGCAAGTGTAGAGTCTTGCATCTGGGCAAGAACAACTCCAGGTACCAGTATAGGCTGGGAACTGACCTGTTGGAGAGCAGCGTAGGGGAAAGGGACCTGGGGGTCCTTGGTGGACAGCAGGATGACCATGAGCCAGCACTGTGCCCTTGTGGCCAAGAAGGCCAATGGCATCCTGGGGTGTTTTAGAAGGGGTGTGGTTAGTAGGTTGAAAGAGGTCCTCCTCCCCCTCTACTCTGCCCTGGTGAGACCCCATCTGGAATATTGTGTCCAGTTCTGGGCCCCTCAGTTC
>VXBJ01000704.1:629136-755552 GCA_013400055.1 Nycticryphes semicollaris | reverse complement strand
GCATTCCTGTGTGACCTGTTCTAGGTGTTCCTGCTCTGGCAGGGGGATTGGACTAGATGATCTTTCAAGGCCCCTTCCAATCCCTGATATTCTGTGATTCTGTGAAATCAGTCCTGGTACAGGCAGGGACCAGCACCTGCTATTGCAGAAGAAAAGGCAAGAGACTGTGATAGGTGGCCACCCTGAAGGCCCATAGTATTTTGTAAATACAGCAACTTCGTACTTTTGTTGCTGCTCACAGGTCAAGAAAGCAAGCTGGGAAAGGCATAATAACATGTTTCTCTCACCTCCTGCAGCTGTATCAGAACATTTTGCAAGCACTTACCTGTTACGCAATAAGCCACTGACATCCACTGTGTCTGTTTTTTGTTCCCCTTCCCTCACCCCAAGTTCTCTCAGCTCATTAAAATCTTCAACTCGCTGGGTCCTGAGAAGTTTCCCCTCGTGGAGCAAACGTTCTTCCCAAGCCATAAGCAGATGGTGAGTACCTTTGCTTTCTTCTGATGTCAGCATGGATAGTGGAAAAGCAATAAATGTGAGTTGGGCATGAGAGATGGTGGTGGGAATGTTGGGAAAAGTCTCAATTTTACTTCCAAAGAACTATGTGCTAAAAAGCAATATGCAAAAAGCACTGCTCGGGAACCTCTTTCCTTCCTTGCCCAGCCCTCCCCCAGGTCACATATGGACCCTGAAAAAGTGAACAATGAGAACAGGCTCAAAACCAAGACAAAAAGCCATTGTAAAATCTAATCAACAGAAGTTCATCCCTTAGAGCAAAGTATCACTTTATTCAGATAAAGTGGATTATTCTCCCTTCCTGGAATTATTTAAAATACATTGGTAATTTGGGACATGAGCCGTAAGAGATGTTTGTTTTGCAGTGTCAGTTTGCTTGGTCTTTCATGTGGTTGCCATCCATTTTTCACATTTATCAGCCTGACTGGGTACTCAAAGCAAACTGGTGTTTTAGAAAAAGAGTTTGTTTCAGCTTGTAACGTCTCCTTTGCACAGTGGCTCTGGGGTCTAGGCTTCCTGACAGTAACCAAACACTCAGTGCCCTGTGAGGCTGACGGGCACCCTACCAAACTCTTAGGGCACCTTCCAAAGAGGTGGTTGGGTGCCTTTAGTCCTGGAGAGCATGGCAAAGCGAGCGCTTTTGTTTAAAACGGTTTGTGTCTCTTGTTTTCCCTGGGCTCAAAAGATGAGTAGTCCTTCATGAATTTTTACTCCCAGCTTGCACCCATGAGTTAGTGGCTCTTTTCACCTGGCTGGGGGAGACTCTGTGTCAACCATGATTCCCCACTGTGTGAGCTGCTGCCCGGCTGAGCATATTTCCGACGCTTAATGGTGGTGAACTCGAGCAGCATTGGCATTATCCCTGAAGAACAGGGGTGTCAAATTGGGGCTCAGAAACATTCAAGCCCCTCTTTTCTCACACACACTCCCAACCAGTTGCTGTCCTGTGGGCCAACCACAACGCATGATACAGCTTAGGTATCTGATGGTTGATATAGAGACTTAGTGGGAGCTTCAACATTCAAACAGAAGTCTCACTTAGATTCTTGGGAAGAAAACCCACTGCTGGTTGCTAGGTACCTGAATACCTCGAAATGCCCATCCTTCGTCTCTCTTTTCCAATACTCTGTTCTCCACCTCTGCTGTGCAGGCAACAGCACTCCGATAATTCACGGGCGCATCACGAAGGTAAGTACAGTCATGAGCGCTGTGAAGCACTCTAGTAACGCAGTGGTAAGAGTTGTGTTATCGTTTAAGACATAAAGAAATGGATGGTCCTTAAAGACTATGGGACAGTTTGTTGCAGACTTTTAGGACAAATTAGTTGATAAATGCTGTTGCGTTTAGTTCCTGCTGATTTATAAAGAAGGGATTGTGACGTATGCAATGTTTCAGGACAATTGTGACTTTGTCGGATCGTCACTGCAGAAATAGCATTTTTAGTAGATTTGATTAAGGTGAGGTGGTTGAATACTTCAGGCTAGTACCATTTTGCTTTATTTCCTTGCCTGGGAATCTGATTCTTGATTCCTCAGTGTCTAAATGCATTTGTTACCAGCACGCCAGTTTGGTTTAGTGGACCAGTGATCCCAATTCCACGTATTTGTCATCTTTATAACCGATCACCTACTTGGAGATGCTATTTGCTTACTTGCAGATGTTATCTCTTACTTCCAATTGAACACAGGAACCTTTTTAAGCTGTCAATAATCTCATCTGAACACAAACAGAATTGTTGACACGCAAGCTTGAGTGATCTGGTTCACATCAGTCACTTTCCAAACATTCAGACAAGCAACAACCCACTTGGGCAAATTCAGGCCAGCCCTTTCCAGGTGGGGGGTCTGCCTCACAGAATGAATGCACATAACCTCTCAAGATCTTTTCTGGGACCACCTTCACAGTATCCTGTGCTGTGAAAGGTGGAGAGGGCAAGTGCTTACGCTAAGCAAGCTCTGCGGCAGCCATTGCTCCACTGAGCTGCTGTGGAAGTTGCTTGCCCACTGTGCATCAGCTTCTCCACGTGTCAGATAGAAATACAACGATCTCCCTTTCCCACTCTTTTTCTTCACTTTCCTGGAATCATTTTCAAAGCTGTACCAGTTAGCGTTCGTATAACACACTGCGGTCCTTTGACAGCTGACCCCCTGGAAGTGTTTATAACTAGTGTTATGGTTTCACTTCTTTGCAACGTGATATACTTTAAGCAATGAAGTTCTTGCATACAAGATCCTCATCCTTCTATGTCCAAAACTTTCCAAAGCTTACTTTCTAAACTGCTGGATTAAAAATAGAACAGATTTAGAAATCCGCTTCATTCTTTCATCTGTGTAGAGTACAGATTTTCCTAAGCTACAAGTGAGATAAAGGTTATTTCTAACAGTAAGCCCATTGTTTTGAGCATTTTAATTTAGTTGAAAATGCTTTTTCTAAAGCTTCCTTCTCACAGACAACAGGGCGCTTTTAACCAGCCTTGAAAAGCAAACATTAAGAGAGGACACAAGGCTCTGACATTTCACAGCAGAAAAGATCCGAAAGATGAATCTCTCTTCCCTTTGCCATGGGGGGCAGGTACCTTTTAACCCTCCTCCCAGTGATCAGCTTACTGGAAGTAAAAGCAATCTGGCAACTGCTCTTCTAGGGCCCTACTGGTGCTACGGGACAGCCATGATGACTGCCTTACTCTGTAGTGACCCCCTAAGGCCAGTTAACCACTGGGATGCATTAACTTCGCCTCTCCCTGGGCTTATGACCCCAGTAACAATTCTTAGAGAGTTCAACCTCTTAAAAAGAAGGAGAGAACGCTGGAGGGATCTTTGCCAAAGCAGACGAATTGCCAGAGGTGGAATATCTGCTTTGGGCCCAATAAAATGGTATCAAGAAAGGGAAGGAAATGAATAAATCCATTTGTGTGTATTTGAAGTAGACAGAAACTAATATAAGTGAAGCAGAGACAGAATGTCTGTGATAGAAATAAAACCACTTTACTGTTTAGAATAAAAGGACACTATAAAAAGTGAACATTATGCAACATTACCTTAAAAGACAATATACATTCACTGAATATAAAATTTATAAATAACATGGAGGAAAACTGTAAACAGTGCTAGAAAATTTAGCAACAAATACATTCCTTCCGGACAAGATTTTTCACACGGGTTTGGTTCCCTCCCCAAGTTTCCATGACTATCAGGAACAGCAGAGTGGCTCTACGAAGGAAGGACAGCATCAGAGAGAAGGGGAAGCCAATACAGGCAAAGCAGCAGCAAAGGTTTAGTGGATTTTTAACGATTTTTCTCAAGACTGGAAGCCCCCAAAGCCATTTATTCTAAAAAAGACCCCCCCAAAAAATTCAGTTTTCTAAATTTTGTTCGGCCCTTGAAAGCTATAAAATACATTCTAAGTAATATATAGTCTCAGAGACATCGGAACGAATGGAAACTTGTTCCTGTGGAGGCCTTTATTTCAAACAGTCTTTACTGTAAAGAACGCAACAGTGTGTTTCCCATCACTGTGAGGCAGCAATTCACTCCGGCCAAGTATAAGTGGGTACGGTGCCACATTTAGGTTGTAGAATAGTCCTACCTAAAGGGCCATGCAACCCTTCAAAACATGGAAGATTTAGATGGCAGTTTTGTCCCATACAGGGAAGGGGCAATCCTCCCACAAAAAGAGCTCTCTACCCCCTCCCATTTTGGAAAAGGAAAATCGAATCCAATCTTTCCCAAACCTTCAGTATATTTTTCATGTTTTTGGTAATTCTAAAGGGGAAAACACTCTCAAGCAAATAGGGAAAAATATCTGTCAATGAAAAAGTGAACAGCAACTGTCTAGAAATGAGTTATGCTCTTTAGAAAGTACTTTTAATAATGTTGGTCTTTCTAAAGCATAGGGGAGAGTGAGGCAAGCTCTCGTCTTGTACATGTCCAAAGGTCGTGCTCACATGAGCTGCGCCATTGACAGTTCCTCTGACCTTAGACTATGGGGAGAAGTAAGGAGTATGTCAGAGGTGTCAGGAAGGTATTTGTGCTGCTGCAAGCCATTGTATGCTCCGTAGCGTAACATTCTGGGGAGAACTTCACACCTGCCTCCTCACATCTCCATGCCCGGTGTTCCTACACGTTGCACGGCCTGCTGTAATGAGGAAGAGACTTTTGTCCTTCGGCAGGCGGAAGTGGCTTTAGCAAGACAAAAGAAAGGAGAGCAGGTAGAAAAGAAGAAGCCTTTGAGTCTGATTTAGAGCCCGTTCGATCCATTTAACGGCTCCCTCCTACTTCAAGGAAGCCCTCGGTCAGGTTCTTAATGCAAGCACAAGCTAAAGCTTAGCCCAAGAAATACATGTCCCTGATAGCATGCACAGAAACAAAATTAAGTAGCCTCCCAAAAGAAATGTATTTTTACTGGATTCTTCCCCCTCCTTTTGGCTCCACATTTTCAAAAGCCTGAACAACTGTTTCTTTACACAGCAAGGGGAAAGATTTGTTACCAAACCCCCACCCCTGCTGCTCTAGCTGTCTGCATCTCAGAAATATTTTACCCTCTGCAGTATTAAATGGGAACACACTTTGTTTTCTGGTAATGCATCTGCTGTTTTGTTGTTTACAAAGCACATAGCTACATTATATCCTACTGCAGGACACAAGTCCTCATAGTATTAGAATGCAAATATTTTCACAATAATTTGAGTGCAATACTGTGATGTCTCAGCTAGCTACATGAATCAGTGACAGGTAAAATACGCAGAGCTGCAGTTTAATGAAAATTCAAATCAACACTTCACTGCATCGAGGGGCATTTTCATGTTTAGCCTCCCAAAGCCGTGAAAAGTGGCTGCAGCTCAAAGAGACATCAGCTTGGCGAAGTCACCTTGAGTTTGAGGAGGGCCATCTCCAGCGATGCCAACTCCACACGATGCAAACAGTGCGGGTAGCGAGGCCGGCTCCGCTCTGCCCTCAGTGACCCTCAGAGATTTTGTCAGCCACACACAGCTAAACCAGAGATTGTTCCACTGTGCCCAAAGCCCAACCCCGTACTCTGCCAAAGGGGGCAACGTTCTGACCCACCACCTGATCCTATGATGGGTGCTGTGAAGCAACCTACCCTCCCTCTCATCTCCGACCCATAATTTAGGAGTAGTCACAGGGAAGAGGACTTCTGAAAAGTGTTCCAAGCCTGAATCACAGGAAAATCCAACAGACTTTCAATGTGTTTTGCACTGTGTTGCCACTTAGAGCAGCTAAAAAAAAAAATAAAATATAAAAATACACAGCAGACCTAGGCACCTCTTACATCAACTCTTTGAAAATGCCCTTTAGACCCCATGATAAAAATGAAGCTACACGCTTTTTGCTCTAAGAATTCATCTAGTAAGTGGGGCATTTCAGGGGATGTATGTCTGGCAGAGCTCTGGTAGCATGCAAGGAACATAAAAATGCACCAGGGCTCATCTCAGACACTCTTTCCTTCCCATTTGGCAAAGAGGTACCAAACAACTCTCCAGAAATTGAGGTCACTGACTGTAAAATGCTGTCTTGCCTTGAGCTGGATTCACTGCAACACTTTTTCCTGCTGGTGGCAGCTCTGCTTTCTAAGTGGAATGAACTGAAGATATATGGAAACTTAAGATAAATAATCATAATAATACAAAAATGAAGTTAAGCATAATCTTCTCCCTGCCCAAACCCTCCCCATCCAAACCTCAGTCACCCATTTTGTCAGCACCCCTTCTTCACCATCATTAAAACTTAAAATACTTTTATTTGATAAGAAAAAATTATATTATAGTTTTCTTAATAAAAAACAAAATAGAACGAAAAAACTTCTCCAGTCAACAGCAAAGCACAAGACAGTAAGGCTCCTCCTCCCACATCACTGCAGGATGTGGTATGAGCACATGCTATGCTTAACAGTGCCTAGAGGGAAACACAGCACTTGACACAGAAGGAATCCTCCGGGCAGCTGGAATTTTATGATCCCAGCCAGCACTTATTAGACCACTTTTCCTTGCTTAGTCCCCCCCACCACCACTTCCTTTCACTATATAAACAAACGCAGGTAGTGTAGCTGCAGGGGAGGAACTGTGGTGCAAGGAGGTACAGAGGAAACAATGACTGTAGCCACTACTGCAGATACACTGGAGCGTCAATATCTTAAGAACAACTCACTGACTCGGAATGTCAATATTTCTGTCTTTAAAACACAATCAAACCATTCTTTTGTTTATAACACCACAAAAATTCCACATCCTGTCAAAAATAGCTTATGTCATTATGTGTATATACATCTTAGTTCAGCAAAACACTATTTTGGCAATAGATTTTCTTTTTTATAGTAAGAGCTCTAGCAAGTCTCCCCTTTCCTTCTTCCACGTGATTGATTTACAGTTGGTATTTCTGCATCTGTTTGGTTTAAGGTGTTCAGAAGCTGGTTTTGCTGTTGAAGCTAAGCTGCAAAAAATGTCAGGGGCCAAAACAGGATGGCACAGCACTTCATCTGCTCTGCTGTAGGTGGATTTACCTCCCTGAACATAAGGGATGGGGCTTTTGTTTTTTAAACAACAACAAAAATACAAAATACTCTGTCTATTGTTCTGGAGAAAGCCAGAACTTCAAATGTGCTGTTGCATTCACACTGTGACTGAAATAGCTAGGACAATTAGTCAACAATGCTTTTACCAGATGATGTGGTCAGACACACCAGGTGAATTCTCCCACTACTGGAGTCAAGCACATTGTGGATCTCTCCCATAAAGGAAGATTTATTTTGGACGTCATTTTTTCCAGAGTTTAGGCTGGGTTTCTTTTCAGTTTATTTCATTTGCCAATCTGATTAAGGAAACCTGCTTTCCTTCAAATAGATTTGTCCACGTGTTTTCAGCACTTAGTGCATGAGGAGGGGCAACAAGAAGCCAGCACATAGAAGAATACAGTGCCTAATTGGCATAGTTTTTAGATTTTTGTTTTCCTAAAAAAATAGAGATTATATTGCTACAGCTAATGATACATGTAAGAGAGCAAGAGCTCCGTCTTTTTTCTTTTTTTTTATTTTTAATTTTTTTCCCTCCCACTTTTCCCTCTGGTGTGCAAAAGTAAGCTCCCAAATGTCGTCAGATCAAAATGAGTGGTATCAAAAAAATGGAAAAGGTGATTACAAATTCAGTAAGGTAGCACAGACTTTTTTTTTCTTTTCTTTTTTTTTTCTTTTCTTTGTTTAAGTGTTCGAAGTGCTAAAATTTGCATGAAAACAGGCACTAATTTCATTGTCATCATTATGATCTGGTAAGAGTTAGTGTCCAAAGGAAGATCAGCCACAAGTAAGGGAGAGGGGAGATAAGGAAAGGGTAGTGTGCTCAGGGATCTGTGGCATTGATGATTGTTTTATCTGGAGGTGCCCATCCTCTATACCAGCTGCAGTAACCTTCCACCCTCTGGATGCAGGCATAGTGCTTCGCTTGGTATCCTGAGTGGCCGAAGTTGGAGAGCATGTCTGTCCAAATACACTCATTCTTGGAGGTGGCAAAGCAGGGCAAATAGTAGCAGGGCCTAATCTGCAATTTTAAAGAACAATCAGGTAAGGCTGCATGGAAAACCAACATTATATAAAATGTCTTTTTACCAGAGACAAGGGATTCAAAATTCCACTCCCTCAAACCTTGCTTACTAACCCAAAATTCAGCCTCAGTTCAGTGACCATGTACGCATGTGCTTGGCTTCACATACACAGGTAATTCCAGAGTCAAAAGGGCTTGTGTCAGGAGCAGAAAAGCTGAGCTTGTGTTTATGTTTTTGCAGACCTGGGGCCACAAGCAAAAACCTCAGTGCCAGTGCCAGGTTGTGAGGCTTTAAGCACTCAAAACATTTACCTGGGGAAAAAAGCTGGTCCTATCTTGCCAAGCCTCTGGTACCCGATTTCATTCACCTGCAAGTGATTCTGCATGGATTCTGAAAGCCCCTTCCCCAACCCCAATTAACTCCAACAGGGCATTAAAAAGGCATAGATTCTGCTTTTTCATTTGATTGTCTCTTCTCTGGTCTCAACACTATAGCTGAGCTTTACTTCTTCCCTGTAAAAATTGTTGTCCTCCATTTTTCTTACTGGCCGCTCACCAGCCTCATTAGTATTACCAGCCAGGAAAAACAGAATCTAGGGTTTGAATGTCTTAATGCCACTTAATTAGAGATGCACATACCTTGCATCCACAGCCCAGATGATAACGATGATTCAGTCCTTTACGTTGGGACAGAGTCAGACGGTCCCACTTCTCATACCAGTTACACAGGCCAGTGTAAACCTTCCCTTCGTACACGCGGCCTTAAAAACAAGAGACACGGTCACAAGTTAGCACTTCTCAGCTCAAGCACTTTTCTCCTTTCCTGAGATTGCTAATGCTCTCAGTATGTTTGGCTTCAGACACTGCTCAGCAACTGCTTTCTTTTTATTAACTCGTTCGGGAATGTCTGGCCAACAAGATCACAGCATTTCTCTAAGTTAGGAGTATTGTGCCAACTGTAAGCACCAGCAACAACATGCAGGTGAGTAATGCTGTCAGGCTCCACTCAACAGCAGAGCAAAGCAACCTGACACCTTCACTAGAAACAAAACCTGGCAACAGCCATATCTCTATCTCCTTGCATCCCCCCCGTCTCAGCAGCGTGCAATTCTCCAGCTCGTTCCAAAAGGGATCTTTCGCTTCTGGCGTCGCTGAGAAGGAACCAGTTCCCCGTGACAGACATGCCAGCTCGGGTATGAACTGACAGCAGCAGACTGTCATACAGCATATTTGTCACAACACAGCTGGGTATAAAAGATACTTTAGGAAAGAGAGTGAAATCTAGAAAGTGAAATGACTCTCAGCATTAAAAAGAGTACTGAGCACCAAAATACTGTTGGCCATCTATAATATCTTAACACTTGGGAAGCTGCATATAGAGCTGCCTACACAGCTGCCTCTGTCCTTAGCAAGTGCATGTACAGAATCTTTTTCCTTCCTGTGATTTAAATAATATCTTACAAACTAAGGGATTTTTCTTTTAAACAATGACCCTATTTTCCAGAGGTTTAGATAATGAAGAAGTACACTGTCCATTACCTGTAATCAGATATTGGTACTTGTTGACCTCCAACTTGACTCCACAAAGACTCTCAGAGGCTTCTGTGTAGATGTACTGAACGTGTGGCATTATCTGGAAGCCCCTGTACATCTAGAGAAAGAAGAAAAATGCTTTAAGTCATCTTAAGACAAAAACTTTTCATTTAGGTCTCTGGTCTGCAGTCTACATTCCTAGACCGTGGTGGCAAGCAGTGAACTTCTAGTGTTTAAAAGGGTGAAGGACTAACGGCACCAGCTGGACTCTGATGGAGTCTCCCCACCAGATCTGCTGATAAAGCAGAATACCCACCTGCTAACAAGCCACTGCAATTCAACACTGGGACCACTGGGACCACTTTTCCCCATTCACACTAGTTCCAGTGGCACTGAGTGGGCAAAGCGCTAACACCCTGAACATTTTTTTCTCCCTTATATAGCTCCTAATTAGGGAGAAATTAAATTACTTCAAGTTTAGAATCTTTTTCCTTCATGTGATTTAAATAATATCTTCCAAACTAAGGGATTTTTCTTTTAAACAATGACCCTATTTTCCAGAGTTGCTGCTCTAAGAGTTTCAGACCTTTGGCACTTGATCTTAGTCACCAAGCCAGACACCTCCTTCTCAAAACGTCTGCATACATAACTCCTGCTGACCTCAGCAAGGATTTCATGTTTCTCCAATTAAATGAATGCAGAAATAGAATTCTGCCCCATCTCCTAAAATTAGCCCAGTACTGATGTGCATCATAAAGAAAATATCACATATACATAATTCCTCTACACCCCTTCTCCTCTTTCATAATCTTTCTTACAGTTCAGCTTAATTGAAATATGAACCCACAAATATACTGGCAGTCAGAAATGAGTATGTGTCCCTGTCTGACCTGACCTTACCGCTGCAATTTAAGGAAACTCATGCCCACCTGTTAGTAGCACCATGAACTCTGCGCACAGCAATGAAACAACCATTGCATGTGTACACTGGACCCAATAAAACATGTCCTATTTCTGAAACACTGAAACACCTTTAAAATTTGCTTATCTTTTCAGAGTATTCAGTGTCTCTTTTTTCCCCCCACAAATTGTATGAAAGGCCAATGCAGTTTTATTGATAGAGGACATTCACCTTCAGTTCAACTATAAATATTGAAGTAAGGCGAAAGAGAAAAAAAAATCCCAAACAACCCCAGAGCTACAGATCCTTGCTGCTCTGTCACCTGAACCGTGGTGTTCTCCAGGCTGTATTCTATTTCTTGAAGCCCTCTATTACCCTAGGGTATTTCGCTAGTCCCCCACCTCCTTTGAAAACAACAAACATATTTCTGAAAGAATGTCTGTTGATTTATCAGATTTTTATGCTAAGCCCAGATATTGCATATAAAAATATAAAAAACCTACTGCTAATTCTGCTATGTGGAGAATCCATGAAATGTCTGCCAGGGTTTTTTTTCTCCTTAGTTACACTACCCCAATCAGCATAATAGTATAACAGTATCTCAATTCAGTAACAGCACTGCTAGGTACAGTAAAAGGCACACTAGGGGGTTTGCATTTTCCAGCCTTTCTTCTACACCCAGCAAATAAGCAAGCAAAGCTTTTTTTAAAAAAAAAAATAATCCTATTGTATCCACATAAGCTAGCAGATCATGTCTGGAATACACCCCTGTGCCCATAAGTGAGGAAAGTCTTTTAAGGAGTATGGAAGAACTGAACATTGCTTAGTATCTACTTTATCCCTGCAATTTTCTTGGTATGGGACGATCTACTCAGATTTTCCAATTATGCTCAAGATAGCTAGAGATCGAGGTTCTGGCACAAGCATCCTGTCTGTACTTGGATGAGCTTTTTAGCCCTCAGTACACTGTCATTCCTCATCTATACAATCGCTCTGCCTTGCTTCCCAAGAGTACTGTGAGGAAAGGCACGTGCGCCCAGACTCCATTCTAGTGGGCGTCACACCAAGAAGCTACGATAACATTATCTAAGCAGATAAGACTAGTTAAGATAACAGCTGGAGTTGCCCAGTCTCTCCAGGCAGTGCACTATCTACACTGCAGAGAGCTGCACGCTCTGCATGTGCAGTACAAGCCATCTGTCACTCAGGGATAAACTCCAAGTAGCGTTGGGCTAATTAAGTATCTGTGCTATAAAGTCTACAAGGGCACAGGCACACTTTGAGCCTGTTCTCCCTCTTGCAGAAGGGGCTACAAGCTAGAGTAATCATTCCTCTGAAAAGCTGCTCAGGCCCTTCCTATAGGACCCTTACAGTCATCACTCCTTGCATCTTCTGCACCATCAAGCTCAACATGACTGCCTATGAAGTAACTACTGATGCTGAACTAGGGTTTGGTTTTCAACTCCTAGACCTGATTTCCTGTTCACATTACCATCAGGGACACCACTGCCAGGGTTGCTGAAGGAAGTATACTCAGACTCTTAAAAAGGCACTTCATCTCACCCCTCAGTGACCCTCATCGATGCTAGCAATCGTCATGCTAATTGACCCAGTGCTGGGGGCAGACAAGGTCTGCTTCATCCTCTGATGACTAAAGAAAATTCACCATGACTTTTTTGGTTCTCAGGGGAGGAAAAAAAATTGCCACAGGGGAATTTTCTACAGATGCCTTCTTTCAAAACAAATAAAGCAATACCTTAAGCATTATTTTTGGATACAGAAGGTATCCTGAAAGTGCTATTAGACAGAAGTCAGAAGAAAACCAGCCATAAAGCTAGCCTCTCTCCTAACTGCTACCCTCGGGAGTCCTCCTGTCGCCACAAATGTGTATTTTCAGAAGCATAATGATAGGGAACAAAGTATTAGCGAGTGTCACATGGTGGTGTCTGCTAGTACTGCTCTATTGCCAGCTGTGTCAGCATTCTCCTTAGCAGAGAAACTGTCTCTGAAATGCACATGATTAACTTCACCCTGTCATACAATGTTCCTCCCTACATGTTCCTCCCTGTGTGAGATTGCAATAGATACCAAGGTTGGATTCATCTTGCCTAGCCTTCAGCTACCTAAAATTTAGGCACTTCACATAAATTAGTCATCCTCTCTAGTCAAGTGCCAAGAATGGGCACCTCCAGAACAACTCAGCCCATCCTAAAATAACTGTCTACAACTGCTGGGCTAAATTACACTTTGGTCGTTCCTCTCTCTCTCTCTCCATTGACAATCAAGAGAGCGGGAAAGACTCAACACCTCATTTTAGTCTGTCTAAAATTGAACTCAAATAATCCCACCCTTCTTCTTTCCTCTTGGGACTAACATGTTTCACCCCTTAGACTCATTTTACAGATTAGCAACAAACCAAGGAAAGCCTCCTTGTTTCTGGCAGCCTGTGCTGAGTGCTGCCATGGTCAACCAGGACTGTTTGTGCACATGGAGTAGAAATATCTTATCTCCTTGTTTCCTTTGCAGTTTCCTGAAATAGGTTTGGCCCATTCTCAAAATGTACTGCAGCGTCAGAGAACATGCAGGGGTTAGATGAGTCCTGTGCAGATTTCTGACATGTGATCTTGAAATATTTTTAAATTATTTGAGAAAGTGGTGGGTGGGGGCAGAGGCTGCTTAAGTCCTTTTCAGACAACAAACCTGAATGCTAGAAAGCCCAGCACTGTTCCGTGCCTGTGGGTTGACCTCACGCTCCACCTCAAGCTGGTTTAGTTGTGAAATTCAGCCATGAGTTCAGGAGTCTTAGCGAGAGCAAGAATCAGCCACAGCAAACGCCAGGGAACCCATGAAAGTAATAGAAATATTGTTTGTTGCCTTTAGAGGCTCTCGATGCTTTTCACAGGAATTCAGTACACACTGATAGACTAAATGGCTTGCTTATTTTTCACCTGCAGGTGCAGAGGGGTTTATAGGTGGCCAAAACCCACTGATGTTAGTTTTATCTTCAGAGCTGTTCCCATGCAGCTGTGCAGAGCCACAGGACTCCTTAGTTTTCTTTTCAGCAAGAGGACAGTCAGCTTTCATTGGGGCAAGCAAGGGAGAGATTTGCTGCGTCACTCTGAGCTCCCCCACCGTATGGAGTTGAATCCCTCTTTATACTGGAGTCTCTAAACTCAGCAGAAAGACAGCAGGGTTTCAAAGAAGATACTTGGTTTGTTTGTTTATCAAGAACTACGTCCTCCGGACATTCCAGTTCTACTGAGCTCTTTGATTGCTTCAGGTTTCTCCTTGCCAAAGATCACAGTTAAATGTGCAATGCAACATCTCACCAGCCCACCATCTACGTAGCAGGCATCAAGGCAGTTTGACCAACACAAGATTTCCCCTTTAAAATCACTCTTGCTATTGTTGGACACATAGTTTCATAACAAAACACTTTGGAACTGCTCCTTCAAAAAGGCAATTGTTCTCTTGTAGTCTCAGCACAAGGACACTGCAGATTACTGCAGTATTTCCTGCAAACACCCTGGTCTTGTGCTGCAGAATAACTCAACAAAAACAACCAGGACAGGCTCAGGCATCTTAGTTAAAGATTGACACAATGATCTCTATTGACAGTAGAGTGGCTGCTGCTCCACTCAACACGCTCACCTTGCCTGGGCTTATGTTCCTCCCCTACCAAGAGACACGTAGAGGCCTTTTCTATTCATAGCGGGGACACTGCTGCAGTAGTTTTGTCAAGTGCATTACACTTGGTGAGCTGGAGAGTGACAAAACTGGACAAGAGCAGCACAGAGTACTGCGAGCTTGATGAGGCCAGAGACAGCCAAAAAAAAAAAAAAAAAAAAGTAGCAGCATTTTCTCGTTGTTGCCAACATAACCACTTGCCTTTTTGACAAATACAAGTTAATAAATACGTATTTCCTCTTGAATCTTGAAAAGAAATTTTTAAGATTAAGTATATTAGTAAATCCAGCACCTCAAGTCCTCTTATTCAAAGTGCAAGCATTCCACTCTAGTGGAAGAGCCGTGCCAGGGCCAGATTTGGCTACGTGTGCGGTTTTGCGACAGCTTATGAAACAGGCTTTGCATCTCCTCCTCCCAGCTTTCGTGCTTAGCTATAAACTGCCTTATAAAGGGAGTTACTGTTATGAGGCAGGGAAGTAACTGGGTTTTTTTCTGAACCTTTACTTTGTCTAATATGTTTCAGATTTCTTCAGTCTCTGCCAAGCTTTTCCATTCCCTTTCTTTTTTTTTCTGGGTTGTTTCTTTCTTTTTTTTTTTCTAAAAGACATAAACCGGTCTTATGACTGGAATGGCATAGCCAAAAAAAACAATCTCCGGCTGATTTTTAGCATTACATAACAGGGAGTCAGTTTAAGAAAAAAAAAAAAGAAAAAAGATTAAGTCCACAGTAGCAGGTTTCGTGCAGCTTGTGCAGCAAAGAATTAGAGCTCTGAAGAGAGGATCTAGAGAAACCAAACAACTTGTGTAGGAGATCTACCTCTTGTCATCTCTGAGTCAATACTTTGCAGCTCTTCTGACCTGATGATACTTGAAAGCTACGGTGTTTGGTTTAGCTTTATATAAAAACTCAACTATCCACTTTCATTTGTCTGTAGATAGGAAAAATGCCATCATTCTAACTGGTGGTTACAAAGAATGCAAGGAAAGAAGAGATGAAAGACCACTCTCCCAAGGCTGGTAAACCCCCTACCACCATCACATCTTGAATTTAATGAAAGTTCTGCATAGAAAAGCTCGTACTTCCACAGTCTAACATGGTATATGTTGAACACAAGCAGGACTCCAGTATTTACAGAAGCCCATCTGGCATCTTTTACTACCAGAAACTTTAAAAGTAAAGCAATAATTCAGATATTCAGCACTGTATTCAGGAATGACCTATTCTCCTCTCCAGGAAAATTTCTACCAATTGCTGGTTACCTTCCATTCCGGCTGACAAACACAAAAAGTTGAGGTGCTGTTATTTTAAGTATGCAAACTCTGTACATTATTACACGTTAATTGGAATCATCATCATATCTACAAGCCTATGTGAAATATCTGCAAACATACCTTCATCTGCTTGACTGTGTATCGCATTGTTCCAAATGGTCCATCTTTCATGAGCTTCTTCCCCACAACTTTAGCTCGGATCACTGTCAAAGAGAAGAAAAATACAACAAACTATAAACAACTTCACACAACATTTAGACTAGACTCTCCACTTCAAAAAAGCTCTTTAGATAAATTATTCTGTAAAATAAAACAAAACTCCAAGCCAACCTTCCTCTCAATTTATTTTAAAACTCACACACAATGAAGGCTTGTTAAGTTTAAGAAAAAAACAAGCGTGTCTTTAGAGGAAATCCATTATTTTTTTTTTTGGTGAAGAATAAAAACAAGCATTATTTATGATGAAACCCCACTGAAATCTGCAAAGTAGGCTATACCTGAAACCAAGGCAGGTTAAAATCTTTGCACTAAGCCACTGGGACAAAGTTTGTATTTAATGTCTTAACTCTCAACATACAGAATGATGTTCAGCAAGATACTACTTTTAAATTGTTCTTTGGGTGCCCAGTGCATCTTCTGTTTCCCAGTGATCATAACAACATAGTACATTGCACTGGTATATCCCATATCTGGAGATTTCACTACAGCTGCCACCTTTCAGATACTACAAAACTCCCAACAAATTGCTCCTTTGAACAAATGCCTACTGTGCAAAACCAGATTGTTCATCAACCATCAAGTCCACTGTAAAAATTGACAGGAATGCCAACTGTGCCCAAACTACCATAGATAACAATTTTGAGGTCAGCAAGACCTAGTGGGTAGTTTACAGTACTGTGCTTAATGAAGAATTCTCCTGATGCTTAACAAAGAATTCTCTCATTTATTTTTTGGGGCATTCCACAAAAGAAACAACTGTTCCATCGATTGTCTTTGGCAAAGTTCTGCAATCACGTGCTGATCTCAGCGGAGGAGAAAAACTTAGTGATAGGGCAGGCATTATTCAGCTGAAGCCCACTCCCCCAGAACAATCGTATCACATACAAGCACCAGAAGTATCTTAATTTTTACAATGGCTGCAGAAAATGAGATTGGTGAAGACCAATGCTGGGAAGAACAAGGATCACTGTTAGAAAACCCTGTACCCCAAATGCCACTCATACAAACAGGACAAAAAACATAAAACAAGGAACTCAAAGTTCAATCAATCAAGAGAAACATCAAAATTACAATATAACCGTGCAAATCTTACCTAAAATCTTATTCATCAAGCTTCTTATTACAAGAGCTATGAAAATTATTCCCATGGAATAATCCAAAGAATGCAACGTACTCAGAATACATAGTTACATATATTATACACAATTATACTCAGATCCCTCTAAAACTCCATTTTTTTGTGGAAAATGAAATATCAGTGACAGCTACTTTTGCATAGAGCTTGTATCAGTAACACCACTGCAAACAACACACCTCTGCTGAATATATGGCCCCATGGTTCCAGAATACCGAAAACCACCAACTTAAACAGACCTTGCACGTCATTTCCTCTGAGCCTATGAAGGACCTGGTTTTAATTCCCTGCACAGGCCAGAGGTACTGCTTTCAGGGGGTTTCATCGGTGTTTTGCTGAATGCATTGTGTTAATGCATCACAGAAAACAATTCATTAAAAATCAGAAAGGCGTGGAAGAGAGACAAAGCAGTGGAGGTAGTCCTTTGCAAGCAGGAAACCCCAACAAGTTATTATTTGCATTACAGCACTATCTAAAAGCAGCAACACAGTTCAGGGATCCATTTTGCTAGGTATACAGGACATTAAATAAGCACCTTGTTGCTTCTTAGCTCATTTAGGCTTCAAACAGTTGTAGAAGCCCACTGGTAAAAATGGGAAAGAGGCTAAGGTTTTGTTCACTACCTAGACCAAATTACTGAGGCAAAACTCTTGTCCCAGCTTTCTGACTAATCTGAAGAACAGATTTAAAGGAAGAGATAGGTCTGGTTATACACACCAGTTCCTGGAACTTGTTCCATGAGAATGGTATGAAATGAAGACAAACTCACTCTGTTCTGAATTATATCCTGTGCTTCAGCCAGACTTGTCAAATAAATTTTAAACTAGGTAAGACAGTTCTTCTGGCTTAGATTCAAAGGACCAACAAAACCTTCATTCATTCAGTGTAGAACTTCATTCTTCTTTTTTTTTTTTTAAATTCTATTATCCAGTGGCAGTAAACACCAGTACAATTTTATTGATTCTTCTATTTAACAAGTTGTTAAGACTTTGATTTACTGCCTTCTTCAAAATTCAGCAGCTATATTGAAGCATATCCTTGAGGACTGCAAATACCTTTAAAGAACTAGGTTCTTCCATTTGTTGCCCCCAACTACCACAACCACCAGCGAAGCTACAGAAACCAAACTGCTTAGGCAGGGTCAGTGAGAAAGCAACACCATTTCTTTAAGGCTTTGTGAATTCCAGGGCACTTCATTAATGCTGGAGTCTATAGCAAAGGGTGTCAAAAGTCTTATCTTCGCCTATTGCGTATCTGATACACTGAAACTGAAAAACCTGGTGCTTGCCCAGTACATCTGAAATGAACAATGCACTCTTTTCTTATTGACAATTAGAAGAAATACATTAAAAGGTGGTGATATTGTGAGACGCCAGGGTTTGCAAACCAGAACACAGCATAAAAGATGACAGGCACATTCCCAATTGCTGACCAAATATCTAAAACCACATTTCCTTCATGTACTTCTCTGCTAAATTGGCAGCCCCTTTAATTCCTAGTTAGAGTAGCACAGCCACTTCAGAAAGAAAACAACTTTTATTTGTGGATTAATCAACAGATTCACTACAGGGCCGAAGATTCAAAACACACATCTAGACTTGCATGTAACTACATCCAAATTCTAATTAACGCTAATTAACCTTGCAAGCAGGTGGAAGGATCTGTATTTTTGTATTAATGTTCCCCAGTAAAAACTACTGTCCTAGAAAATTCACTGTGTAAAAACCATGAAAAACCTTCATTTGGGATGTGACTTCAAGCCATTTGTACATGGGTGAACCCCTCTGTATCTTGGGGAAGTGGCCTTTTCTAGGTAACTTCCTTCCTTCACCAAAAGGCTAGGAATGAACAGAGAACCAACCCACCCTGCACCACTTTGCCCATATTCAAAGAAAAATTCAAGCTGTTAGCCAAGGAGCAAAGGATATTCCAACTTAAGTCTATTTTGTGAGGTTAAATTCCCACCCCCTGGACATTAGATGCACCTGAGTAACTGGAGAGAAATGCTGGCTGGACAGCACTGCTCGGAAGTTGCTCTTGCATGACCAGCTCTATCACCCCAGGCCTCCACGAGTGAAAACCATTTGTAAACTTGCCCAGAACAGAGTCCTCAGCTGCAGATCTGCAGGCACATGTTTCCCAGTTTCTATCTTTGCTCCTTCAAACCACTGCTCACCAGTTACATTGCTGGACTATTCTTCACACCTGCTCAGAAGATGAAGAACAGTGTTCCTTCCTAACCGAGTGGGGGCCATGCGTACTTGCCGGAGGCATTTGTCACCTCTGCATATTATCAGAAATTTACAGTATTTCTGCTGCAAATTCAGTCGTTGCGTTAACAAAATCAACTGTTTACTTCTGGGGATTCCTACTGCTTGAGCAGAATGAGGCAAAAAGTCCCCTGAACTCCTTCCTTCTCCCTGAAGCTCTATTACAGTCCTGCTATTACTGATGGGAAACTTTATCCCACACAAGTGGTCACCAAAATAGCTGCATATTTTTAAACCACAATCCCTTTGAAGTACTGCCTATGAAAATACTCCAAGATGAATGTTTCTCAGTACTTTGGGGTTTCGGGTCAGGTCACTTTGTGGGACTGGAGCAGTTGGCAAGGTCTCATGAGTGATTTGTAATTATTTATGAAAAGTTAAATTAGATGAGGATATAAATCTTGATAAGATAAGCATGGCAGCCCTACCTCTGATTCATGGTATGAGGAGAAAACCTATTCACTGCTTCTCAACATTTGACAAGATTTAAAAAATGAGAGAGAGAACAGAGAACAAGAAAAACAGATATTTAGTTGATATTTTAAAAAAATAAATTCAGAAAATAACCTGCTGTGCTTGAGGATTCAAGAAACACATCTAACAATGTCCCACACAAGATTAACATATTTATCTCTTTTCCCTGGCTTTTTTTTTTTATTATTTTATGTAAACTAACTTAGTGCTTAGGATGGTTGAGATTTGCCAAAGGACTAGTATAGTGTGAGCAACTACTGGTCTGTATTTCACTGGCATCTCTAGCGTGGTACAAACTGCCTGCATGTCCATGAATACACCCAAACAGAACAGAAAATCACATATTTTCCAAATGTCACTGGATGAGGACTTATAAAGGCAAACAAATCCAAATGGGCACAGGAAAAAAAAGCCCTGTATGCACTTTTATTTGCCCAAAGCACACATAGCTAACTGAAGTAATCTTTAACTTCATCCCTTGTTCCGTGGCCATTTGCTCAAGGATTCATAAGAATAGCTCTAAAGGTAAGATACGAACCAGAAGAGGACACTGGCTTTATAGCTCAGGTATTATTTTCATGAGGCAAGGAGTAGGCAAACAGGCAATGACCGATGTAAGGGAAGTGGACGTGTGAGACCAAGACAAGCAATTTCCAAGCTGAGGAAGCAACATGGTGAAAGACTGGTAATTACCAAGTCATTTCATCCAGGCACACACCAACTACTACATGTGCAGTAGCAATTTTTCCCAACTGAAAAGCAAAGGCATCAACTGTCTTGGCTCAGTCCAGCCTGTGTCTTTTATCAGAGCCAGCCACTAGATGGTGACACTATCACAAATCTCACCTCCCCTTAACGAGAGGGCAGTGGTGCATGCACAAGCTGACATCACGAATCCCAGCTGCATGCCCAACTGCACCATAAGAACCAGATGCTGTCATGCAAGTCGGCTGGTTGTCATCCATAAAGAGCATTTTAAATGGAGGCACACACCCTTTAGAGACCAGGATTTTCTCCAAATCCATTTCCCTTGTGACCAATTATCATGACTTGCTCAGTCAAGAAACAAATACTACACTTCTCATTATTGTCTCAAGGATTTATTTTATTGGTGTGCCATATGAGTATTTTTAAGTGAGAAGTTTGGCTGAGATGCATGCTCACTGCATTTAAGTGTGGAAGGATGTGGAGGATTCATGTTGTTTACTAATGGAGACACAGGGGACAAGTTATTCTCCCAATCCATTCTTTGACACCCGAATAGTGGCAAAATAAAATATATTGGGAGCAGCAAAGTGACCAGGAGGCTAAAGAAAAGCTCTTTCTATCCTGAGGCCACTGACTAAATCAGGAACTGGACAGCAAAAACAACCCCCAGCAGAATGATGCACTTGGAAATGCTGCCTTAACACTAGACATAGGAGGATGGTTGCCATTTTATTCATCCAAAGACTATACAAAGGCTCACTTCCAATAGCAATACACTGAGAACTTTTTACCAGCTTTACTAGCAGTTCTCTCATTCAGCCCTTTTCACAAAAACTCCTTACTGTGCTGGTACATGCTGGAGGGCTCACATCATGCAAAGCTAAGACCTGAACATACCTAGCACGCTACTGAGGTATTGGTTTATTCTGGCATTTATGAGGGTGTCTCCTAACCTGGTCACAGGTTGCACACAGATTTTTCTAGCGCTGGTGCTGATGGTGCTGCTAAAAGGACAAAATTGCTCTGCCCATCTTGCTTACTCTCTCTCATGAGCTGCTGCCTTCTCCCACTTCCCTGGCCGATCTGGTAGCGAATATTACCAACACTCTTGGCCTCTGTTAAAACAGAGGACTATAACTACAAGTGTACTCTGTCCTTTGGACTGGAAGTCTGGCCCAACTACACGTAGCCTCTTGGGAAGCTCTATTAAATTGCCTGGTGGCTGTAGGAATGTATAAGCAGTAAATGGGTGGGATCTGCTCTGGAAGGGGGACAAGAAAGCAGCTTCTCACCCATTCCTCTACTTCCAGGGCAAAGCCAAACAGAAACGGAAGTGCTGATGACAGCACAGGATTCATTAAGAGCGGAAAAAACAGATACAAGCCTCCTGTCTGTTTGATGATCTGTCTGTATTGAAAGTTACCTCCTCCTACATAACCCAAACAGAATTCTTTTACAAATTAGGAGTACTGAATTTGAAGGCTTCTTGCAAAGCACAAGAAGGCTGAAAAAAGTTACAATAAAGGAGCTTCCTCATGCCTTGTTCTATCTTCACCTCCTGCCAAAGCCCCGAGAGCAAAGCAAACCTCTTTGTCTTGGAAGAAGCCAAATCTAGCTGTACTGGTACACAGTATCACCAGAGAACCTCATAAAAAAAGGTAATTAAATAAAAGGTTCACCGCTGGCTACATTCCCCTCCTACTTCTCACCCAACAAACTAGCTCCCATTACTGGCAGTCCAAATCTTGATCTCTCGCTTTGGCAAAACACTGTGAGGAACAGTGACTGAGAAAGAGCACCTCCTTGACACCAATCACTTCTACTAATTAGAGAGTTGCCCCATAAATATTGCATTAGAAAGGATTTGTACTTACTTCAGCAAGCGTGTTGGGACATTTTGACTAACAAAGTTCTAAACTAAAACAGGAAGACAAGACATCCAGATAACTTTCATTCCCATTCTAACCAGAACTATGGCATTTACTTTTGGCCTTTGTTTTACAGGTTAAAAACAAACAAAAAACCACCAACAACAAAAACCTCCACCTTTCCCTGTCTGTGGCAGAGCGAGGCTGTTTGAAGGCCACCCAAAAAAGGCAGGCAATTAAATGGCTTCACCCAGGCCCAAGCTCCATCTAAAACAGTTGCACTTCCTGGTCACAATTGAACTTACTAAGTATTAACCAGGCTTCCCATCCATGCCACAACACACTGTACCGCTTGACTTCCAACACAACAAAATAAGGAGTAATACAAGTCTTTCATACAAGACTATGACTGCATTGGACCTCCCATCACTTTGAAAGTATAAAGTGCTGAAGAAGGACTTTCCTTGGGAGAAAGTTAATCCTCCCAACAATACCACAAATTAAAGATGTGAGGTTGCATAAAACAAGCAGAACTTGGCTTGTGCTTGGCATTTCACCTGTAACTTGTTCACTAGATACCATTTTTCTGAAGGTAGCAGCAGCAAACATTTTTCTCCCTCCCCATACAGTGCATCCAACCCTATGGAAGCCCAAGCTCCCTTTGAAATACTGTAGAATCGGACAAAAAGGAGAGGTCTCTGGTGGGTAAGAAACGGCAAATTCTCTTCTAGACATTTCATTCAGGTTCCTATATGCAATTTGCTTGAAAAATCTTCAGCTGCATACATGGATAGCCTGTTGGGAGGATGGAAGAAAGACTGAAAGGAGGAAGAAGAAAGGAGGGATCTAAAATGCCTTTATATCCATATACAAGTAGTATCTTTTAGATCCATGTGTAGACGGTATGTTTCATGCCAAGGGAAACTAGTGTCAGGAAACACCTTGTGATAAACACAGAGAAGCTAAAGGAAGACAAAAAGAAAAACAACGTCTGTTGTTACTATCTATTACACCTGGTAAACTCAGGGAAGCCACGTAGGCCCAAGGCATTAGTTAGAACAGGCACCGAGGTAGTTGGAACCATGGGATTTAGACACATCTCTAGGTTAGTCTCAGAGCTTGCATCAACAAAACATTCTAGGTTTGCCATGGATGTAAGCGAACTGAGACACTGCAGACTACATAATGAACATGCCTACAGCTTTGAGAAACCTCTGGTAAAATAAAAAGAGAAACCAATGTCATTCCTGCCAACTAGCCTTTTCTCCGTCTCCTTTTTGGCAGGCTTTTATTTTCCAACTTTCCACCTAAATATGTTTTATTAGTTACTGAAAGCTGAATTCAGGCTAGAAGCAAACGGCAGCAGGCAACTACTGGAGTAAAGGAAGGGAAAGTGATGCAAGTGGAGGGAGGGGAAGGGAGCACCTCACGAACAGAGTACAGTAGAAAAGCAGCTTGCACCTCTCTTCAAGGGATGTTTTCAGCAGAGGGCATTTTGCCTCATTTTGTGCCACTGAGGACAGCCAAAGAAAAAATATCTTTCAGCCAAGGTTAGCAGTATTGGAAAGATCATTGTCAAAACCAACACACAAAAGCACTTCCTAAGCCAGCTTACAACAGTGGATAAAAATAAGAAGCATATGACTCAAAGCTGGTCAGGCAATGTGCAGTTCAGAACACCTTTTCCATTTTCTTTTGGTCTACGTAAGATTTGTGCAGTAAGATTTAACTCAGTCCTCACTTCAAGATCAAGTACTTCTAGACACAGTATATACAGGATGAGGGGAAGCCAGGCTGAAACAGACAAAGGTCTGGTTTCTCATAGCTCTTTGGAATCGTTCGAAGGAGCCACAGGTCTAAGGGTTCCACTCAGAGAATATGGCAGAGCTGAAGTGAGACCAATTAGGGGCAAATGGAAACCATATGTGATTTTAATGAAACGAGGAGCTGGTGCACATGGCTTACTGCTGCAGGAGCATTTACTGCCTGAGAGGAATGTGCATCTGGCATTGATCATTTCCCAACCCATCAAGTGAACAGTAACACGGAAAGCAAATTGGAGCATATGATGAGAGATGAATTGCCTAAAGTACAGTTTGGGGAGCAGCCTCTCCAAGGAGAAAACATGCCCTTTGCCTGTGATTTAGTGACATAGTTGCAAGTACGGCTGTTCCATTTCCACAGATCATGATAATAAGCTACAAGAATGAGCACTGGAATGATTAAAATGGACTGAATGGTATTTTAAAGTATCTGCCACAATCACAGAAATCACATTCTGATTCACATGGGGCAAACATTTACTCCCTTGAGGTCATGGGCACTACTTAAAGAATAAAGTACTGCACATCATAAGGAAGGGTAATATACAGTCCTCAAATGCAATGTCTGTTGCTGCAAGTACTGAAATAATGTTGCTTTTATGTGTGCATCAACATGGGCTCACAGTGAGGAGGTCGGAGACTGAAGAGGCAACATAGATGCACCCTTTTGTTACTTTTTTTTTCTTTTGACTGCAAATTTCCTAGCAAGTTTCGGTTTTGCCGAGACGGAAGAGTCCTTAGCCTGCAAAACCATAGATAAGTTGCTCTATTGGGTGACGGTCACTCCTCCTGCAAGCTGTTGTGTTGTAGCTTGGTATCTAGTTCTCAGAATAAAACCACTATCTTCACCAAGCAGCCAAGAGACTCCTTGAATACCTAACAAGAGAAAGGGGGAAAGATGTTCTGATGCAGCACTCAACCATAAAGAGAGTGAATGTCCACATAGATGCTACTTTGCATTTCATGTAAGGCATCTGCAAAGCCAGATACATGGAACTGGCATGTCTTTGCTTCTCAGTGCCAAATTTCCTCTGTGGGATATCCAGAGTTAACAAGCGTAATAAATTCATCACTGTATTTTTCAAGGAGTCTATAGAAAATTCTTGAGCCAAACCTGCCTATTTATTAGTCTTCCTTAACCCACTGTGCAATCCATGCACACACTGGGAGCTCACACCCAAATGGTCCAGCAGGAGGAGGAGAAGGAAGGACAGTCCTGCGAAAGAGAACATCTGAAAGCAGTTTTCTTCCGCACCTTAGAAATACGGGCAGCTCTGACAGCCCACGTAAACCTTTCAAAACAGGGAGTATCAAAAGCCACAGGCTTGGACACTCCCTGCTTCAGCAACTTACTTCAGAGGATTCTCCTTGCTTCAGCACCTCGCCCAGCCGGGACGGGTGCCAGCATTCTGCGAGGAGGCTGCACTCCGCTGATCACATGGTTTACACTCAATTTTGCACGTAGGAACTAGAGAGGAAGAACTGTTTGGGAACATGTATAGATTTCAAGGGTACTGGGTGGGCCTGCAAATTCCTTCCTGCATTAGAAAACTTGCATTAAAACTGATAGGCCAAGCAGCTGTCCATGCCAGAGGTACACATAATTAACCAGGTCAGGCCTATATATGCTGCTCCACTGTTCCTATCTGCACTGGACCTAACAGGACCTGCTAATAGGCTTGCTGGGCCCTGGAATTAAACCTGCATTCAAACCATTTCTCCTGGGAGAAGCTCGTACCTTTGCCCACCCTTCTTGAGGCATTACGAATTGTGCAGAAGCTGACGGCCTCTGCAGAGCACTCACATACACTGGATGTGTCCATGACACAGTTCTGGTTCATCATAATGCTTAAGGAATTTCTTCTAATTGCCCCCTTTTTATTAATATCTATTATGTAACCACAGCCATTAATACCATGTAGCTGAGCTTAGTTACATGAAGAATTTTACCCTGGAGTCTGAGCACCATGTAAAGATCTAGGTGTAGCTCTCAGATCCTGATCCAGTGTTCATCAAAGCAAGTAGAAAAGTCCTGAATCAAGCTCACGTACCATAATTCTCACTTAGACTACAGGCCAAGGTCAGGACAGTATCAGGGTAAACCTCACACTGACCAATTAGCCCACCTATCCAGAACTTTCCAGGATCCCATGTAGTGCCCTGTCATAACTGTGTTCCAAAACATCATCTTTCATTTTGGATCTTCAAAGGGATATTGAAGGCCAGAAGAACTCACTGTTGATTTGCTGTTGGAGTAAAGTTAGGAGAAAAAAAAAAGAGTGTGATGGCCAGAGTTGTTCCACAGAAACCGCAGTGAAGAGAGAAACAGTATCACCATCTTGTTCTCTTGTTCTTTTATTTACCTAAACTTCCTTCATACAAACTCTTCTCCATCAAAATTTCATGTTCATGAACAGCTCAACAGGTCATAACCAGAATAGATTTCCAGAAGTTGGGTGTTATTACTTGGACACTCATATGCACTCATGACTCAGCACTCATGTGGGTGCTCCCAACGAAGTTTTCATGAGATATGACTCCTAGCTAGACTTCTGTAAGCACAGAGAACACACTGAATGGTTGACAGAACCTTTCTACCACCAATTGTTGACTTTTTTTTTTTCTTTTTTGCACAACAGGTAGTTATACAAATCCAAGACTAGCCCATACTGTTTTATTCCTAGTCAGTATTGCTAATTAGTGTTTTTATATGAAAACTCTCAAGTCTGACCAAATGAACCTGATGAGAGATTTACTTAAAGCGAACCTCCCAGTCAGTTAGTTCATCTGTGCTACTGGGTTTGAGAGCCTCATATTTTTACCAAGAACTTTCATAAAGCTCCAATTTGGGGGAGTTAAGCCTGCATTCTGGTACCACTCCTTAGGTGTCCTTGTAACTTTTTAGAAAATAACCAAAACAAAACACAAAAGGTCACAGTTGGATAGTCATTTCACAGCCACCCTGGCACAGTGATTGCTATTTCTAAATGCCCTAAGGCCCATTAACTGTTTTGGGAGGCAGAAGTTCTCTGGACACTGCACTGCTGAGTGTTTACAGATAAGGGTAATCATATGATATACACCGAGCCTGACTGCTTCCTGCCTGTCTAGGCCTCCTGAGACATTGCTGCAACAGGACTATTTTGGCAAAGTAATGAACAATCCTCCCAAGAGTCAGCTTTTCAGGGCTCCAGTTAAGCTTGCACCTGGAACGCAGGTGGAAGTAGGTATGTTTAAACATTGACAGGGAGGGAACTAACAAAAACACAAGGGGAAATACCTTGTCTCAGTCCAGTGGCAGCAATACAACCACAAACTTGTTTGTTCATTAGTGCAGCAAACCCAGGAGAACCGCCCATTGCCAAGGACTGGAACAAGCAAAGGGTATACAGATTTGTGTTTTAAAGGGAATTCTCAGCATTCAGAAAAAGCTAACTATAAACCCCAGTGACTAATGAACTGGCATCTCTCCCAGCTTGAGAGGCAGCAAGTAACCTGATCAAAATCAGCACTTCCAGAAGGGGAGGCTGTTACTGTTAAGCCATCAGGGATAGGACTGGTAGAAATGTTTCTGGAAATGCTTTTTCCTGTCAGGAAATGTGGTTTTACTCAAGTCACAAATTTCTAAGGCAAGTTTCATCAAAATTGTTTTTTATTTTTCTTCTCAGAAAAACTGAGACCTATTTTCATCCTGAATCAGCATTGCTCTTCAACTGCACCTGAAGTCTAAATGTTGATGTGAAATGACACCTTCATTCAAAACAGACATTTTGAATTAACCCTTCAAATCATTAGATTCAGATACATTAGAATCACTTTTTCCAGAAAATTTCATGCTGCAGACTCTGGTATCTTCATTTTCCCCTCACATTTCAGATTGAATAAATTTCCACCATTTCAAAATTCTCTATGGAACACGAATTCTGACCCTCTCCAGCAGGTTTCTAGACTCCTCTTTCACTGTATAAATCAGAGGTGACAACAAGAAGCTCTAATGACAGAAGCAAGAGTAAATTCCATTTTCCCCTCATTTTTCAGAGCCAGCAAGTAAATTCATACCAATGAGAGCTGCAGGTGCTGAGAACTGGCAGAATTTCAAAAAGTAAGCCATTATGCTTTATGATCTCCAAGAGTATCTAAACTAAAATAAGCATTCAGCATCGGAGATCAGTCCTTTAATTCACTATGCCAATAAAAGCCTGTCAACACTGCAGCCTGTAAATGAACATAGACATACTGGAGCTATCTTTAAAAAGTGCCTTAGGATACCACAAACACACTAATTTAACCTGTTCCTCAAGCAAAATATTGGCTTGCTGAGTGCTTGTAGTTTGAGACTGCAGGCAAGTCAGCAAGTCAACTCTGTGACAAATGCCTTCCTACTCTCTTTTTCCTTTCTAGCCGTTTCCAACATTTTGAAGCAGTATTGTTTGATCGCAGGCTGCTTCCTGAAGCTGCTTCCTTCGGCTGCCTGTTGAACCCGGTGGGAATCTTTCCACTGTTTTCAACTGGGGCAGGATCAGGCCCTAAATAAGTAGTGGTGGAATCCCTACACTTACGAACTGAACAGCTGTCTCTGCCTTTTCCGAAAGAAAAGAGGGAAAGTTATTCCTGCAGCTGTTTTCCCCTAAGTGCCTTCACTCCAAACTGTAACAGGACTGGAGGGAGGGGGAGAGGTGGAATTTTAATAACCCATTAAAAAGGAGTATGGGCCATTGCGCAGCAGCTCTTTCAGTTCTGCTCAAGCAGGGTCACTGCTGCCAGGCTCAGACAGCCTTAAGGGCACGGGAAAAGTCGTCGTCTTGTTTTCACATCTCATTCACAGAATGGATAACGAGGGGGAGGGAGGAATCAGCTTTTGCGTTAATTAGCACCATGAACAAACAGCTGCATTATCATTAGAAGTTCAAGAAGTCACCAGGGTCATCACTGAACTGCAAGATGTACACACACGCACACGAGGCACACGTCTAAGCCTGGGTTTTTAGAAGCCTTGCTCAGCTCCGACTTTCCACTACCCCAAGGGAAACACTTTGAGTTAAGAACACTGAACTGTTGTAGCTCTGAGGAGAAGGCAGAAACACAAAGGCACTACCTCTGAATAGCAGTTGTTCATCCCCTTGGAACTGCCTAATTTCACACTTAATATACCAAATGAGAATAGATACATGGGCTTTTTTCCCCTCTGAGAGAAGTCAGACATGTGGCTTACCAATTAATAGCTTCATGTTTGCTTCTAATATTCTGTGGGATAAGCAGAAGCCCAGTTAACAAAACCAGACTATTGGTGCACCCTGTTCCTCCCACTGAGTCCTTCCACAAGTAAGGAAGCTGAGGAGGCACAAGCACATTATTAGCAAATCCAGAAATGAGCATGTATGAATAATGATGAAAAGATAAAATCTCTAAAATGACAAGGACTGCTATTAATAAGGTTTGGAGCAGTGCTAGCCTCAGAGAGTCATAAATTGCCTTAAAAACAAACCCAACAAATTACCCAACTATGCAAAACAGCCACAGATCACCTTCTCATTGCCACAGTTTGCAGTAACATATTCTGGTATGGGATTTTAGTGAAAATGCAGCAAGATAACTAAGGAATCCCCTGCCACCTTCCAAAGACAGCAGGGCAGAAATACAACCTGGAATACTTGAAGCATTACTGCTTCTACAGAAAGCAGATCGACATTACCTGGTCCTGTCAGCTATAGCTTTGTGGCCAATACATTCTAAAACCAAAATTGGGGCTGAAACCACTATCATTACAGTGTAATTTCACCAAAACATAGTTTGTACTTTCTGGGTGAAAGCAACACAGATCCTGCCTGCTCTTGCTATTAAATTGGCAGGCGAACATGTAGCTAGCTCATGAGTGTATAGTCCATTCAGTGCCTGGGCTTTGCCAAGGGAAATTACTCTGGGAATACAGAAACAAGACTGATTTTATTTTAACCATTATAGCTCTGTTGATTCCAGTGTACACTGGTTCTCCACGTTATTGAATTTCAGTATGTTTTTATGATAATACAGCTGTTGCAGCAACTCTAGCGGAGATGTTCTCATGAGGAAAAAAAAATAGAATAAAGAGATACAGTCTAAAATTCAGAGGGGAAACAACACACTTCAGCATTTTGGTTCTAATTCTCCAAATCAGGATGGCTGCTGTGAGTTCTGATGGATTTCATCAGAGAAGGAAGTCCAAGGGGGCTAAGAAGATCCTCTTAGAAAACTCCTTCAAGCTCTTTCCCACTCATTCAGGACTCTGGGTATTTTTTGGAACAAAAGCTGCCTTTTCATATTTTTCTCTGGTGTAATCTGGTGGTGGTGGTGTTGCTTCAAAGCACCACCACAATAATCTTTCAACAACAACTTCGGTCAATCTTTTCTTGTTGGTCCACATATATACTGAGGAATATATGCTGGTAGGAACCCTACCGTGTGTGGATCTGACGATGGGTTGATGAACAAATATATAGCCTGCCCAAATATGTGAACCCCTGCGTGCGCCAGGACAACCATCACCCTAGGACACTCTTCTATTTTGTTCACTCTCCTGTCCCATCAAAAAATGCAGCCTAGTCAGGATGTGTGGAGTCAGTGTCGTCACATTCAGAAGAAGGGAGCTTTGAACAGCACAAAGGACAAAGTTTACGTCAATGGCTCAAGCTACCATACTGCAAAAGACAAACAGGAAAACAGTTTCTGAGACAGGAGGGAAAGAAAGATCTAGTGCTTTCCTTTCCCTTACCTCTTCCAACAGCCATTAGTACTGGAGGAAATCGGTATGAGAAGGGCATTCAGAAACAAACATGAGATCTTCCACTGACAGGAAGGAACCTATTGACTTGAAAACTTTCCGGTATTAGTGAAAGCTTTGTTTTCCATTCAGCTAAACATACAGGTGCTGTCTGCTTCTTTCAATTTACACTATTTCTTCAACCAATGTAAACATGTCATTGGAATAAAGGCCAGCAAGGACCTGCTTCCCACTTCGCTTGCTGCTTTTTCAGAACTGTCAATCTTGCTGGAAAGGACAAGTCTCTTTGGAATCAAGCTGGCAAGTGTTACTCCAGCAGGCTCCTGCTAAATCACACAACACAGAGGGACGTAGGGCTCTGTAACACAAGGGTTTATTAGTCATAGCTTTATAGCCCTGTAATTATCTGGCACCAGAAGAATCCTCAGAACAAAATGTGAGTAAATACGTGATTCCCATCCTGTTGGCCTCCCAGTCAAATAGAAAAAGAGCAAACCAGAAAGCACTGGGAAACCGAAGATAGCTGCAACTTAGAATGCATGTGGGAGGTAGATTAGACATTCATCCTGATAACAAAAATAGACTCTCCAGAGTTAAAATAACAAATGCCTTTTAAAGAGTTTTGGAAGTAACTTAAAACTGCAGGGCTTGAATCAATCTCTAGCTACAAGGAATTAAAATGACAGACACAGAAGGGAGCTATGGGAAAGTCAAGACTATCCCACATCAGGCTTCTGGGAGGTGTATCTTATCAGCATCAGAACTCCAGCCCAGATGGATGATGCACATGACTCACTATCACAGGTTCTGCTCCAGGGTGCTTGTTCCAAAGCGAAGGTGTTAAAGGCAACATACTGTGATAAGGGTCAGTGGCCGTTTGCCACCAGGTCTAGTTGAGCTTCTCTCTGAACAGATAATATTCCATTAAAACCTTCCTGGGATAATTTGGGTTCCCTTAAAGTACCACCTCAGAGTTCTGTCTGATATTGTGGAATCCTCTCTTCCTGTGTTTCTCTGTAAAGCTGCAAACTGTTACACAGTGGGTGAAAAGAAGGACAGCTGCTTAATTCTGTTGAAAATTTACTGCCTGTAAAGAAGATGGAAACAGACTTATTGAAGTCTCCTTTTTATCTTGATCCTCTAAGGAAATAACCAACTAAATCCTTAATCTCCCACCCCCTTGGGTAAACAAAACAAAAAGGACAGGTGCTGCTTTTCATATTTAGAGAAGTAAGACAAAGGGCTTAGGAACTCATCCTGCATTTACCCCCAGCACAATCCTTTGCAACACTGAGGCTCTTGCACAAGAACTGCTGCTCTTGTCTTCCTACACTTCCCTTGGTTTGTGATTTTTGCCCTACAGGATACTAAGGGAAGGCCCTGTACTTTGTGGCTATTGAAGTACTGTACATGATGGCTACTTAAATGCCCCAGGGGTCACTTTACTGTTTTATTTCCTCTTCACCAGTGCACTGAAGATATTATTGCAAATGCTATACTTTTCCACAAAGTGTGGTCTCTTGACTACTGTCTCCTGTCCCTTATTAAATCGCTTTTCCCCACCCTCCCTTCTCCCAAATACCAGAATTTTTTCAGCTTTTAGCTCTGTGCCATACATAGTGTATTATTTGAGGAAATTGTTTAGTTAGAAGCAGGCTCATGTATCCTAGTCCAGAGGCCAGTACGATAAACAGGAAGACGGTTTCGCTCTTAAAGGACCCCCTCCATTTTCTCAGGGAAATTTAAAGCAAGGAACCCAGCAAGCCCACATTTCACAAGTCAGAGCAGGGGACCTGCCAATTGCATGCTTCACAAGAGAGGATCTCAAGGCTGTTTCATACCGTCACCTCAGTCCCCTTTCACCTGGCAGTGTGCATTCCTCTAGACCTCCAAAAGGCGGGCAAGGTATTTATAGCAGCGTCAGAAGAGGCAGGAAGTAGGAAACTGGGGCGGGTGTTTGGAAAGAGTATAAAGGGCTTGGAACAGTGGGGCCAGCCTGGAACTCCTTCCCCCAAAAGAACATGGAGCTAAAGGAGAACTGTCTGGGGAATAGCTGGTTTTCAACAGATATCCTCTGGATCCCTCCTCCTATACCTGTTGCCTTTCCAGCACCAGCCATTTCCTCTCTTTCAAAGTCAAGTGGAAGTTTTCCATTCTGTGGTTTTCCTGTCTTGGTACAAGCAAGCACATTTTTTTCCCCCTTATATTTTAACCGTTTGGAGACCAACACCAAAACCGGCTCGCTAGGGGAATAGCTTCCTACTTCCTGCTGATTCAAGAAATTTGAGAGGACTAATTAAATGTCAGAGGAGCAAGGACTTTGCTTGTTCGTGTATTCACCGAGCAAGAGAGATTGAACTTGCCTGAATAAATGCTCCAGTGCTCTTCTATTGAAAATTAACAGACTAACATAATGCCAGCAGGCCTCCCTGCAGGCTGCACTCCAGTAACACCCAATACAAAGGGAAACACAAAAGGAAACAGATGTTGAAGTCTCCATACTGTAATCACAATACAGCACGAGGGAGTTAAAATTCATGTCCTTCAGTATAAGCCAAGAGGAGCTTGGGTCACTTTGAACACAGCCCTGTGGAATAGAAATACCCTTGTTTCCTCTGTGCTGTTGTGGGATTTTTTTGATTTTTTTTTACTTAATGAACCTCCATGAAGTAAGAAGTAGTAATGTGCTGCCTTCGTGCTGTTGCACCAGCTGTAGCCATTGCTATCTGTGCGAGTATTGGGCAAATTTGGTGCAAGTTATACACTTTGCTGAAGTACCAGTGATCATGCAGGTCAGAAGAAACCTGCACCTTTTCATGTCAAAATCAAGGAATTAAGGAGGAAAAAACATTATGACGTCTCTTCTCATCCTTGGGCCTTTCCACATACCTTTCTTTACCTCCCCAATAAACCAGTTCTAAGCTCTTAAGAATCAGCAGGATTACAATGCTCTGACACTTTAACAACAGATGAGAAATTAAGGAAGATTCTGGATTTGTTATTAAAGTGTGTATTTTTGTCCAGAACCAATGACAAATAGGTGTTGAACAACGATGGCTCTGCTGTGTGCACGCTCTCCTTTTATCTCCCGATTGCAGTGGGTCAGGTTACTACTTCGTGTATATCAAAAGTACCCTTTGACAGTATGTGACATCTGGCTTAATTTCATTTGTTTCTCCTGCTGCACAGTCACTATCATTTTCCAGCTAAGCTGTATTTTTCTTATAATTCACCTGGCAAAAATAAACGGAGCCCAAGCCCTGCACACACCCCCATGGAACCTACACTTCTCAATGGGCTATTTGAAGGGACTTTGCATTTGTCTTAATGGAGGAAGGCAACAGCTTGGCTAGAGTCCAGACAGAGTAAAGTGTGTGTGTGTTCTGTCCATGGCAGGACCACCCAGCCAGGCTTTTTCAAATCCTAAGCCATGATTCCCAGTCAGAAACAAAAATGCTACATCAGTCAGTGGAGATCAGATTGTTTTATATGGGTTCTCCTACTTACGTGTTCCCTGAAGCCACAGCACCCATTCGTTCTCCTGGATGGATTAGATTCACCTTGGACATCTCCCACATAGTTTCAGGTGGGGCAGCCTGTCATGTGTCACAGTTAAATGATTCTTCTTAGCTTGACCAGCCTGTACCCAGTTCTTCATCAATGCTTCCATACAGCATCTCTCCCGCCTCCAGTAATCCTTTTTCTCCTTATATTCCAAGGCTAGTCTTTGAAGGGCCCTTGCCACTCCTACAGCTCCTAAATACCTTCTCCCATTACAAGTTTCCCATTGAGCTTATTGCTATGTTCACCCTCTTTCTTCACCTGCAACAAAGACGGAAATTTTCAGAGCTGAGCTCATTGACACACACTACTAGTTCACCACGAGATCAAGCCAAGACCTTACCCCCAAGTTGTCAACGACCTCCCTGACATTCTCCCCAACTGTTGCTCTCTGATGGTTCCTGAAACATTTCAGTCCCAGGAGGGATACCCTGAATCACCTCCTTTCTTCTTAAGATAAAAAATGAGATTCTACATCTTAGGCAAGCTATTGCTGATATTTGATGAGGTCTGATGTTATTTTTTGCATATGCATCTCTGCTATTTAACTCGAGTGTTATTGCCTGTGTACTGTTTCTAAGGGCTGAAATTGCCCTTTGGAAAGGTCTTATATAAACACCAGCAGGAATTTGGACTATTCATAGTCAACATTTATTTTACCAGCACGCAACTCAAGAGACTTCTATCTTGTTTCCAGAAGACTCGCAGAATCTTTTTCTAGCTGGCAGAAACATTGAATAAATAAAATAATCAGGGTTGTGTAAAACTACTTGCATTTTTCTGTTATTAGACATTGTCAGTTAATGCACTAAATCTTCACTCTGGTTACTCAAGGGGACTACTTCACATTACAGTAGAAGGTTAAGTTTTTTATAACAATAGTTTTAAGCTCTCTAGTGTTTGTAACATTCCTCTTAGAAACCTGAAACCATCAAGTCAAATCCAACTCTGATACAAGATGGTAAAATACTGCTGAGAACAATGGCATTGCACCTGCTTTAAACAAGTTAGAAGGCTGGTCCACTATTTCCTTTCCATATTGATAACTGAGCTAGATTTTAGATCTAGCATAAGAGGGTATAAATCCATGTAACCCACCTTGGTCTCATTTACCTCAGGCCAAGCATCAGCCTAATACATTCAAACACCAGAAATTTGAAATTCACTAGTTAACATTCTTTTTTTCCTCAACATATTCCAAAGCAAATCCAGTTTAATGCTGGCTTTAAAGAAGGATTCAGCCCACTATGGGCAAATAACACTGGTAGCAGAGTCACCAGTGGGCAGAGCACAGATAATTTTGGCATGCTTTCGGGTTTCTGCTTTAGAGGAAGAGCTACAGGTTTTAATACAGTCCTAACAGTGTGCCTCCCTCCTCTGTGCCCCAAGTGCTTAAACACAGAGGGTTACCAAAGAGGTTGACCTTCAGCTGTGCTATTTGCAACAAGTGTTCAGTGCCACAACGCTGAGGAAAAGTTAAGACACTCTTGCAGCAGTTCCAAATACAGTCAGCATCCCTGGCCAACCTTGTCACAGAGAAGTCTATGTAAGAAGTCTAAGAAGTCTATGTTGGCTTAAAGAGCTGTTAATAACAGGCCATTAAAGTTACACTAGTAACATTTCAAGTGTCACATGTAGAGGTTCTTCAGAGGTTTAGACAAGCTAATGTAGGCTTTAAGTTTAATGAACTCTGCATTTGCTTAACTAATTGGTGCTTGAAGGCCCAATTTTCCTGTCATCTTTTACACTACTATCGTTTCAGCAGTATCATTTAAGTTGCTGTCACGTGAAAGACGGAATCATACCCTGAAAGTCTAGAGCAATAAGAAGCACAACAGAGCAAAAGCCTCTTCATCTCAAACTGGAACAAAAAATAATATAATTAATCATTAAAAGGAAATTCAACCACACGAACTCCAGACGTTATTAGGACTGATATTAGTCCCTCAGCTTAGCCTGGTTCAGAGCTGGCAAGCACAGCATGCCTGGCCTTGCCTGCTAACTCAAACCAAGCTGTCCTCTCAGGTTTACTAGCTCTTACGAACTTCCAGAGAGCATCTGGTAGAAGTTTCATTTAATGACAGGACCTCCTGCCCAGACCAAATGGGCTCCTTGCTTCAGTGACGCATGCTTGGTTGGGCTACATAAGAGCACCACATGGTATGGAGCTGTGAGGAAAAAGAAATATGACCTCAGACAACATTCTTACATCAAAAAACTAAGTTTTCAGCTTAATAGTTTTAACACCCACGTAAATCTGTGGTGACTCACTGCATCATCCTACTAAAGATGCTTGATCTCACCCACCCTGACTGTCAGTGCAATTATGCATGAGTGCAGAGATCCATTTCATCAGATCCCAATCCAGCTGCCATATCTAAGAAACTCTGAAAGGCCAGAACTAACTATATTTAGTGTCCTGGAAAATGTGAAGACCTCTCTAATGAAGCTGAGAATTAATGTGTCACCTTCTGTCACTTCTATATCCACCAACCAAATCTGTGTACCCTGAATAACAAGATATGAACAAAGCAGGCCCTTTCCCACCCCAGATGAAAACTTTTTGCTAAAACATACTAGTACTGCATATGGCACTATATAACTATCTTCCTACCAGCTCACTTCTTCCCAGAAACATTACAGCAGTTGGCAAGAGTTCTCAAGAACAGGTGAAATACCAGTGAAAATAAGACTGAGAGAGCTCCTTGCTTATGTTGACATTTCTAAGACCCAAGGTTAGAACATCTTGCTCTCAGTTGGATCAGCAGTCCTGCTGGAGTTTCTTCTTGCAGAAAATCCGGAGTAAGCATAAGGAATAGTACTAAAATACCAAAGGAGCTTTACATACATACATGCATTACATTGCCCAAACACTAATTTTTTTTATTTTTTAATAGATGCATCTGGAGAAATGAGAAACTCCAGACGCCACAAGGTCATGTCTCTACTCCCCTATAGACTTTAATTGCAAAAAACCAATAAATAAGCAACTTCTTTTCCCACTGCTATTAAATAGAACAATTCAGTTTAGAATAGTAACCTGTCAGAAGATACGACCAAGCACAAAGAACACCCCTTTTTCACCACATTTTTACATTGGAATTCCATAAAAGTTAAACAAATCTCCTCAGCTTTCCCCCCCCCCATGTAAAATGGAATTAATTTGAATTCCTGTGAATACGTGGGGGTTTTTTTAAGTTTCAAGGGGCACTTCTCAGATTTCCTCCTTCTAAAATACCTCAAAGGGAAGTCCAGTCTAAAAACGAAGCCACATCATTACTTTCTCAACATAAGTCTGATTCCAAAGTGGATACAACACTTTTACAACCATTATGACCTGTATTTTAACTTTTAAGTTAATGTGGCAGACCTTACTTGTCTGCCTTAAAGGGTAAAACAGCATATGTGACCTCACTACAGAGTCTACATCAAGGCAAAACATACACATTCAAAATCTCACCTATGATCAAGTTGTTCTGCATATCTCTTTTAGCTTATTAGTGAGAAGGCGGAATTAGCAATTAAACAGTGAAAGTAGATACTCAACAGTGTGTCAGGTACTCAATTAGGTGATCAGATTTTGGGCCAAACAAATTCATGATCTTCCTCCTTCTCTGCTGTTTCTTGCTCTCCTGATATCCTCTTCTCAGTTCAAAGGAGTCTGGCCACTGCAGGTGGTGTGAACTCAGTGATGTGGTTTTGGCAGGATGGAGGAATGGACAGATTCTTTGACACCAAGGGACTCTTACGAGCTTACCTTCACCTCCCCAAAGCTTGCCAACTCCAACTCACCAAGAGTGAGCTTATTTAGAAGACAGAGGGGACCCACTGGCATCATTGCTCAAATTGCAGCTATTTCTCCCCATACATCTATAGAAAGGAATGTTATTTTGAGCTCCTTTGAACCGAGGTAAGAGCCTGCTAATAGTGCCACAGCTCTTTTCTGAAGTATATGCACAAGATGAAAGTGAGGTAGGTGCAGAGTGGACAAAGTACTTTATCACTTGCAGACTGGTTTTGGTTTGTCAAAATCCAACCTGCAATTTCACTTTTTTTTTTTTAAGAAGAGTGGGGGCACAGGGGACCTGGCAGGAGCTGTTTTTCAAAACCTGCGAATGAAACATTCAGCAGCCAAGCTCAGAAGTTCCTGCTGCTCCTTAAAAAGACAAACAAGCCCTTTTTTTTCCTCATGTCTGCTATGTCCAGCTGGAAATGTCACAGCTTTGTCACAATGGAACAAAGCATGCCCGGTGTCTGTTCTTTCAAAAGGTCTCTTAATTCAAACAAAAGAAAAATATTCACATCTGGAAGGGGTCATAGGCAGGGGGCAGGAGTGGAGGAAGCAAAGTTCAGATGGCAAGTCGTAGCAGTTGCTGTTTGTCCAATTATTGTACTGCCTGTTCTGGCATTTATTGATCCAGTTAAAGAAAGCAAGCCAAGAATTAAAACAGCAATTTTATTATTTATTGACCTCGGAGGGCCAGATGAGACACACCTCTTCGCTCCTGCTCCATTCATCATGCTAGAACGCTCAGGCTGAGTGAAAAGACACCCTTGGACCAGCAGTAGTTCCTCTTTTTTCTTCCCCTCCATTTTTTAATAAAGAAAAAAAAATTTACTGTTTTAAAGAAAGCTTGGATTCTATACACAAGACCACAACCTTTGGTTTCAAAGGATGTATATATTGAAATCCTGGCCTTTCCAATGGGTTTATTGGAACATCTGTTTCTGTAGAGATTAAAACCTTCTAATGACTCTAGAGTTGGGTGCCTCAGTATCAGAACTGAGCTACAGGAAGGTAAAAAAATTAAATGTCTAGTGAGATCAGATTAAAGGAAAAGAGAATAAACCTGAGAGTACGACTTCACTGGCTAGGCATGAAAGACCAACAGTAAGACTTTGCATTACACTCGTAACTAAAAGTTTTTTCCTTCTTCAACATTCAGTGCTCTCAAGATGAAAAGCTTCTCCTAGGCTGCCACCTAGCTAGTTAATTTCTGGTATTGTTTTAGGAGCTATTTTAAAAAGCTCTTTTGCTCCAGCCCTTATTGCACTGACTCCTCCCTTCTGAGCTGGTATTTTGTCAGGAGTTTCAAGAGCGATAAAAACTTGCTGCCAAGTCCCTTTCTTCCCCACAATGTGTTTTATAACCCAGCGTGTAGTTTAGTCTGTCTAAACACTGCACTAGTACACTGCCATCAGTTTCCATGGAGATGATTAACTCCTACGGAGCCAGGAAGCTTTAGTGTGCTTTTAGCCCTTTCAGCACATGAAGAACATGACAGCATTTATTAAAATCAGCCTGCACAAACATCACATTTTCCAGACAGTTCTAGTAAGTGTAAGGATTTACTTTTGCTTCAACCTATCACATAGAACTGCGGTCTCAACCGAATTTGCATTGAAGTCATCTACTAGAATGAATTGCTCTTTCCCGTTCTGCTTCTCCTCCTTTGCATTGCCATGATGTCCAAAGGCATGACAGCCCCACTGACGTTAACTTTTCGAACTACTGTGTCTTAGAGCAAAGCCAAAGCATGAGATATAATGAAGAGTCCAGAACAGAGTAAGGAGAGGCGAAGGAGACTACTTTGAACTCCACCAGAAATCGGGGTAGAAAAACTTTGTGCCCTAAAGTTTATGAGCATGGTTATATGAATCTTCATGGTTTGCAATACCCGTAGTCACTTATGCCTCTAGTAAAAAATATACTGTCAGTGTGTATTCATAACAGATATTTATTTAACATCATCTGAAGAAGTTGAATTCAACTGAAGACTACCCTTAATCTAGTATAACACAAGCTAATCACAGCACAAAATTAGTCCTTCTCTCAAAACGCAGCTAATGAAGGCCACATGCTGTCATCAGCTTTAGCTGTAGAAAAACTGTTTTGCAGTCTTCACTTTCACAGAAAGACCAATTTCTCTGGCACTTACCACTTTGGTGGCATGTATATTGATCCAAACTATGAAAATGGCAACAGAACTTTTAATACTGCGGTTTCCTGAAAGAATTCCCCAGTATAAAACTATTTTATAAATATTTTCCAGGCTATCATCGCTGGATGGAGGCAAACTGTAACCTTCCCAACACTTTTAACATGTAATGGGTTTTTTTGGCATTCAAGAGCAGATACACTATGTAAGCTACACATGAAGAGGCAGGCATAGCTGCAGTTAAAGGCAAGAGAGATTTTCTTGCCCGTATGCTTGGCTAGCTTGAAAGAGCCACTGGCAGGGTTCATAGCAATGGGTGTTCTGCTGCAGTGGGAATTACTTTCTATTTGACTTCCACTGCAGTTGCCAAGTGGATTTCTTTGCAGACTCCAGCTGGAGTCAGTACTGTGTGGGTACCAGCAGCGATGAGTCCCCCAACCCTTTTTACACTGTGCTAAGACAATCAACAGAGGTGCAAGACTTCACTCGTGCAGTCCACTCACAACTGCTGAAGCAATAGCCTGTACGTGGACATGTATCCAGTATTAACTCAAAGGACAGCACTAATTGATTTCATGTACTTTGCCACAGGAAACTTACCAAGCAGCAACCGTATTCGGTTAACCACCCTTGTCTACAAGCAAACCAAAGAACTGAAATCCAGAGTCTCTTCCTCTGAGAGATTTTGGGTATTCCCCTTGTCCCCCATCTAAAGTTAGCGTAGCGAAGGCACTCAGGGGTGCTAAACCCCACAGCGAGGAACATCAGCAAGGATCCAATCTAAAGCGTTTCAAGTTTCCCAAAAAAGGCATGCACCTTCGCACACCTCCCACAGCTGCAAAGATCACAACCTAGCACCCAGGAAGTGTGGAGACACTTGTTACTTGCTTCCCCAGCCCATAGACGCAGCATCACCAGCCTGTGTGAGCTGCACCTTTCAATGCCAACCACCACGGGCGGCTTCCCGGCTTGAGAGAACTCGCCCTAATCCTGCCTCCTCCTCTTTTGTCACCAGGCTGCGGAGGAAATTTTGGCTGCCCACACCTCCAGTTGTGTTTTTGTCTTCCTGCAGGGAATAAGCCACTCTGATTTCTTCAAAGTATTTCTTGGAGAGGCTGCCACCACCACTGCGGGACAGGGCCTGCTGTTGTGGGATGCCCATCTCCCTGTTGCCCCTCAGGAGGGCTGAGCCGGGGCTCACCACCACATGCCTCACCTTTTACTAACCCAGATGTATTGCAGCAGCTACTGGAGCCATACTTATCTTGAAAGGTCAAGTCAAGCCAATATATAACCTCCCCGGTTCAACCTGCCCCACCTCTGTTTTCACGGTGTCACTCGTAGGACGAAGGCTTACTCGCGGTGACAGCCCGGCTGCTGCCCGCCACCCCCAGCCTCTTCAGGCTCCCACGGAACTTTCTAGAGGTGCAGGCTTCGCACCGGCAGGGCAGGTGCCGCCTCCCCAGGCGAGGGGCCTCAGCTCCCCCACACACACACACACACCTCAGGGAGTCCTCCCAGCCCCGGCGGGGCCGACGGCTGCCCGGCGAGGAGGGGCTGCCGCCCGGCGGCACTTACCGATGTCGGAATTGCAGAAAGCGTCCTGCGGGTGGATGGGGACGCAAGTGCAAGCCTCCACCACCAAGTCCCGCAGGCTCCAGCTGCAGAGGAACACGACGAGGAAGCTCAGCCACGCCGTCATGTTGCCCACCCTTCCCCGAGGTGCCTCCTCACTACTGCGGAGCAGGAGGGCGGCCGCCGGTTTTGTTCGCCTGACTTTATTCGAGCTTGCTAACAGCCCGCTTCTGTCTGTCTGTCTGTCTGTCTGTTCGCACTGCCTCTCTCTCTGCCGCTGGCTCAGCAGCGCAGCCTTCGCTCGGCAGGACGGTGCAAAGCCTGAGAGCACACGCAAGCCGGACAGCTGAGAAGTGCGCGGTGCTGTACGATGCGATGCGGAGCGGAGCTGCGCTGCGCCGCTGACCGGGCCGGTGCGCCGAGTTATAGCCTCGATCGCGCCCTCTCGGGCTCCGGGGGCGCCGCCGCCCCCGACCAATGGGAGCCCCGCATTACCTCATCGGCGGGAGAGGCCAGCGGGCCGGGGCGGGGCCGCGGCCGCCGTTTCAGCGCCTTATAGGGAATAGTGCGGGGAGCGGACGGCGGTTTGGGGCAGGTAACGGCCGCTCTGAGGAGAAGTCCCCGTCCCCTCACGTTGTTGGTGCCGCCGGGCGGGGGTTGAAACTCCTTCAAACTAGTTGTACCTCGGAGACAATCGGCGAGTGCTCCGCCCCGCGGCCGTCGGTGCCCGGCCGGGTCTGGCCCCGTGGGGTCGCCTGCCCATCCCGTAGTCGGGGCCAGCCTCCCCTCGGCCGCCCCGCTCCGCACCTCGGGGTTTGTTGTTGGCTTGGAAAGCTTGGGCTGTTTCCCTCTAAACCATCTCGGCTGCCTGCAAGCTGGTTTCAAACTGGAGGAGGCGAAATAGTGTTCTTAACGGCTGTCAGAAAGCGATCAGGAAACGCCAGAGGAGCGCAGTGCGTTGCTTCTTTCCCTCTTTCAATAGGCAGTGAAAAAGAGGATGGAGGTAAAGGGCAAGACCCAGCTGAAGTGCTCAACCAGGATTTCGCCCTGCGGTTTTTAATCCTCCTCAAATGCTCCTTCTTCTCCTGTCACACCACCACCACCCATCGCTTCCCCTTCTCGGGGCTTTGGGTCGGAAAGGGGTCATAAACTGCTGGAGAAGGCAGTGTCGTATCTGCCCAGGCACTCCCAACATTTAATCTCGAAGTATACTTCAGCAGAGGAGCTTTAGTGGAATTTATAGAAAAGTCCTGTTTGTTTTGTTTTCCTTTATCCCCTTTTTGGAACCGTAAATTTCTATCAGCTGTAGCAATGTAAATGTTATAGAAGAGCTGGGACTGTAAGGAAGGAGATTGCCAGCTGCAAGATACAGCCAGCCTTATTATCCCGCAAAGGGGACGGAGGGGTGATTAATCACAGTATCAAACCAGTGTATATAATGTCAGAGTACTTTCCACGGGGTTTACAAGACTTAAGCATGTCTAGTTATAAATTATGCTGGTATTAAAGGCCAGGGACCAGCTGTCCTAAATTTCTAAGTAGTCAGCTAAGTCTTTAGATTTACAATTCTGCTCCATCTGGGTGAAGCAAAGGGTGCCTACACCTTTTCTTTAATCGTATCATCCATATAAAATTAAAACCTCCAGTTTTACGGAAACACAGGCTTTTATTTGGAGCACCAGTACACAAAAGCTTCAAGATGGGTGTTGCTGGTAGAGATCAAGGTTACAATGCTAATAGTGGGAAACATGGGTTCCTACCCTTGCTGTGACACGGACAACCAGTGTGACAGCTTCACCTCACTGTGCTTCAAATCCCAGTCTGTCTAATGGGGATGACAGTGATGGGAGCTTCTCAGGACTGTGTGTTAGTGAACACACTGAAAAAATTAGATGGTGTTGAGGTGCCAACAGGTCCTGTAAGTACATATAAGGCAGGGTATTAAACAGGACATTCGATTTAGACACATCATGTCTGAATCATTGAGCTTCAAATCGCAGTATTAGAAACACTGTGCAACAAACCTCCTTATGCACTTGGTCTAGCTACTGCTTAAGCTACAGCTGAAGTTGAATCTGTCAGATTGCACTGTCGTTTCAGTCTCACTGAGTGTAAACAAGGAACAACTTCACTGACCTCAGCAGAGTAACACGGAAGAAAAATGAGGTGTGTCTGGCACTTTCATTTTTACTATGTTGTTGTAAAAAGTTTGATATCACCAACATCATGATACACCTGGTTTATCAACATCTCGAATCAGTATCTGAGAGAAGTGGAGTTATTCCATAACCTGAGACTGATGTAAATAAGAGAGAGTTTGGCCCACACACAACTAGATTATCATCACAGCTCCAGCACCACCTTCCTTCACTCTCTGGCCAAGTAATTCCTCTGAGTATGTTTCTCCATTTCTATAATAACACCTTTCCTGAATGTTCTGAGGACTGACAAGCTGAATGCTTTGTAATAAGCTTTAAAGGTGTTGGGTGCTGTGCGAATGCTAAGAGAGACATAGATGCAGGACACGTTCAGAAGGGACTGAAAAACAAACCCTTCAGTGATCTTCTGAGTTTCTGAAAAGGGAGACAAAGGGGGCTAGAAGTTCCTGAAGTTACACAGGGCTCACCACAGCATGGAAGTAGCTTGTTTACAGTGAGACTGACCGAGCTCGTTAAAGTAACACAGGGTTTAAGTTGATGACAGCATCTAGGTCACTTTTCAGATACAACCCAGAGAAGTAATCTGCCATTGCTTTTCAGGATGAGAAGGAGTGCCACAGCTCGATCCAGTGGCAGGTCACATCTGTTTGGAAGGCATGGTGTGCAGGCTGTGTGTCAAGGCTTACCACCGTCTTTTATACCACTATTTGAAAGGTGATCTAGAACTTTTGTACTGCATGTATTAGCACTGCCGGCACTAGTAGTACCTGTGTTCAATCAGCTAAGACTTAGCCGATTCACCTGCTTTTTTGACATCTATATATTCTTTTGAAAAATATATGAACTTCTCTGTAGTAGTAGGCATGCGGGTTTTTCAACTACAACTGGACACAGTACAATAATAACAATACTTATTTGCCACTTAAAGGGTACATTTAGTACACAGAAACCATAATGCTTATCACAGCTAAATAATACTCAGGAAAGCTCAGCTGCTGGGAGGCCTTGGTTAAATCATTTAACCTGCCTGCACATTCATTTTATCATATCTAAATAAATGTATTGTATACTATTATCTGATAATATCTATTAGCTATTCAATATTAGCCTCTCTCCTTTGAGACCTAGCAGTAAAGTACACTCTGGAAGAGCCAGACAGGGCTTCTGAGTGTTTATTTCTATGAGAAAATTTTGATAATGAGGTGAAAGTAAGAAAGTCGATGAAAGAACTGAAAGGAGAACTCTATCTGAATTCCCACTCCGTGCCCTGTCTGTTTGGGAGAATCTGCAAAGCGAAAAAAAAAAAAAATTAAATAAAAACTAGCATTCATCTCCTTTGCCTGGATAAAACTCTAAGCCTTAAATAGTCATAAAAAATGAAGCAGAGAAAAAAAGGAGAACATAAAGACCTTGATGTTCATATGAGAAAATTAAAGTTCATGTTTGGTCAATGTCACCAAATAAAGAAATCTATGTTCTCCCAGTCCTCCACCAAGAACACACTGTTGAACACAATTAAGGATCTCTGCGCTTTACTGGGCAGCCACACCACTTCATGCTGTGATCTTGTCGGATCCCACAAGCTAAGCATGACTGGGCTGGGTCAAGAGTTGGTGTGAAAATTCCCGGGGAAAGCCGTGTCCTTGCAGGTGTTTTCGATGGAGCCAAGTGGCCTTCTTCCCTCAATCATGCATGAATGTGTAGAGACAGTGCTAGGGGGCACTGCGCTGCAAGAGATGTTTGCATTTCTTGCGGCTGGAGCTCGCTTTCTTTCAATATCTAAAGAACTCACTCTTTGAAACGTAAAGATGTTAAGCCGTGTTTCTTCGTTAAGTTTCTGGAGAGACAATGACCTTCTGCTTCCATAGATACTCACTGCACTTTACATCAGGGGTGTATTAACAACATCATTTTCCTTCCACAAGTCAAGCTTGTGGCTAGAACGGACCAACCCAGAGCTAGCTGCAGTGACCGAGATAAAAACACTTTTGGATGTTACTTGAATAGGCTTATGGTGTTGCTAAACACCTAGTTTAAGTGAACTAAAAGCATATTCACTTCCCTTCTGATCACATTTCATTGTGAGGGGTACCAGGTGCTGGCAGAAAGCTGTTTCTGAACTGAGAAAAGCACCTGAATGTAAGTAGTACAGAAGGGCTTCATCAAACCACAGGAACTGCTGACCAAAAAAACAGAGAGAGAGAAAGATGAAAGGCAGGAAGGGAGGGAGGGAAAGAGAGAGGAAAGGAGGGAGGGGAAAAGAAAGAAAGAGAGAAAGAGAAAGAAATACCCTATTACTGCTGCCATCAGAGAAAAAAAAAAAACCTGACACGCAGTGGCTGAAAATGCTCCATCCCGTCACCAGCCCCGCAACTGGCTTAAACTGAGCACGGCATGAATGAAGTCAGGAGACTTAGACCTGCACTCCAAACAGTTCTGCCACCACCATGAACAATATATTAATTTTAAAAGCTTCTGAAGTATGGGCATTTTTCCATTTTAACTTTTCCACGGTAACTTGACTTGACTCACAAGCGTGGAGTTCTGCCATTAATGTTCTAAACTGTCCAGCTGCCAAGTTGCTCAAAAGCCTCCTCTTGTCCTAAAAACTCTTCTTGAAGTTGACGAACCTCATTATCTTTTACACCAGCTTGGTATCACACCCTCTAGGAGATATCATTGTTTTTCTCCTTTTATGCAGCAGATGGAAAAGGTGCTTTTCAGAGCCATCTGATGTCTTTTTTTACAGCACAGTTTGCCATCTCGCAGGGCAGTGCAGAGTGGTCATGCATTTCATTAGCAAAAGATCCTTGTGTTTCCTGATTATCTGTTTCTTGTTCAGAATGCCTATTTTTTTCTGATGCTGCCCTTTGAGAATACTGTTCTGCTCAAATTATATTCGCTATGAGTGTGAAAAAGGTTGAAAAAACCTCTACTACTACTAATTCCTCCATTGTATCAGTGAACTTCATATGCTACTTAAAATAAGAAGACTCTTTCTTCAAAAATGTCTTTGATTCTATAAATACATGTGAAAAAAAAATTCATTTGATCTCTTTCTCTGAGGTTGCAAAGGAATTATGTCACCTTCCTGCCTGCAAGCCAGACATAGGTAACACTCTATCCCATCCCAAGCTCTTAATTGAGGTGCACCGTTAAATCTTTTATCAGCTTTAATGGTTCTATACTGCGTTCAGTCTTCAAGGATCCTTTACAGATTGTGCTTACAGAGAGCGCCCAGCCTGGGGGCAGACCACAGGCACCATGTGTCACCGGGAGCATCAAAGTATAAAGGACTGTCAAATATGAAATCACCCTCTCGGTCATGCAGGGACCCTCCGATCGGGCTGTGATGTGGCATCAGCTGCAGAAGGGCAACCAGGAAATATCTTTTAACAGCCTTATCAAGCTGAAAATGTTTCCTGCACATGACTGTGCTCTTTGGCCCCAGTCCAGCCAAACACTAAGGCACATGTTCAGCTTTAAGCACACAAGATGCTCTACTGAAGTCAACAGGACCGTTTACATGCACAAAGTCAAATATAAGCTTAAGTGCATTTCTGGATCAGGTCCAAAGGGCTCAGTACCATGCAGGGTTCAAGCCAGGAGGCTGTGATTAGATGGTCTGACAGAGTACGGGGAGGAGGGGAGGACACGACGTGATTTGCTTGGCTCTACCTGCCTGCGCCTCATTCCAAGCAATTAATTTTCTCTCATTTCTGTTTATAATAAGTTTTTCCATTTCTCTTGCTTTGCTTTCATGCTGCTGTAGCCATTTCCAAATTGAAGTTTTGTTTTTCTTTTTTAAACCCTTCTAAACTGCATCAATAGCTTTAAGTGACTGAACAAAGAGATTTCAAATAGATGAAGTGCTTCAAATCGTAATAAGAGCTGGTGTTCCCAGAGTTTTGGAGGCTGGCACTAAGCAGAGGAGAGAGTGAGAGCGATTGAAAATCCCTTTTCTGTTGTTCCTTTGTATGAACTGGTTTCTGGCTTATGCAATGCACAGTAATTAAAATGACTGGAATGCCTCACATTTTTAAGAGAGCTTTAAGGCAGCTCTGTGGCATTGTGGCCAGCAGAGTTCATGAGCAGATTTGGGGCTGCAATCAAGAGTTGACGTTTCTATCAGCGTAACTTGAAGAAGACAATAACTCTGTAGAGGCCTTGGAGAAGAGTTTGAGGAAGAAGGAGTAGACATGGAAAAGAAATTATATCTGTTCCCTGCATCAACTCCATGAACAGCCATGGGGCAAGCCTTCCTTTTGGTGAGACAAGAGCTTGAAGGTCGGTGTGGTCATCAGAGATCTCATTGCTTTCTATCACTGTAGCCATGATGTCCTGCCCAAATTTGAGTGTGGGACAGCACTTACGTGTTCTCTATTTTTCATTGTAATATCAGTTACTCATAGTGCCTCCTCCTAGGTACTGTACAGAAAATGTCTCTTTCCATGAGAGAGGGTTTACATTTGAGTACTGGCCACTGCAGTTGCTGGGTGTATTTGTGGAGGTCCAAACAGCTCCCCAGTGTTCAGCAGACAGTGCCTGGAAGACTGGCAAGTCTCTTTGCTCACAGCCAGTTGCTCTCCCAGTGACAAGGTTTACTCTGCTCAGCAGTGGTAAGGGAGTATCTTGCGGCTTTTCAGTCCTCCTGGCACAGGCCAGAATTTCATTTTCCTATTTTCCATTTTTGTCATTGAAGGTGGCTGGCCACCGCGTCTCCAGTCTTCAGTCAAGAGCTGGCCTGGCTTCTCACAGTGATGAACAGCCACAGAGTAGCAAGAGAGCTCAATACAGCATCCCTCAGGACAGGAGCTGATTGGCCTGAGGATATGAACTTTCTGAAACGTTGAACAATCAGATCCTTCTCCCCTCACCTCTCTGCCTCTCACCAGGCTTCTGAGGACACAGACTGAGACTGCTTCCTCATCTCCCAGCATAATCTTTCTCCCCTTCTCCTACACATCAGAAAACATTGTCAGGATACAGTGGTCTCCATAACCCTGTGTGAGTGTAGGGAGGTAGAGAAAGATCCCAGGAAGGAGAAAATAATCCTCTGTTTCTTAGACCATCCTGAGGCTGAGAGCTGCAGTCCCTCCACATGCAGTAGGGCCTGCGGTCGTTAGGGTGTGCCGCTGGCTTTAAAGCATGTTAGAATCCTCTGAAATCACCATGCTTGTGAAAAGCAGAAAGAGCAGTGCCAGGGAGTTGGCATTCCTCTTTCTATTACATTAATGAGTCTGGAGAGAGTGTCAGGCGGTCAGGTCCAAAGGAAGGGTCTTCTCTTTACCTGCAGAAACAGGTGCAGCTGCAGGAAAAGTTACTGTCTCTTGCCTCTACCTGCACAACCTGCAAAAAAATTTCCGGTAAGAATAAGCCAGTCACTTCATCCCCAGCTTCTAGTTCTCACCTGAAATTGCAAATAAAGGTGTTAGATACAAGAACGGTCTCTAATGCTGAGGATAGCATCCCAGCAGGGAACAAATTCAGTGATTCCTGTCATGCGTGTCAGCACATGGGTGTCAAAAGAGAGAAGCAATTCCTCTGTGTGAAGATCCCAACAGAGATGGCTGCTTTGGCACGAGATTTTTTTTTTTTTTAAATTCAAATTGACTTTTTCAGTGCTTTTGTTCCCGTGTTTCCAGATCAATGTTGGACTCTAAACAGCAGCTGACTGCTCACTTATGGCAGGGCCTTCCCGCACAGACTCAAAGTCCCAGCCTGTAGAAGCGGGGGATTTCTGATGTGAGATTTCAAGGACAGATCTCTCTGTTCTCTGGAGCAAAAGGCAGCACTTCTGTTTCCTCACTCTTTTGGAATTTTTCTCCATAAATCTTGGCGTACAGTGTGAGACAAAAAAAATGAGGAGATGGCAGTTCTGCAGCCCAGAATGAGGACTCAGTCATTTGTGTATTGTCTTGCTCTTCCTGAGTGAAGAGCAACACATTCATCAAAGGACCTTTTCAGGTCAGCGGTGTGAGTTCCACACCTAATGTATTAAGGTCAGGAATGAAAAGATCAGTGTTTGATTTAGCACAGATGTGTGAAAATAGTGTTCTTTCTCCACTGAAGACAGAGGGAACAATCTACAGCTCCTGTTCCCCTTTCCTTTAATCTGAAGGCCCTGAGCTGTCCTTTAGTTGTGACTTTATGTGCTTCTGTGGGGAGGGTAGAAGTATGGAAAGAGAGAAGAGTGTAATTATTATGACAGAATCTTTCTGTTCATTTAGCAAAGTAGCCTTGGTTTCCATTTCATTGCGAGTGATAAGGGCAGCAAGAGTTAACCTGTATCCATATACAGCATGGCTGGAGGTGAAGCCAAGAAAGAGAAACAGAGCAAACTTCCTCGGTTTTATCCTTTGCGCTGAATGAAAGCATCATTACTGGGGATTGTAGGGCTAGGATTATGACCACATGCTTTATTAGCAGGAGCTTAAAAAAAAAACCAGCATCCTATACTGACAGAGTTCAACTCCTTTTGATTTTAACTCGGTTTGTCACAAGAGCAACACGGTAGCTCACAACAGGGTTGCTCTTCTGATGGGGAGCACATGATGTGGGTAAATGTACTTTTGCGGGTAAATGTACATCCTGTGCATGTCACTGGTACTACTCAGAAAGAAGGACTACCAGTGCACAGCAGAGGCAGCAATGAGAACTACCCAGAGCCAGCAGGAGCCAGGAAGATATCAAATGTATGAACTATGAAAGTACCAAGGCTTGAACACGTGGCCTGAGCAAGAAAACTCTTAGTAGCAGGGCCACTACATCACACACAGAGTGTTGGCCAGGGTTTTGGTGTTTGCCCAACTGTCCTGCTGTGGGAGCCTGGACTGCTCCAGTGCCGTGGTTCATCACACGTGCAAAGAGGGTGGACAGGACAGGTGGACATTTTTAGTGGTAGCGGGTGTCCAATACTAGCTTAGTACAACACATTCTACTCTCCTTCTCTCCCTCCCCTCTCTTTTCCTCTTCTCTCCTCTCCTCTCCTCTGGTGACTCTTGGCTGACAGGCAACTTGAGGAGCTGCTCCACAGCGTAGCCCCCTTTCTCACCATCTCCCAGTATCTGCAGCAGTGATTTTAAGCAATGGTTAAAGCAAACTGCAAGAAGATACTGAGCTCTCACCACACAAGCCAGGGAGGCAGGAGGGCTCTCCCTAGACACTGAGCTGAGGTCAGTGAGGAAAGTTCTCTGAGTGTAAAAGTTTTGCAATGCACGGGAGGGATCTACAGTTTTACTCACATGATAATTAATGGAAAACAATCAACAAAGAGGCTGAGCAACAGCAGTTTCTACCAACAGAGCAATGGCTCTCTAGCAGACTTGACCCAGCACCCAACATTATGAAAATTACATAGACAAGTATTTTATGCATTTTCATTAAGCCATGTCTTCATGTTCTATAGATTACAGCCAAGCACTTTTCAACCAAATCTTGCTTCCTCTTCTCCCAAATCAAGTTCAGCAGAACCACCACAAACCCAGTGAGTGTAAAGGGAAGGGAGGTCTGCTCAATGCAGGCAAATCCTTAGTCCATCTAGAAGGCGCTAATCCGGTCTCCTGTATCTTACAGGATAGCTGTGGGTATACCCACTGGCATTGCAATTCTCTCTCCCACTGTTCAGATGAAATCATCTATTACTGGAGAAAAACTTCTCCCACTGATACTTACATAAAGTCACTTTTGTTTCAGGGAATTTATTGCGCCAAAGAGGCAGAATCATGAAAAAGAGCACAGCCTGCCTCATGGAAAGAGAAGGAGCATGGATTTTTTTTTATTCCATTTGAAATTAGTTTCCCCATCCAGAATAAACCTTCACCTCTGAACATCATCCATAATGCAACTTTTAGTGGTGGTTTTGGCAGTGTTACGTTGATGGTTGGACTCGATGATCTTAAAGGTCCCTTCCAACTTAGATGATTCTATGATTCTATAATTCTATGAATTTAGCTTAGAGGGGCTAGTATAGCACTAGCTGTGCATAGCTGTAAGCAAATAGCACCACAGATTGCTGGCTGGAGGAAGCAAAAACTTATCCCTAGTGAATTGCAAGAGCATTTCCTTCTCCCCACTGTGGAGACAGAACCTAGCTCCTTACACAATGCCTGCAACTCCCTTAAGGTGTTTCCACAAGTATCAATGCAATTACTTTAAACAGTATCTTTGTGTTGGTTTGTTGTTCTGTTGTTTTGGGTTTTTTTCCTGAAATGATAATCTGAAGGGCAGGCAGGCATAGCCATTCCATTTTATTTTGAGAAAAGGCTTTTGAGAATAGGAATGAGAAAAATGGAGAAGCTGGTGCTGCAAATAAATCCTTATCCTATCAGGCATTTCTGGGAAAGGAGGGGTAGGGCAGCTTTTAAAGCCATGCCTATGGCTGCATGTAAGGGATAGTTCTCAAAGGATTCCCTTAATCAGATTCTGCAGAAGATAGGTTGTCTCTCTGTAATTCACTCCATGTCTTATTCTAAGGCCATATGCCGTGGTCACATGAAGATTTACAGTCTCAAATTTACTGGCCTCAGAGAATCTAAAAGAATTATGCAAGAAATCATGCTCCATGCTAACTGAGGCCTCACACAGCCGTGCTTTCTAAAGACTGCTTCTAACTCTATATATGGCCCCTCTAGGGCTTTGTAAGCCCTTCTGGGGAAGAGGGAAGGGGAGAGAAAGGGGAGCTGCTGATCATTGCCATATGTGAGAAGCATCCCTGCCTGCACATGGGTGTGACGTCCGTGTTATCACAGAGGCTGAGCTCTGCATGGCCCCCCTGTTTCCTGTTTCCAGTCAGCAACTTGCTGCTGGAGCAGGAATCCCACATCACTCTGTTCTGCAGTTACAAAAGAGGAAAATCATGGCCAGTTGAGGGGGAAGGGGTGGGGGAAGTCCTCTTAAATAGCCATGTAGGATGTCTGGGCAGGGATGTGAGCCAGGAGTCCTCAGGGGCAGTAGAATAAGTGGGAGTTTAGCAAACAACCATTTTCTTTCTTTGACCAGCGTTCCTCAGAGACCTCTGCACTCCAGTTCTCAGAGCTAATTTGAGCTATTTGTGGTTGGCCTGTTCCTAATGTCCCTTTCCTATCTCTCTCACCCACTGAACCTTGGGATACTCTCTGTGGGCTGACAGATGACGTGAAAACCCCTGGTCTGCAGGTCAAATATCAAAAATTAAGTGGGATCAGGAAACTGGATGCATGATTTGCTTTTTTCCAAATAAGGGAGATAGATACATTCATATTAGAAGTTCTTAGCATACCAAGTTTGTGGAGGTTTTTTAAAGCAATGAGGGAATGACTTATTCTTGAAAATGTTATGGTAACCACCAAAGATGTTATCATCCCATGGGCACTGCCTTTCCTATGCAGACTATGACTGACACGCTTTCATTATTTATTGGCACCGCTCTTCAGTAGGAAAACCAAAACCGCATTGTCCCAAACACTGCACTGATATATAACAGGCGCAGCAAGTTATGCCCTGCCAAAGGGCATAGAGTACATGTTAGAGAGGGTTCAAAAGGGACACAGAGACAATAAAGCTGTGATGTCAGGAGTGAAGGAGCTCACAGAATGTGGCATTCATACTGTAGATGCCAGGTTCTTGGAAGTCTGAGTCTTACCTGCTTTATGCTCCTGCGATGATATGTCAAATGCTTTAACTTCCACAAAATTTACTATACAGTCTGTGATGAATGTGATGTCCAGAGGCACCACAGGGTACATACAAAAGGAAGATCAAAGGTTTAAGATGACTCCACCTATTTCAAGCAAATTTTCCCAGAAACATGAGCAACAGGTGGCATTTTTTCTTTCCTTAAATTCCTTCGGGATTTCGGCTCCCCATCTCCCTTCCTCTCCTCATACAAATCTGTAGCAGATACTCCACAGGCCAAAAGTATGTGCTTAGAGTGCTGTACATGTGGGACTGGGGACAGTAAAAGGGCATATGGACCCTTAAGGGATCTGGAAGAGAAGCTGGCTCCACTCTGTGAGAAAACTAAGTCCAGGAATCCTGGGAAGCTGTTTATGAGGAGAAAAAGGTAGCTATTATCACTCTCAAGGACCGGAGAGCGCTATTCCTTGAGCTGACAAGCCATATTTATGTTCTTAATTGGGCAGACTGCCATGGTTTTGTGTTGGACTGCAAATTAAAGACTAACTAGGATATCTTGGACGAGACTCTCTGTAGCACTCTGCTCTGGCTGGCCAGAAGCAGTCAGTTTGCATATCAAGCTGACTTAATGAGCTGCCCATTGCTCTTAGTGCCCTGCCAGTATTTCCCAGGTGAGACTATGCTGCAGAAGGAACTATTTTCCACTCTACTGAGACCCAGTGAGGCCACTGTAGCCAGAGTGACTGGTAGCAAAGGCATAGACAGGCAGCTTGCAGTAGGGAGAAGTCCCTAGCAGTAAGCAGATCACATGTGAGGGCACAAGGGCCATCTCATGTTGGCTCTGTATTCCCACAGGTTCCTGGGAGCGCTGGTGATTGCTGAAGATCCCCTTAATTTTTTAAGAGCAATGTTGGCATCTTGTTTCACTTTCAGAAAGAGGTAAATTCTGTCCAGTCTGAATGAATGGATAGGGGAACCTCCTTTCCCCAATCCCTAGCTATCTACAGGTTTTCCTGATAATCCCTGGGCAGATGGACACGGTCATGTGAGTCCTTGAAACTATCCACTTTGTAGGAGTAGCGGGTGTGGTGCTGTAGACACGGCCAAATACACGTGTTGCCCTTCACAAAGAAGCTCACTGTCCTTCAAAGACTGAATATCAACAAAATCCTTCCTCTCGGGACTTCCAGCTCTGCCCGAGCCAGCTGTAAATTCCTTTGAGGCCAAGAGTAAGAAAACTGGAATCCTGGGAGGATCTTGGTACAGTCCCAAAACCATTTCCACTGAACCCTCCCCAAAATATGGTTTCTCTAACCCAGGAATGTGAGCTCTGTAACAATGGCAAAGCTAAAGTCCTAGACCATTGGCATTAACTAGTATTACCTCATTACTTCTCTGTGCTCTGTCTCTGTCATGTAATATGAAAATCCTTGTCCTTCTGGGAGACAGACTCTTCTTGTTTCATTTTTGTGTGGCACCTGGCATGACAGGGATGGTAATACTTGAGTGGAGAGCTACCTCCATATAAACAAACAAAAAAAATTAGTGGGGCTGCGAGTTTCTCTGTTTACTGCTTTTATTTTGGAGGGAATAATCGTAAAGCATCTGAGTTAGCACAGCAAAGCTAACAGCTGCTTCAGCCAGGAAATGGCTGAGCAAGGGGGAAAACAGGAACCGGCATAAAAATTGCCATGGTGCAGTGGAACAGAAGCCGTGAACTGGTGTGGAGTGGCTGAAGCAGGAGATAGCAGAAAGGTAGCTCTGTGCACATAGAGCTCTTCAGCCAGTCCCAATAAAACTGGAAGAAAACTACATTTGCTCTAAAGCAGGTGAAGGTACAATCGTTCAAACTGTGGACAGCTGGCCATCCTGACCACAGGAAGTACCAGCTGCCCCCTCACCTGCCAGACCTTGTGATTTTTGTGCTTTGTCCCTCACCATCTGTTTGTCCTTTTTATGGGAGTGGTGCCTACCAGTTGTCACCCTCTGCATGAACCAGTTGAAAAGTTTGGCTCCCCGACTGTGACAAGTTTTCTGCACATTTTTCGTGCTTCCTTGCATAATACGATATTCTTTTTTCTGAACATTGACAGACTTCCCTTTTTAAAAGCAGAGGTTCTGGGGGGATGTAACACCTCTTGGAGCAAACACATTCCCCAAAAGCCTTCCTCATGATGTTGTAGCCCCAATTGTCAACAGTCTTCCCTCCAAGGATGGCGAATGCAATCCAGGCCTCCCTCCCCTGCCTGTGGTGTCTCTGAAGCAGTAATGTCTCCAGCAAGGAGCCATCCAGAATAGCCACCAGCATGCCGGGAAGGGCATGTCAAGGGTGGGAAGGAAGAGTGGCTGCACTACATTGTGTCCCAGGCACGTTTAGTTGGCAGATGGTCCCTAAGGGACTATCAGATGCTGACGTATGTTTAGGGCAGCTTCTGGGCTACATGCACTCATACCGGTAGAGGTAAGGCAAAATGAGGCAGCTACAGCAAGCTCCTAGGAGCTCTCCTCCTTCCCACCGCTTGTCGGTAAAGTCTGAGCAGAGCAAAGAACCTACCTCCACATCACACCGCTTACACTTACTGACTTCTCTGCCTCCTCCTAAAGAGACCCAAATAGGAGGGTGGCTGTTTCAGGGAAATCTTCCCCCCGAGGTGAGGAAAAAGGCAGATAAAGAACAGCCAATTGGGGTGCTGTGCTCATACTCTTCCTTGCATCCTAAACTAGACTCACAAATTGACATGAGCAATCGTACTCCCTTGTGCTCACGTGAAATATACACAAGCACAGAAGGGGGGATGGCTGTCAGGACTGTTCCCAGCTCTACAGCAGCCCTTTGATGGAATTGGACTATTTTTTTTCTCTCTCTCTTTTCTTGGTTTTTTTTTTTTTTCCCCCTGCAGATGAGAGGCCAGTCAACACCACCCCTAAACTAACCTCCACCCCCAAACAGCTGTCTTGCCAAAGGGTGGGGAAGCAGACCTCCTGATTGAGGGTGGAGCAGTTTGAAGAGGAGGAAACCAGTGACTTCACTTTTTATTAAGTAATAGCAGAGCAGGGTGTGCGTCACTGAAAAACAAGAGTTTGGGTGGGGGCAAAGGCTCTCTGCAGCATCTTACACGTGGAGCCTTCCCCTTTGTGGGAAATAAGTAGAACACACCATTCCAAAGAGTGAACCCAGAAAGTCAAAGATACAGTGGGTTAGACACCTTATAATCTCATTTAAGGGGACCCAAAAAGAGCACTACGGTGAAAGAGCATGTAATGACAAAGGTGGTTTGGGCTAGGAGGGATAGAGGAGCATGGGAATAGGTCAAGTCCATGGGAATGGAATAGCATGGGAATAAATTCAAGTCTATGTGAATAAAATGGGAGTGAAAGAATGAGTTGGACGCAGAGCCAGGGTGAGGCAGGGCAGGGCAGCATCAGGGACAGGGTTCCCGTCTGCTTACCCTGGAACCTGGTCAGACTTGGCTGGAGTACCAGTACCACCAGAGCTCAAAACGCCCTGCAGCCTTCATTTACTCATGTCATTGGCTCGGTCTCTGTAAGGAATCTGAAACTCTTGGAGTGCACCTGGTTTGTCCCTTCCATGGTGCCAATACACCAATTACTACACCAACGGGGCAGCTCTAGCAATTTTTGTACTGAGGAGGATTCTTGCCCTGGCAAGGGAATTCTTTGTAGACAGAATGGATCTACTCAAGTAGCAAACGGGGGTCAGCTTCCATGGGAACGTACAACACTAGGGTCCATGTATAAATACCATAGGGGACGAGAGCAGCATATCATAGAATTGTCTAGGTTGGACAATTGACATCACCTAATCCAACCATCAACCTAACTCTGGTAAAAAACAACAACCCATCACTAAACCACATCACTAAGCACTATGTCAATGTGTCTTTTAAATACCTCCAGGGATGATGTCTGAACCACTTCCCTTGGCAGCCCATTCCAATGCTTAATAACCCTTTCCGTGTAAAAATTTTCCTGATATCCAATCTGAACCTGCCCTGGTGCAACTTGAGGCCATTTCCTCTTGTCCTATTGCTTGTGACTTGGGAGAAGAGTCTGACTCCCGCCTCTCTGCAGCCTCCTTTCAGGTAGTTGTAGAGAGCAGTAAGGTCTCCCCTCAGGCTTCTCTTCCCCAGGCTGAACAATCCCAGCTCCCTCAGCCTCTCCTCATAAGGCTTACTTTACAGACCCCTGACTAACTTTGTTGTCCTTCTCTGGACTAAAAGTGCTCTTCTCATACAAAGGTGTCTTTCACAGAGAGCTAATTGCAAGGGGACTGCTGTTCTTAGGTTGGCAACAGCCTCTTCTCAGTCCTGTGCTAGTGAATAGGTATCGTAAGATCTGTATCTATCTGCCCAAGTCATTCTTTCCCTGCAGCTGACTCCTGTAGGACTGTATGGGCAGCCTCAGGCTGGTCTGTAGCTGCATTCCCTTGTCTTCTGCCAGACCTTCCTACTACTGAAAGAATCTCTCAGGCTCAAGAGCAGTCTGGTATGTTAGAGATGATTCCAGGCTGTTATCAGCATCACAAGGGTTAAAAGCAGTCTTAGACACCAAAGAATGCAAATTTAACAAATATTTTCATACTGCTTATACTGTTTATACTACTCAGAAAGTGCAGCCTCCAGAGTGGCCATCAGAACAGAAGCTGTCTCACAGATGGCTGTGGACTGGCTGTAAAAAGCCTGATGGCTCTGGGCAATGTTGATGGCATGATCACAGGGTACATCTGGTCTAGCTTACAGTGGGGACATAACCAAAGCCACTTCTTTCCTCTTCTAGCCCCCCCTAGGTGAAACTCGGTAACATCTTGACAATATCCTCCAGAGACATGACAGTGTGAGGGCACACCTACCTAGAATTCCTCTAGCAAGCATGGGTACCAAGGTATAGTGGATCAGTACTGGCATGTGCTTCATTCGTTAGATAATTATCCAGGATCTTGCCTGGGCATGTTTGACCTGTCTTGAAGTCCAGGCTGTTACGTTTGGATTTGTGCTACCACATGCTTCACTTGTTGGATATTTACCCAGGATCTTGCCTGGACACGTTCGACCTGTCTTGAAGTCCAGGCTGTTGCATTTGGACTTGTGCTACCACTCAGATGAGTTATTTTATATCTGATTCCTACACACCTTCATATACTGCAACCACACATGGTGAGCAGGTCTCAGATGCAGTCAAGAATTCAGGCTCTCTTTAAGCAGAATCTTAAAAAACTGCTAGGCTGTCAAGTATTCAGGCCCTTTATCAATTTTTTTACCATATATAAACTGAAACCCCAGTTTCACAGTACCAATCTCTCAATGGCTTCTCATGCAGACTTTCCCTAGAGACCCACCAAGGTTGCAAAGAGCTCAAACACAAGCAATACTCTGCTTTCCTCACTTTTGCCTCAAATACATGAGAGAGGGGAAAGATAACAAATGAAGGAAGCGATAAATACACCCTTTCTGCCAGTGATTGACAGCTGCAAGGGCAGAGTTCACTTTCTAAGGGTCACTAATAAACAGAATTTTGTGCTGCCACTCCCCACCTGAGAAAATTAAATTAACTGAGTGTTCAGAGAGCTTTACTTCCTTGCTCACAAATCATAAATGCCATAGAAGAACAGCACTGTTTTGGAGATAAAGAAGAAAAGGACAAAGGAACATAAACAAAATAACAGGCATCCACCAGCTCCCCCAGCGATACCTGCCAAAGCCCTCTATCATTGCTTGCTGGCGCAACTGCTACAGCAGGCCATTGCGTTCCCTGGCATGGAAGGTAGATCTATAGAATTGTCTAGGTCAGAGGGGACCTTTAAGACCATCTAGTCCAACCATCAACCTAACTCGGATAAAAAACATCACTAAAACATGTCACTAAGCATTTTGTCAAGCTGTCATTTAAATACCTGCAGGGATGGTGCCTCACAGCCAACAGTTTTGGGGTACCACCATTCACCTCCTCAGTAGCAAAGGCTTCTTCAGAGTTGGAGCTGAGCAGGGGTGGAAACCCCTGACCATTTCATCTGGAGTGCTGCTTCTTGTAGACATTCTAACTCTGTTAGTGGCTCCTCGTAGTGGCTCCAGCTAAGCATCCCCCATCGCCTGCAGTTGCTGCTAGCCACTCCTAATCCTCAGTGAGTCCTGGCTTTTTGTTACTCAAAGACAACTTCTCAAACAAACTTTCCTGGACCTCCAGTTTGCTGTATTTTTACTTCCCAAGGCTGCAAATGATTACGTGAAAATAAAGGTGGTCACCTGCTGCGAGCACAGCTAGTCTCAGCTTTTCACACTTACTGAAAATCATATTATCACTTTTATGATGAGATTATTGTTGTTTTCTTACCCAAATCCTCCTACATGTGGTAGCATATAAAAATCAGAATGTACAGGTATTAGTCCTGCCTCTAGGCTTCTTCAGCTCTTCTTCTCCCCAACTGAGGTCAGGAGAGCAGTCCTGCCTTTCTATCTCTCCATCCTTCTGGGCCTCCCAGCTGGCAGGCTAACAAAACATAAGTGAAAAGACAGTGCCCAAGTTAGTTCTTTGTGTCTTGTGGTCAACCTGAGCATCTCATCAGGATTCACCAAAAAATAATAGCTGTCCTATGCAATCCTAAAGACAATTCTCTCTTTATGCTCTGGAGTACTGTGTCCAGTTCTGGGCTCCCCAGTTCAAGAAAGACAGGGAACTGTTGGAGAGGGTACCGCAAAGGGCTACAAAGATGACTAGGGGCCTAGAACATCTCTCTTGCAAAGAAGGGATGAGGGACTTGCATCATTTTAGTCTGGAGAAGACTGAGGTGGGATCTGATCAATGCCTATAAATACTTAAAGGGTATAAATACTTAAAAGGTCAAAAGGATGGACCAGTCTTTTTTCAGTAGTGCCCAGTGACAGGACAAGAGGAAATGGATGCAAACTTGCACATAAGAAGCTCCATCTAAACATGAGGAGGAACTTCACTTTGAGGGTGGCAGAGCACTGGAACAGGCTGCCCACAGAGGTGGTGGAGTCTCCATCTCTGCAGACATTCAAAACCCACCTGGACACCTTCCTGTGCAACCTGCTCTAGGTGGACCTGCTTTGGCAGGGAGGTTGGACTAGATGATCTCCAGAGGTCCCTTCCAATGCCATATCATTCTGTGATACTGTGATTATAACAATTTAAGATCCTACTGTTATATCTGTGCTGCAGACAAATGGACTCAGAAAGGCTAAGAGATGCTAATAAGCTGGTGACCAATTCCAATGCTTTTCCACCCCTTCCCTGTTTTCTTAAAGGAGGCAACAGTCCCTTCCCAAACCAGGGAATTAGTAACACTAATGATGGGATGTGTCATCCCTGCATGCTGAGCGTGACTCACAAAGTCAATTCGGCCTCAGCAGCTGAGAGTAACAATGCAGTGTGTTCTCAGTTACTCTTTTTGGCTATGCCATCACTGGAGCCCAGAACAAGGGCAATGATGTCATAGCCATAGGCTTAATGTGTAAGTAACATATACAACACTGCAAGCTCTCTGTGATCTATTACTTCCACATTAATGTAACTTGGGGCACATATACACAATTAGTTGCCAGGGCCAAGAATAAGTCATTTGGAACAGATTATTTTATTTCAGGCTTTAAACAAGAATACTTCTCAGTCCCAACAGGCTAGTTCCGGAGAGGTAGTACCCAGCTCAACATTTAGCTATATAATTTAGACAAGACCTCAGCTATAAAGACAAAAGTTTGGAATGTAGAAATGGGCAGACAAGAATCCCACTAAGAAATAGCTTACATTTTTCTGACAATTAACCATTGTTGCAAGTATTTACATTAAAAAAAAAAAAATAGCTCTGAGGCAAAGAACGAAATTAACGAAATTATTCCCAGCCATTTTCAGGAAAGTGACTTTGAAGCCTTTCGTGCACTTGTATTTGAACAAGGCCTTTCTCCATTAGCCTCTGAGGAGGAAGGGGCTGTTCCTCCCTTTCAAAAATGTGTTATGTGTATTTAGTGGTCCCTCAAAGGAGCCAGCGCAGGAGGAGGCGTAGAGGCTAAGCATACAGTGACATTGTAATCAGAGGCCAGTCAGTGGGTCATGCAGACAAGCTTGTACTAGTTTTAAGTTATCTCCTGTGTGTGTCGATAACTGTAGCCATGGAGTTCACGGTAAAGCTATTAGCAAGCACACTCCCCCAGGGAACTGAGCAGGTTTCGCTGCCTGAACGGAGCTCTGAGCTGCTGCAGCTCTGCTGCTGTTAGCACCCAGCTCAGGTAGCATGAACTTAGCGTGAATGGGGCTACACGAGCTACTCTTCGTTTCCTGCACAGAGAGCTCTGCCAAGGGTGGCAGCTCCCTGCTTTACAAAACTCTTCCCTAATGTACTGCCAGGTGGCTTGCGGGTGCTTCAGGTGACAAGGCCTGCCTGTGTCTCGGATTCTGGGCCCCTTTCATCATTTACTGGGCTAAGCCAGGATTCCTCTACCCAGCAAAACAGGGGAAGCCCTGAGAATTCATAACACGAAATCTTATCTCAAGGGAAAAAAACAGAGGCTTGTGTGTAGAGGCTTGTTGAACTACGCATTCCTGCAATAGTTTCCCAACGTTGAGCACCAATGGGACAGTCACACACTTTGCTGCATGTTCCCAACAGGCTGGAAGCTTTATCTGCTGGGCAGGCTGGGGCTGGAGCGCTGCCAGTCTCTCTCCCAGGAGACCAGCTGTGCCCCCCCCCCCCAGGTTCCAGGGCCCCTGCACTGGGCACTAGATTGGCGGAAGCTGGAGCAAAGCTGCCTGTCCAATTAAATTTGTTATTTTGCAAAAGGATTTAGCTTTGTTTGCTCGTTATTACTAAAGAAAAATCCTAAGCTGCTGCTTTAACCTGAGTTAAACCTTTCACAGGGTGAAAGAATCTGGTTCCTTCTCTTCCAAGCTGTAAACAAGGAACAAAAACCTAAGAGAAGACATAGAAAAGAAAAAAAAGTTTTAGAATATTATTATTACATTCCTTTTACTTTCCAATCAAAAAATATTTTTACATTTCCTATGCTAAAAGGCTGTCACATCAGAAGGGTTACTGAAGTTAGCTTCTGAAAAAAGTCTGACAATGGGCCATCAGCCAATGTTTCAAGCATACTCCAGCTCCCACACATACCTGCTGTCTCTTTGGGGATGTGCTAGAAGGCCCATCCAGAAGGGTCTGTAGAATATGAAGTATAAAGCTGATGAGAGATGTTCACGTTTCATATTTTTTTCCTGTACAAACAAATCAAGAGAAGCCAAATCAAATAAACCACTTCTTCCCAAAACAAGCTTTCTCTATACAAGATATGCCCCCATTTAATTGAGGTTTTGCCTGACTATTAGTTAATAAAATGTTATCTGTTGAGAAAGCTTTAGAGCAGCAGGACAAAAGTCCTCTACAAAAGAAAAGGACTGTAAACGTTTGAGCACAAAAACTACACACATAGTAGTATTTCTACTATGGTTTCAAAGCCAGGAAGTGCCTATAGGAAGTGCCCTTAAAGGGGTGCCACTGAAGTTTTAATTTACATTCTCTGAGCCCTGTAGTATAGACCATTTCTTTCACAGGATTCCTGCCACAGAGCTTCTGCAATTAAGAAAAAGTAATATTTCGTACTTAGCTTTATCCTTCTGCTCGGTGGGTGGACCTAGATCTTCTCTAGTACACAGGATTTAAACTGTGCTCTGAGAGCAGAATGACTAAAACCCCTTTTGAGTTCATGGCATTCAGCAAGATATCATATCTAACTGCTTCAAAAACATCAACAAAATTGTTTTCACAGCACTACAGTAGTTATGTATTTTGTAGATGAGAGGCTGCCTGCTGAAAGTGCAGAGTCAAAAGATTTTGTATACCTGATACAGAATGACAAGGACTTAGATTTTCACAGCTTCCAGCACGCTGCAGCACTTTATATTCAAATCACAAAGCCCAGATGCAGTTGCAATTGTTCAGTCCCTCTTGCAAGTCAGCTGGGGTTCAGCCATTCAGGGGCTCTGGCTGCAATGCCAGCTTCACTAGCTTGCCCCCGCCGTCACCAGAACCCATGCCTTCCCACCCTTGCCCTACAGCAAATCAGCCCCCCACAACACACACACACAGCAGTTTGTTGGCCTGCTCTGCAAATAGGATCAGAGAATCAATTCATAATAAAAATAACCCTTCTGGGCCTCAGAGAACAGTCTGGGACTGGAGGGTATGTCAGGCACACAGAAAGCACGGGATAGGCATGTCACGATCACCCACAGGAAATCTGGCACAAAGTGACTTGCCCAGTGTCACACTGGAGCTGTGTGGCAGTGCCACGGACAGCAGCCACTCTGTAGGGCAGCAGCCCATTGCTTCAATCCCATGATGATTCCTGCTCCTTCTGCAGTCCCCTGCCTCCTCTGGTGCCCACCAGCAGCTACTTGCCACAAAGCATGAGGGAGGATGTAGTGCAGAAGCCTGTTGCAATGTTCTCACAGCCACAAGCAGCCCTCAGAGCAATTCCATCCTGCCTGTGGAGCAAGGGAGCATCCAGACAAACAGTAGTCTGTGAGCTTTGAGATGAAGATAGCATTGTGACCCATCCTCACAAATGTTGCCTGGGTCGCTTGCATCCAGGATTTCCTAACATCTATAGCACTTGACTCCATAACCATTAGAAACTTTTTTGATGCATGTTTTTTTTTGTGTGTGACATGCATCCTCATTTAAACTAACCTGGGCAATGCTAAACATTGGAACACATGCTTTCTCCTAAATTATTTGGAGATAAAGGAATTTTGAATGATTGCAGGCCAAGGCTCCCCACTGATTATTGTTGTTAAATTCAGAGCTGAATTAGCTGTTAGTTGCTCACCACACAAAGTGCTATTTTTTACTGGGAGATGGGTGCTGTGATGTCCAGCACAGGTTCTTTCCTAACCCAAGATCACTGCAAATGTGTGAATCCATGACTCTGTTGGACATGCAAAGCATGCACGACAGGCTTTGCTCTGCATTACTGCCTAGCAAAATTTTTTACTTTTTCTCTTGTAAACAGATATACATAAAAAAAGGTAACAGTTCCTCTTCAATCATTGCCATCACTAGAATGGTCTGGGAGATGCCATTACTGACTTCTACGCAGGTCTGTAGCTGCCTCCAGTAGGATTCAGTCCCGGGCATAAGCTAGAGAAGTTCCAAGGCTGTTCTGACAGCTGCATAGTACGTGGGAGATATCCTCATGTCTCCTGTTTCCTTACCTGAGACCATATCAGCAAAGGATGGGACAGCAGCATCATCCACTTTGTTTATATTCCTGTGCACTGAGATAACTCTTCACCAGCTCGTTATATCAGCTTTAGTGAAGATTCATGTAACGAGTGGCACAGAGTCAACTATCGGAGGGACCAAAACTTGGCACAGAAAGATGAGCTGTTGTGAAGTTCGCTAAAATAACAGACTCAAACTCCAGCTGGCTCATCCTTAAAGTCATCTTTTCTGGCTTCCTTCATTCATTGCATCAGATCCAAGTTCCTCATTCTCAGTTTTTAGGCTCAGAGTACCTGTGCCTTCCTGCTCCCAGTACTACTTCAGTCTACCTTTGTTTTCTTAGAAGTACCTTCTAAGGCATATACTTTTCTTTTTGTGCTGTGCTTCTTTGCCCTCTCCCTCTACCCTGAGACAGGTAGCTCTTATTTCCCCTACAATATGCAGCCTTCTCATTCTCTTTCCAGAAGCTTCTTAAAAGCCCTGACTAACAGTTTTCCACACTTACATACCCTTAGCCTAGATTTTCTTGTTATTATATTTGTTCTCAGTCTGTGAGATGCTGAAGGGCAAGCTTGATACTGGGTTTTCTGCAATGATCTCTCTGCAGATATTTCTGTGTTAGTGATATTAGCCATAAAGATGATAATGCAAATAGCAGGAATAATGATAACTATAAGGTGAGTGGTAGAATTACTCTTGAAATCAGCCTTAAATTTGAACAAAATGTAGTAATATTCCTTCTGGAGAAGCCAGAAGCACTCTCCTCTTGCAGGATGAAAGGAGCTGAGGAATGTGCTGGTTGGCACTGGATTCCTGTCCTCTTGGGTCTTTAATGGGTTTCCTGCTCCTGTAGGTTCAAAGAGCAATTACAGTCTCCGGCAAAAGTACAGCAAATGGAAAACAGATTCTTTGGCTCTCACTAAAATGCCAAGAGAATAAGTAACCAAAAGATGGAGGACTCAAAGTCACTCCATTGCTGCAGTTCATTGAGCTGAAAGGAAATTTCCCTCGCTTCTCCCCCAGGGCCAGAAGAAGTCCCTACCATCGGAAGTGGGTGGTGGTAACTCAGTTGACAGAGCAGTGTTCACACCCATCTCCCTGGAGGGGTTTATCTTGGAGGAGAGAGATACCAGACTGCTGGAAACTGCTGCTGGGGCCAGCTCCTTCACCTCTTTGTTGGGGCGTTATTTTGTGCCTTTGAATTGACCATCAGAGCAGAACAAAAGCAAGGCCTAGGGAGATGGGAAGGTGACAACAGCAGAGCAGTTTCCTTCACTACAGCAAATTATCACAAGGGTATATGGAGATATATATCCAGTACAAGTCAGCTGGATAGAAAGAAATAGGGGCTAACTGGGGAACCAGCCATGGCTATCACCTGCCTGACAGTGGCAAAACTTGCTCACTCATCCAGGGAAAATAGGCACATGCCCTGCACAGAGAAAGAAAGTTGTGAAAACGCATGATGGAATATGGAGGGAAAAGGCCCTCAAGCCCAGTAAAATCCTTCCAGAAAGCTGCTGGCTAAATGTAGCACAGGGGGTTAATACATCAAGAGAGATTAGTGGGCATGAGCACTGTGAGCTGCATACTAATCTCTTGTGAAGATCTGCGTAGGCCACACAAGATGGCCTCCAACAGCGCAGCACCGCCCAAGCGGCTCCTCAGGGGTCTGCACAGTCAAGCATTTTAAGGTTAAAAGTGAAGTGCACAGGTACAGCAGGACTGGATTTAGGACCAGAAGAGCACTTTTTTTTTCAGATCAGTGTTTTGATATAATAAAAAAATATGCATAGTCCAGGGTTAAATTAATGGAAGGCATAAGTACATTGTATAAAAGGCAGCATTGTGGAGTTCTCTCCTACACCTGGCTCTAGGAAATATATTCCTGTGATCAGTAGCACCTGCAGTATTAACATGCCACCGCACTGGCATGTTGTGAGGGACACTTCTCTTCCCTCTCTGAGAAGGCATATTGCTTTGCAGGTTTCTGATCTGGTAATTCAGTAAACCATGCTACACAGGGGAAACTAAATCAGTCTGTCTGAAGTGAAAAGCCCTTCAAGTTGCTTTGCATCATGTTTTGTTTCCACCTCAGATTACTTGAGATTAAGTTCTATCACAGATGGCAGAGAGAAATAACCAATAAGTCTGAGCATCAGCAATAATACCAACTTTGTACTCAAACAAGGATGTTCAGTACTCAGTGACAGTACAAGTAGGTCACCCAGCTGGCTTAGCAGCTGGAGGAACTTCTCCATTAAAACTTACTTCTGCCACTGTTCAGTCATACTCCACACATGGGATTTAGTGCAGCCCTATAGTCGCTCATGTAGAGAGGAAACTCTATCCTTATTAACTACACCATTGTGATGTAATAATTGCTTCCTTGATCATCTTATATTACAAATTGATGCTTCCTCTATTTTTCCTTACTGTCTACAGAGGAAAAAGGAATCTGTTCTCTCCTTACAACATGGATGTGCATTTCCCCTTTACTCAACAGGAGCCAAAAAGAAATCGAACCCTAAAGAGGAATGGTGAAGAAGAGATGAATGAATAAAAGGCCCCCTTATAAAAGTCCTGACCTGGATGCGTGGGACGGTTTTCATCTCTGACCTCCTACTAACAGACATGGACTACAGGCATAGAGTTTGGATATGAAAGATCTGAATCCAGAGCTGTGCACATTTGGACAGGGAATGTTTTTGGTTTGGCCCCATATTTTCACATCAGGAGGAAGGACTTGCAGCCAAAGCAAAATTAAATCAGATCTATTTATTTACCTTTTGAAACTATTTCAGTCTATCTGGGGTGGGGGGATTGGGCTGTTGTAATTAAATATTATTAAAGAATACCAAATAATTTTTTCCAAGAGGAGTATGTTTTGAATTAACAGGTTTGGACAACATAAGGTAAAAGCAGCCTTTTCCCACTATAGTTTGTTTGGGTCTATAGACAATAGCTACCAATATCAGCTTCACTGTTTCTCTATCCTAAACCTCATCCCCTCTCCTTAAACTGCACAGTCAATCTAAATTTCAGGTTTTGTAGGTAAGAAAAGGAGCAAAGTCAGAAAGGGAAGGGGAAAGTAACGGTTTTGAAGCTTCCAGTACAGCAGAGCCACCTTGTCTTCCATGAATGCCTAATTCCTGTTTGAACGTGGTCTTTCCTTTATCAACCCCATACTGTCACATACAGTCTCTTAGAGGAATCAATATGAATGAATTTAGGAAACAATTCCCCCAGTAATGTTTTAGAAATGTCTAGTAATGGTAATGCTCTGTTGCCTTCTTGTCTTTGGTGCCAAGGCTGGAGCAAAGGACTTCTAGGTGTCTTGAAAATCAGCTGGACACCAAGACTGAGAAGGTAACAATGATCAAAGGCTTAGCATCTGCTCACAGTCAGTAAAAAAATGTTGTACTCCAGATGCTGATTCTGTGGTCCTTATATATCAATTTTCAACAGCAACCTGGATAACACAGAAGCATACCCTCAGCACATATATGGAAGATGCAAAATTATGACAGCAGACTGACACAATAAGTGATATCTTCAATTGAGATGGTCTTCAAACACCTAAGGATTGCGCTAACAAACTTCATGAAGTCCAGCAGAGAGAAATGCAAAGTTCTGCAAGCGAGGCAGAATGACGCCCCTGCATCCCTACAGCCTGAAAGCAGACTGCCTGAGGGACAGGGCTGCTGAAAAGTATCAGGAGGTTACAATGGATGTCAGACCAAATGATCTGACAGTGCACGGTCACTTAAAGGCAGCTGTGTTCTGTGCACATTAGGAGGAGCATGGCTGGAAGATCTAGGAAAGTTGTTTTCCCTGCTCCTTGACACTGGCGAGGCTGCATATGACACACTGTCCAGTCTGGAGCCTCCCCATTGTAGAAGGATGTGAAGAAACTGGGGAGTGTCCAGCAGCAGGCTACCGCAATGGCCAGTGGCCTGGAGCACATGATTAGCAAGGGTACATTAAGGGATTTTGGCTTGATTAAGCAGGTGACAGGAAAGCTAATCTAATAGCCTACAACTGCCTGAACGATAATTACAAACATAAAAAATCCACATTCTCCTCGGTAGCATCAGATGATACAACACAGAACAATGACCACAAATTGTAGCTTTGGACATTAAACCAGAGATTAAGAAAAAATTTCTCATGAGGGTAGTGCAGCAGTGGAACACATAGCCCACAGAGGTCGTAAAATAACCAATTTAGGCAGTTTTGGGGGCTCCACTGTTCAGGGTTAGGGCTGACATAATGATGTGCTGGCAATAGTACTTCTCTGAATAAGCGGGTAGACTGGATGACTTCTACAGCTGTTTCAGTCAGGATATCTATAGTTCTGTGACTCTTCACAATCACTAGTCAGTGGGTTTAAACAGTGGGATTTCCCAAAGTTCACTGACCAGATAGATGCAGGTCCTAGAAAAGACTTGCATCATTGTATGCCTGACAGCCATTTTTCCTCTAAAATATGGTGAGCAGCATTATAGCTAGATTTCCTCACACCCAGCACCACAATTCTCCTCAATTTTCCTGGCTATAAGTTGGCCATTGATCATGCTTAGGTAGAACTTGAGTTTGAGACATGTGTTCATTGATTAATACTGCAGTCAGCTGCACAATCAACCACTTTTACCTAATTGGTCATTAGCCATAGATAGCCTTAACAGGCAGTAACACGGGATTTCAAAAGCTTACACTTAAACCAGGTCTTGAGAGCAAGATCATCCCCACTCTTGATGGTTAGAAACACCTTTTGGATTTTCTCCTGGGTCCTGAGAAGCTATAAAGACATTTTCAGAGGTATCCAGCCACCATCAAGAGATGCAGAGATACTGCCTGAAAAATCCTGAAGCAAAAGACCAATTGGCTTCAGACAGTATTTTGTTATCTAAAACATCTCTGGAAGCCCTTGCCTATTTCCCAGATGTGTATACCATACCTATGAGACAAAATGCCCTTATTCGGATGACAGGAATACAGTAATCATTCCTTTGCTCCGACAGCTAAAATGCTAAAGCTATGTTCACTTTACCAGTCTAGTCTCTTTATCACGGGGTGGTATCCTGCAAGAATCCTGGCTACATACACAGAACGATGACAAACAGACAACTGTCTCTAAATCTGGTATCAGTCAGTTCACAGCCTGCATTTCAGTCAATGACCCTTTGGCTGAAAAGGCTGAGTAGTACCAAGGAAAAACCCAAAACCAAAGTGTTGCGTTTTCACAAAGAATGCAATAGTTTTACTCCATTGTTTATGGCTAATGAATCACACAGACTCAGAAAACCACCAGTTAAATTGTAATAATATTTGTGAATCAGAAGAGGGACAGTCTTGTGGTTAAGGCTGGACTGACAGTCAGGATGTCTGGGTCCAATTCCTAGTCTAGCATAAATTTTCTTCTGTAAGCATTGGCAGGCTGCTTAGTCTCTTACCCTCAGTTCCTTGCCTATACTTTTTTTTTTTCCTTTCTTTGACTTTTTGTCTGTCTGATCTGCCTCAGTTCTGAAGTACTTCTGTAGTTTCTGACATCCGGGAAAGTACAGAACAACAAGTATGATGTAACAAATTGTGCTATGAGCTGCAAGTATCTCTAAAACAGCCCACAGGCTGGATGTGTTCACTTCAGCCAGCTAACAAACCAGCCCAGACAAGTGAATGATTAACAAACAAAGACTGTATTTAAAAGTAATAGTTTATAATTAATTCTGTTAAATACCTTCTACTACTATTACCATTGAAATCAGTACCAGCACAGACATCTTTACTACCATTTTATGCAAACCTATTTTAAGTGATGGTACAGGTTTCCATTGGTGTTCCATAGAATCATATAAAGGTTAGAGTTGGAAGAGACCTTAAAGATCGTAAGTTCCAACCCCCTCCCACTAGACCAGGTTGCTCAAAGACTCGTCCAGCCTGGCCTTGAACACCTCCAGGGATGGGGCATCCACAACTCCCCTGGGCAATCTGTTCCAGTGCCTCGCCACCCTCACAGTAAAGAATTTCCTTCCAGTATCCAATCTAAATCTCCCCTCTTTCAATTTAAAACCATTACCCCTATATCACCTGCACTGTAGCAAACACCAAGTATTTGGGTTTTTTCCCCAACTACCAAATGTGAAACAGGAATTTTATGTTTGACATTTTTAAATACTCTTCACAAATTGCACCATTCAAATGCTTATCAGTAGTGTCTCCCAGGGCTGATACCGCCAGCTTTCAACATAGAAAATAGTTTTAAAATTGAGCCTACTGCTGATTATGTCGCTTTCCAGCCTGAAATTTTCAGAGGTTGATTGAAATATCAAGAAGAGACAAAAAACAAATGTGGACATAATTATCTCTATCATACTGCCTAATTTCAGAAGAACTCTCTTGGCACCAGTAGGTCTAGATTGAAAGAAATAAAATCACGTATAAGCAGTTAACATTTTATTCACTTAGCTCTTTGGACCCTAGAGTGGAAACACACGGTCCTGGGGTATTAGGACTAAAACACTAATTTTTCCTCTACATCCTTATAGGCATGTTAAAATCTGTCCACAAAAAGTGAAACACAAATATATATACACATAAATATATATATATATATATATACACAAAGGGGATTTAATTAATAAATAATGACAGAGTTGTATATGTGCCTGGAATCAAAGAGAAAAGAGGGATATTCACAGAAATGGGTACAAAGATGCCAAGAGAAAAAGACTGACAAAAAAACCCCACACAGCCTAAAAAAAAAGGCTCCAGTTTCCTATCAGAAATGTAATAATCAGGGGAAAATATATGACCCAAACATATCCATTTTCAGAGTAAGCAAGAAAAGACAGCACACACTAAGTCCAGCAATGCGGTCAGGTGAACCTGCTTTTTCCCCCCTCACTGAAAACAATCTTTGTGCATGCCAGGCATCTTTCATTCTCAGCTGGGTGAAACTGTAGGTTGGAGTTACTGGAACAGAGTCTTTTCTGGGAAACAGCATGAGCTGAAAAGGTCCTGAACCGTACAAAAGGACAGCAGGCCCAGACAACCCAGTGGAGCTTTGCCCTCTACAGAAGATAATAACAACTGCGGGGAAAATAGCTGCATATGTGTTAGCTTTGCCTGCAACACTGAGAACAACACTGTGCTGTGCACTTGTTGTAACACTGGGCACTGTGCCCAGCAAGTTGCAGCTCTTCATTATATTCAGCTCTGAATGCAGTACTGCTACCGAATTCAGGAGGCTGCCTTCCACATAGCTCTGCCTGTGCAGTTATAAACCACAAACCTTCCACATAGCTCTGCCTGTGCAGTTATAAACCACAAACCTGGAGGGACAAAGGAGTGAGTCCCTAGGGAAGTTTTTCAAAATTTGTGGTAGGAGGCGACAGACTCAATGAGTTTCCTAAGACTTGCTGTAGGGGGGTGAGAAAGGCTTACGGGGCCTTTGGCAGAGCACGCTGAACTCTGAAAAAGCCTAGGGACAGCAGGGCCTCTGCAGTCTTCCAAAATCTAGCAAAATCTATGAAAACGTATCAATTGGCCACTCTGCTACATCTTGTGAGATGAGGACTTTTTCCCTTGAAGTCTATGAAAGCCATTAAGAAGGTAAATATTCCTTGAAAGTACAGTTCTCCCCCTTGTTTAGTTATATCCAGAAACGAAGCAGATTCTCAGAGCAAAGAATCAGTCTGAAGAGCAGCTGAGGCTGTATAACCCTCCTGCACGATTCTGGGCTGGCAGCAAAATGGTACAGCTCAGTTTCTAAGACTCTAACAAAACACCAGCTGGATCTCCCACCTCAGAACATGGGGAGACAAGAACCGATCGGCTCATCTGAGAGCTCGGCCACCATATGATGGATCTAACAACTTACCAAAACAGCACATCATTGAAGAAAGGGAAAACAGTAAAAATAAACATAATAACGTACTGTAAGAACAGTGTACTGTTAGGGTTAGATTAATCAATTAGCCCTTTCTTATCACACAGCCATCATTTTAAGTCCTCTCAGTTTTTGGTGAAGCAGCTGCTGATGCTGCTTTAGACACAACTGCTTGCAGTTTCTGCTGGTCTGTGCCTGGGACTGTCACAGCTGGGTAACATGGCCTGACCCCAGCCTTAGCAGACCACACAGCATGGCCAAGCCACTTCTACCAGCCACTCTTAGCCCATTAATTGTCCCTCCAGGTTACTGCATCTGGCCACCTGCACTGATTTTGACAGCCACGTCTATTCTTCAGTAACACCCGTGTTTTAACAAGAACAGACACCGCCTAGAGACACATACATACTCCATTTTGTCCAAAGAAAGGGTTTTTTTTTTTTAGACAATGTATTCTGAACCATCTTTTAGAGGGGATTTTCACTGCACAAAGTACCAGCTATCGCCTGAATTGAGAGTGCTGCAACTATTCTATGCATATTTAGGTACTACTGGTTTGCCACCTTATCATACATAATTAAAAGCTATAAAATCCTCCCCCCTTTATATTAGAACTTTTTTTTAAACTTAACTGCTCTCATGATAAAACCTACTGTACCAGCTGAACAGACTCAAGCCTACCAATTAGTTCCTTTCAGTCACTTCCCAAGATGGTGAGAAGGGTCACTGCCCCAACCCCATCCTCCTTACCAGATGGGTCATTATTCCCTTCTAACTTCAGCTGTTCAGCTCACAAATGAAAGCCTGCATCAGTAGTTAAAAGCTGGCCCCTGCTATTACTCACAAGATATAAAAAAATGAAATAAACTCCTTCCTGTTAATCTCCATCATGGACGATAATGACAGCCATTACATTACATGACACCTCCTCAGGAAGCAGGCACACACTGCTTTTCACAAAGCTTATACACAGCTTCTGTGCTCGTACCAGCTTTCAGAAACCCCTTATCAAGGCTGGCTTCAAGCATAAGACTTTGCTCCTCCATTCATAGGCTGGCTGTTTTGGTTTCCCTTTCAATTCCTCAGGTATCAGAATGTCATAGAAGATAAACAGATACAGTAGAGGACCAAGATGGGGAACAGCCTAACACAGCTAACAATCAGCCATCAGAAATTAGCCTCTATTCAAAGCTATATTGTTTTGGCTCAGGCTCCAAGTACACTGTGACAGTCTGGTCACGGGCAGGCCTTCATCCTGCCTTGAATGTAAACATGCATGAGACTTCTTTTACCACAATGTTTTGGGAAGCATCAACAGCTCTTGGCAAGCAAGAGGAAAGGGATGACTGAGAGGCTGCTGGCGTGCTCCTTGAGCTGACATCATCTTACAGCCCGACTAGAGCTCTGGGTGCACACACTTAGTCACACAGCTACCAGTCACCAAACTTCTGTTATGGCTAAAAAATTAAATTAGTTATTCTTGGCTGGAGAGTCCTCCCTCCCTCTCAGACTTGCTACATTGCTTTCTGGCTCCAGCTGGCAAGGCAGCCTCTCCCTATGGAGCACCTGACATCCAAAGGCCAGGATAAATCTGTCAGGGAGCAGCAAGAGCAGGACTGCTTCCTAAAGGAAGGTGATCCATGAGCCAAAGGAGAGCCTAGACAGCCAGGTTTCAGTCCCACAGTGCCAAAGTGAGGTGAGCAGGACAGACCTAGAGGTGATGGCCAGGTCCAACCAAAAGTTCAGGTCAAAACACAATCTAACAGTGATGAGACAGGTCTGAGGTCAAGCCAGGAAGTCAACCAGTAGATCAGGAATAGGATAAAGTCCAGTGATCATCAGGCAGTTCCACAGTTACAAAAATCAAGCCAGGAATCCAATCCATAGGTTGAGGTTCATCTCAGCAGGCTCCATATCCAGGCAGGGACATAGCTGTAGCTGTATAGGAGATTAGCCCTCCTCCAGTAGAGCACAAACAAGGAGTGAATGCCCAGGGCAGAAAGTAAAAAGAGCTCCTGGGCTCCTGGGTGTGGGCCCCAAGTGAGGCTTCTTGGGATCATTAGGGCCTTTAATGAGCTCAGGGCTCTGACAAAATCAGAGGCTTTGTGTAGTCTGGGATCCTTTTGTGTTTACATATTTCCTTCCAGGTGTTGACTCTGTACCCACGTGGTAACTGATATGTCTCCTTCAGTATGATCCATTCTTCTAGTTGTATCTCCCTCCCATCTCTCACTGGGATGATTTTTCTTCTCTAAATTCGGCCATAGAGATCCCATCAGCTTCACTCTCTGCCATTTTCTAGTCTTTGTGACTCACATTAGACTTGCAAATGCTCAAGAATAAGTTGCTGGTTTGGGTAACTGAGACGGGCTTCTCCCAAATGTATTCTCAAAGGAGATACACCTGAATTTATGTCATGCTGCAATTACATATTTTACTATACTACATTTTCTCTTGTGAGTCCTATGGAGGATGTATCAGCTAATATACTGAGGAACGCAATCAGGCCGAAGACTCTGGATTTCGTTGAAAATGCCAGAATCAGGGTTGATTGTGCAACTTTATTTGCTTCTCTTATGCTTATGCATCTATGTGCCAGTCCTTGATTACTGGATCACATACTGGTTTGGGTTTTTTATTTCCCCACAAGTTTTCTGCATCATTTAATATGCAGTTCTGACTGACTGAGCTGTTACCTCCTCATATTTTTTTGTCCACTGTTCTCACACTGTTCAAATGCTGTCCTGAGTTGAAAATTATACTTTTACCCATGGATATTTCAGTGGTTCTCAGTACTGAAGTTTCACAAATGGTAATCAGTGCACATTCAAAACAGCTCTTCCAACTAAGGGGAGATTATCAGCCCCATTTTATAGATGTAAAATTGAGCTAGTAAGAGGTTATGTTCAAAAGCATGTGCTCTTATTGAGTGTCTGAAGTGAGCTACCTTAGACCTTATTTTTTCTGTCTGTGTAGCACTATTTACCATTTTATATGATCATAGAGAAGTTTCCACTGACTTCAGCAGCAACTGCCTGGAACTTGGATTAGTAAAGATAAGGGCTGTTAGGTCACAAGAGTCTGACTTCCTGTATTGTACATACCTGTATATACATTTCACTCAATTATCCATGTACTTGGTCCAATAATTGAGGATTTTACAAAGTATAAAGCAGGTAGTCCGGCAAAGCAACTAGTCTCGATTTGAAGACCTCAAGAGGTAAAGACCTGGTGATTTCCTTAGGTTGGTTTTTGAGGGGTGATTTATTACTCTCACTGCTAACACTTTATGCCAGATTCCGTATCTGAATCTGCATAGCTTCAGCTCACAGATGTAAAAACTTACTTTACTTTTCACTACCGTATTAAAGATTCTTTTTACAGCTGCTATTTACTCCTTAGGAAGGTACTGGTAACCTGTATTCAAGTCACATGTCAAAAAGTTTGGTAAGCAACTCACTGATAGACATGTTTTTCAGCCCTCAGACAATTTTGTTTGCTCTTTTCCACACTGTTTTTTGAGTCTTTCTTCTTTTTTTAATATGTAAACACTAGTCCAAGAGGTCATTTTCAGGAGATAATTGCAGCAGGACTGAAAAATTTTCAAGTTGACTTTCAGCATTTCAAACTAAGGAGGCCAAAAATTGAGGGACACAACATTAATTCCTACAGAGAGGTGTGATTTAAAAGATTTTCTCAGAATTTCATATGGACTTTTTGGCACAGTTAGGGACAGAATCCTATTCACTAAGATGTCTTTCAGCTGCCTTAATCATCAAAGTGCCCTTTCTTTTTCTGCTACTCCCTGACTCATAATTTATGCATTTTCCAACTTTTGGAAAAAATGAAGCAGGGGTCCCGCAAATAACCTCCTCCTTTAGTCCACATTTAGCCTCGGAGCAGGTCCACCTGGGGGACCCTTCTGAAGGGGACCCATGGAAAAAATAACTCACAGGCATGTAATTAAAGACTGATTCATAATGTTTATGTACAAGGAAGGAAAGTGAAGGTTGCATTTCCTAAAGCTTGAGTGCTTAACTTTTTGACCTTAATAAGGTTCTTTTCACATGTTATATGGGCATGACGGTTCCTAGGCTTACCACAAAGCAAACTGGGAAAAAAACATAAATTTCTTCTGACAGCCATATATTGGCACTCATGTGACTCACCAAGGTTGGCACTTTGACCTGCATTTCACGAAGAGCGGGCATACGGTCACATTCATCTCCTGTGCCCGTACGGATGTCTTTGCAGATATTTTCTGTTTGGAGAGAACTGGTAACACCTGGGATGTTTAAAATCCACTCTGGGTTCTGAAGGGGAAAGGTCACAGTGGAGACAGGTTTTCCTTCACCGTTCCCTCCAGTTTATCTGTATCTTCATGCTGGTTCTGTCCTATCTTGGCTCCTTAGGCAAGTCCCATTCTCCTTATGTAGTCAGGTTTAATATCCTGTTCTTCCCTGTCCTATACATCTTGCCCACTGAGTCCCAGTGTTTGCCACCAGTGCCACTGGCCTTGGCTGACCCGTGCCTTTATCCCTGGATTTCTGTCCATGCTCTCTCCCCTCCCTGCCAATATTCTGCTTTCCTGCTTATTTCCTTTCTCAAACTCTCTCCCTGATTCCTGGTTCATTCACAGTGTATCCCTTTATTTCAGACTCTTTCTCCAGCCCATCCCAGTTCTCTGCACCTTGATCCCTGTGTGATATCTGCCTTCCAAAAGATACTTACTCACACCCTGCTCTTTCTTGGTCCATAGCTCCTTGCCCAGCCACTCCTTGCCTTTCTCATTGCTGCACATCAAATCACATCTGGTCTTTCCACACAGAGCTGTTGTCCCATTGGTTCCCATATTTACTGTTCTTGCTCCCATCCTTATTCTTACCCAACCACAACTTTACTTCTACTTTCTCTCTTCCACAGCAGTTTTCAATCCCAGTGTCATCACCTGAGCTTCCACTGCTCCCTAGCCAAATCCAATCTTTCTTCCCAGGATTGGTTCTTGGGTTTTCTGCCATGGCCTTCACATGTACTGCTGTAGCCCTAACACTGGTTGAGTGCAAGGAGTGTGTTACACACACAGAAAGGGACAGATACGCAAAAACATCACCATGCAGTAGTACACACCATCAGCTTTTAATGAGTTTAACCATAAACAGGTGTCTGCGTGACAACTCTTACCAGGCTGTAAGGTAAGGCAGTTTATTTGCCTTTTATTGAAGGTTAGATTGCTGTGAATTACCCCACCATTTTTGCAGAGTAAGAATGAACAGAAATAATTGCTACATATCAGTTTGCACAAAGTCATTTGCTTCCCTATATCCGTTCATTCGTGTTTCCACACCCGCAGACTCCTGTGTTTCAGTTCGGTCCCTGTAACGCATGAGACTTGTAATTGCAGGGGAAGATCTCAGTGACTCTCTGCACTTTAGCAACCTCCTCAGCACAGACAGAAGCTGTGATAGGCTCAGGGTAGATCTTTGGCATGTCCGTGCTTAGCAATTGCTAACTGCAGGTACCAGAAGTCTGGAACTTGACCAAATTTGGCCAAATTTTCGTAAGGATGAAGAAGTTCAAGACCTGCTGTGCTTCATCGACTTTTTTCACAGCTGGAGTTGTGAGTTTGCCGAAGAAGTAATCATGAGTATTCTTCACTGTGGCAAACCAACAACTCTTCCTTCGCTTGTGCATATGACTGTATGTAAGGGTATTTAGCCTCCTGGTATACCTGAAATTCTCCGTATATTCATCTGAATTCACCTAGCCTGAGTGGTCACAAGAAGGCAAATTTTACAAAAGGTAAAACATCATCTTATAATAAGTTATAAGCAGCCTGAGTATCACCACTCCTCTGACAACGCTGCAGTGTCAGAGACCGCTCTGATCGGCCGCAGAGACCTGATGGCAGGTCCGCAGGGAGCCTGCTCACAGAACATATTGTTAAACGTATGTACCGTTCAAAGTATACATATTTACGTCATGCAGTCTGCTGGAAACAAAGAACAAATTGTAATTGCATCCATACAATCTCCAATAGAAACACTTGCAATCTAAATAAACAACTAATAATAATAATAATATGCCCGAGCATAAAACTTTCTACATATATGCAAGCCCAGGACTGTTTTCAAACATGCACTTAAACAGACTAATGTATATTAGCCTAGCATAAAGCTGGAGTGAGTGAAAGGAAACACATGTTTCTTGGTACTTGCGGTTGCACAATGGTATAAAGAGTCCTGACATTCTATAGGTCTCTGGACAATTCTGCTATTGATGTGTTGTGAGTCACTGCAAACAGACCATCTTATTTTTCTGAATCACTTCCTTCTCAAGGGGTTCCTCCACTTCTTCCAGAGATTGTGTGCTGAGGAAAAATTCAGTGGGCTAAAGCCCTGGAGACCCGTTCTAAATGCTTTCCCTTTCCCTTCCTTTCTGTGCAGCTGAATGACTCAGAGAGGGGATGACACCTTGAACCGATGTCACTATTCCCTTGTTGGGATGGGAAAACCCTACAGGGCGTCCATAAGGAAATTGAATTTTATGTTTTACTTTAAGGAGATCCCTTTTGTTCACTTTGATTTATATTTTTGCTTTTGCCATTTTGAAGTTTATAGGGTTTGGGCAAATGGGTTTGTTTGGAAGTTAGAAGCTATGCTGTGATAAAATAAAAGATGTTTCAGCTATTTTCAATACAATTGCAATACTTTGTCTCTCAGACCTAAAAGTATTAAGTCATTCGATACAGAAATGGTCATTAGATACATAAGTACATCTGAGGCCTAATTAACTTTACAATTATTCATGTTTGTAACTAGCTGCCTTGAGGTTCCTGGAATATTCGTAGGTGCTTCTCGTAGATCTGCATTGTTGATTTGGTAATACTCTGATAAAACAAGAGACTGCAGTCCTAGCAGAAGACAGCAGGTAGACCACTACAAAATTTAAAGTCTTGTGTGATTTGAAATGGCCCAATAGTACTACTTTGCATAGAAAGTAATGTCAATAGAGTGTTTTAATGTATTTTCACACGGGAAAAAAACCTGCATTTTAGGGAAATGAAATCTTCTCCTATTATTTAAAATGTTCCTGGTTTAATTTGACATTTAGAGCAGAAAACGCTGTCTTGGTGATGCTTTTTCACAAAAAGATAAGCCACTGTGAATTGTAGAAACCTTGTATTTCAAGTACTTTCTGGTTTGTTTTTCGCAAGTTACACTGGTCTGATATGTGATCTTTTGGCAAACTGGTATTGTGATGAAAGTACAATCAGTTTCCGAGTAATTGCAAAATTATTTTGACTTCAAGAGATGCTTATCCTGAATGCCAGCTGATGCAGTACTTTCTCACTAAATGGCAGTAAACAGTATTCCTGAACAAGCTGTGCCTGTTGTTCAGAAATCATTGAGAGTGATCATATCTGAAGGAAGTGTGCTTCACTGAGGCCTGATCTTCTCCTGTCCACCAATGCATAACATGGGCCTGTGATCAAGGCTGCTGCCACTTGCTTTCAGAAAGCCTCTTAAATGAACAATTCTCCATATGCATCTGTGCCAGCAAAAAACATAATATAGAATGTCAGATACATGTATGCAGAATAGTAACTAATTTATGGTCAGTTTCTGAGGTACCCTGTAGAGTTGTATGGACCTTCCCAAAATCCCTGTCCGTGCAAAAACAGCAGCACAAGTTACTGATGAGCGCCTCTGGTTTGTTCATTCTTACTGTGCCGTAATCTAGGATGCAGCTGGCTCGGGCAGCTCCGATCACCCCCTGTTTGAGACCTTCCTAAGTTAAAGAAATCACCTTGTGATCTTCTTATCTCTGTCCCTTCTAAAAATAGAAGAACTTGCCTATGTTTCTAGAGACCAAGTGTCCATTTGTTATGACAACCTCATGAATTCAGGGCTACCATTTCACCATTTCAGATCTCACTACTGCTTGCAACTCTTCTTTCATTTTTTTTATTTTCTTTATTTTGGTGTAAATTGTCTGCTTTCATGTAGGAGTGGATGCTACCAGCATCTCAGTTCTTAAAAGTTTGTTTTACCTCGTCTGTTTCTTTGTAGATTGCGCCAGGTTTTGGTGTCATCAGTTTCTAACACTGCAGGCATTCTTGCTTTGTCAGATTTTTGCTGAAGGAAACCTTTGTAGCGGACAAGCCACTCATCCTCTCTACAATCCTATAATTTAACAATGCTAAATCCAGGACAGTTAACCTCCTTACTCTTCTCCAGTGGGTGGTTTCTTATTTTGATATTGCTTTCTACCACCCTGTTGTACTGAGGATGAATTTGGAGTAGCGATAAAATGTCTCATACTGTGCTTCACCACAGACTGCTTAAACTCAGATACACGTAACTGTGGTGCTTTATTAGCCATTAGCTATGCCAGACAAATAGATCTAGCAAAAATGGATATGATTGCCTTTATGACTGTCTAGTAAGGCTGTCTCTGAAATAAATGCCTAATTTCTCCAACACAAAGTTATGCCAGACTGCATCAGCTGACCAACTGTTCCCATGCCATGGGAGTTTTCACTTGACTGGCCTGTGCTTTCGGTATATGTGACAAGCCTTAACAGGTTCTCTTTCCCTTGGAAGATATCCTCGAACTCTTCTTCAGTTGTTTTGATCTTCTGCTTCTTTGGTGAGTTACCTCTTTAATGAGATGAAGGGAGTGGCGTGTTTTTATTCGTGGATAATTTTTTTTCCCTTGGTGTGATTATGAATTGTATTTCTTCCAATTCGCTAATTGCCCATGAGTTTAGTCACAACTCTAAAAGGAATTAGCTCGCCACAGTAAGGCCTGAGCTTCACCTGTTTACGGTCAATTGCCTGTGGTTTTGCTTTCCAAGCTAACAGGCCCATTCCTGGCAACACCTGATCGTGCACCAACATCCACGTTCAAGGCACAGACATGCCACTTGCTTTCGAGATGATAGTGCTTTAATCCTCTGCAGCTCTTCTCACCGGTCCCATGAAGAGTCATCTAAGGACGTGGTGCTATTGTCCTCTTTGCCCATGCTGGGGAAGCTCTTGGAAAGTGATAGACATTACTGTGGTTCTTGAAGGTTTTTGCAAATACCAGCCATTGTCCTGACTTGTGTTGTTTGTAGATCTGTGTGCTGCTTTATGAGGACAGCAGCTCCATGCTTGAATGTACCATTCTGCTGCCAGTCTCTGGTCTTGTAACAGCCTACGTCCTCTGCAGCATGATAGCACTGTCTGCCTTATGTATGTTTCAGTCTGAATTAGGTCATTTCCTCTGGCTGGCAAATTTTAATAGTCTTTCCAAAAAATAACTCTGGCTCCTCCAGCAGATCTTGACTATTTCATCTCAAGTTCCAACCGTGTTTGCTCGCTTTCTAGAGACTCAGCTCCTCAAAATCAAGGAGGTTGGCTCTTCAGCTCCCTGACAACCACAAATTCTACTGCATTTTTGCCTGGCTATTGTACTGTTAATGACATATGGTTCACATGTTTCATTTTTATGTGGAAACCAGTATTCTTCAAATTCCTGTGATACAGCGTCCTGGTGAGCCTCAGATGTCAGGCTTAATTCAAAAGTATTAGAATCATCCAGTACTTCAGCACCAGCTATTGTAAAAAATAAAGCCACCTCTGTGTGTCGTAGAAGCATCCAGCTGAAAAGTCACTTAGCATCATTTCTCACAACTGCTGAGGGCCACATAGTAGCAGTGGAGGACATAAGGACACAGGGTGTCCAGACACCTACACACAATCATGGAAGAAAAGCAGAGTGGAACTCGAGCCGTTTCGCAAGAACAGCCACTGGAAGGATGCAGCTACTGGGCTCTGGTTTGCCAAGTTTCTGCCTCAAAATGCGATCTTAAACATAACTCTGGGTACATCAAATATTACTGGTATTTTCCTGACATTCCTCACATACAGAAAGTGCATAAAATCTCACCAGTGAAAATCAAAGCAGGGTTTGTGTCTTACTGGTAGCAGTGTCACAGGAAGAGAGTGTTGAGCTTTTTCAGCTCTGTAGACAAAAGCCAGGGGTCTGCCCAATTTTCTAGTTGCACTTTAACTGTGGGAAAAGAGTTGCAGAAGGGACCCCAAGACAGTAAAAACCGATCCATGTGCAAAGGATGCACCAGGCAGGCTTGCAGTTGTTCAGCACATGCTCGAGGCTGACCGGGAGATACAGAAGCCTTCCAACGCAGCACCTAGCTCCAGCTGATACATGTTCATCAGCAGGGGGAATTGCCTCAGGCTGAGGACTGTGTTGTTGGGGGTGGCGATGTTAACTGCGATTTGGGAAGGGTGCAGCGTGCGGACATGCGGCTGCGCTTGCATCACACGTTGCAAGAGTGGTTACCACAAGAGCTGTTGCTTTTTGCCCTTCCCCGTGACTCTGTGCTGACCAGGGCTACGTGGCCCTCGGCTGGTATGCAGCCCCTGCAGAATAACCTCTTGTTTGCTCGTGAACGCCGTCCCCATTGATCAGTTTCCAGCTGGCTTATATTGATTTAGCTTAATTCAATGCAAGTGTTTTGCATGTAGAAAAGGCTCCGTGAATGTTCCCATGAGGTCTAAATCAGTTCCTCTCTCTCTCTTGCTCTTTAAATCCTATTGTCACTCATGTGTAGCTTTCCTACACTCTGTACATGCCTATTCCTGGGGGGAGCAATTGCCAGGGGCTTAATTTTAGAGAGGAATGCTCACCCCGCTGTCTGGGAATGAAGCCTGGCGAAGCCAACTTCAAAGACTAGACGGATTTGTTGTTGAGCTTAAAAGACATCTTCCCCTTGACTGGGATTTGCTATTGTATCTCTTATGCTCTTGTCTTCCCTTTCAGAGCATGGGAGGGCTCAGGTGCCCTCCAGACTCCTTCCATCTTTGGCCCCTTTCAAATGCACATATTAGGTGCTAGCGAATTCTCAGCTCTGCCTCTTGCTCACTGAACATCACTGAGCTGACTGAGGATGTGGCGGATTTGACAGGATCCGTGCTTAAGGAATCCGTCATTTGGCTCTTCTGTTTATGCAGAGCCCTGGCACTCAGACAGCACAGACCTAAAAGAAGGGTTATTTTTAATTCTCATAAACTAGCACAGAAGGAGAGAGTTCTCTGCCTTCTTCCCTCACTTCACATCACAATTTTAGTCCTAACGAAGGACTTCACACCAAGTACAATAAAAGGATGAATTATTTTTCCTGTGTGCCTGTTGTTTTTTTGACAGACATATGTGTTTGTTTATTTTTAGATTATAAAATGCAATTATCGTGTTCTCTGAAGTACACATGTAAAATTAAAAACATGTTGAGTCAACTTGCTGCTTAATTTATGTTAATTAAACTATTCAATGGGAAGGATGTTCTTGGTTAGGTTGCTCCAGTGGGATCTGGATTTTATTCTTGGCTCTGCCACAGATTGTCTGTTTGATTCATGGCAAATCACTTAATCTCCCAGTGTTTCATTTCTTCATTCGCAAAATGAAGATAATTCTCCTTCATCTTGTCTGTTTTAACTGTAAATGTTTGAAGCAGGGTCTATTTTGCACAGTATTCAGCTTAATATACTCCAAATTTAATTTATAATTTTATATATTGATAGTAGGTCAACCTGTCTCCAAGAGAACACCTCTGCAAGTCCTTCCCAATGCATGGATTTGCAAACAAATATACTTTGCACCACACCCAGACAGGCAATAAGTCAGAGTTCTGTCAGATCATGCTCAAAACTGAGTTTTCATCAGTGGAAATATGCTGATATCAGATTTCAAAACCCTGGGCTTTTATTCTGGAAATCAGGAACTCATCTTCAAGAAGAGCTTACTTCTTTCATTGCATCCTTAAACTTCATCTAAGCTAAGGAGTTTGTGAAATCTCACTAGGAGTTTTACTACAGATCAGGTCCAGGCCTGTGGCTTAGGTAAGACAGAAACTCTGGCTTGAACACGCTTGGCTGGCACCCCTGGGAAAACTCAGTGTTGTGTGAATGGCTGAAGGACCTGCTTCACTGTGACGGTTTCTCACATTTCTGTCAAATAATCAGAATAGGCTCCACTGGGCAAGCAGGATCTACCCCTGATTAACCTGGTAACTACTTAGGATCCGTGATAATTTTCTGTCACAACTTGATGTATGCTCATTTGTGCTGACCATCTTCCCACTACGGCGCACACCTCTGCTTTCCTGTTTATTCACCAGTTGTGTTTTGCCTGGATGTTTTCTTCATAGCGTCGTACAATGCCTTGTATATTCAAGAGCTCGTCCCTAAGCTGGCAGCACTGGAGTAGCAGTTACCAGAGGAGGTACCCTCTGTTTTCTGTCAGTGCCCTGGCTTTAGCTGAATCGTTTTCTCAAACCGATCAGCTCTATTGAATCTTAGACCTAAGCCCTCATTTCTCCAAATCTGGCAACTCGGGCTATAATTGCAGTAAAGAGGGTGAGCAGGAGCTAGCGCACAATGAGAGTACGCTGTTACTTTATTACCTGACAGCACTCAGACAGGGTGCTTTTCAGTGTCATCTACAGTCAGCACAAGCCCATTGTAATAGAATATTATGGTACCTGTGGGGCTTCCTTCCCTCCTGCTGCCTGTGTCTGCCCCACAGCAGTGCGAAGGCCACATCAGGCCTACAATTCTTCTACCTGCACAAAGTTCCAGTGCAGGCCCAAAACTGCCGCTACTCCAAATGGGCTTCCACTAAATGACACACTTCCCATAGCCAAGCTGGCAGCAAGGCCCGTGCCCCAGGCATGACCCAAGGGACCAAAGTTTCCATTCCCCACTGGCTTGTCTGATCACGTTCACAGAGAGGAATTGGGGGGGATAGCAGTAGCACTAAGCTTTCTTAATGTCATCTGGAGTCAATGTAAACCCCACTCATTGTAAAAATTTTGTGCACAGTTTAAATCTGCCCTGCTCATTGCTGGATGCATTTGCCCAACAGCATTGTAAGCTGCATGATGCAACTCGTCCTGCTTATGAACAACATGCAGACGACCTCTCTTGCTTGCTATCCCTTGAGAGAGAAGTTCTGGCCACCAGCTGACACTCCCAAGACAGATCAGACTAATGAGCCTGAAGCAGAGGTCACTGAAGTTCAGAGCTGGTTCAGTTTGCACCTGGGTATTTAATTCTTCATGTCTCTGGTCCCCATCAATGAGCTGTAAGCAAAGGACAGTGGTCAAGGAACAGGAGCAGTAGGTACCAAGGATCCTGGCATCCATGGGCATCTGCCTCCTGTAACATTCATACTGCATTAAAGCAAATAGCTTCTGCTTCACCGCATTTAGCCAGCTCACTTGCAGTTCACACCTCTCCCATACAGCCATTTCCATTTTCATTTCTTCCTCCCGATTCACTCAGAAATTCTCCCTCACACTTTCCGTAAACTCAGCAGCCTGTCTTCTCTTGAAGTTACACGTCAGATGTTAGCTTAGCCAGTGATTAATACAGCTGTTGAAAAGGTCAGCTTTGAATCTCCCTGCCAAGTTCACCCACCATTCTGGGCAACTCCTTATACCTTTTCCCTGCCCTTCATAACATATTTGCAGCTGAAAATAATTAAATGTGATATGCTACTTCATATCTTGAAAGGATATTCATTGTAATCTTGCGCTTGGGTGTTGGGAAATGTTTTGAGGCTGGAGAAGAAAGACCTGTTTAATCCACCTCTCGCACGGATTGCTTGCAGCTCTGAAAACCTGATCACTAGCTGCCTGTCTGGTCCTGTGTACCACCTAACCACCTCTTGAAACAGCCTTGTGGACCTGAGGAAGTGAATTCAATGTAATTATTGTCATCTATTGGTGGGGACACAGAAGGATCACATCAAATTTTACAGACAAACTAAAGGGTCCTCATTCTCCCTCACTACCAAGCAAGGGCAGTCTTTGTAAGCTTGCACAAGTAGTCTCACCACATTAGAGATTAAAGTTGAGTTTGTCACATACTGCACAGCTTAGTGTGTCCCGGTTCTGTCTGGGCTTCTATATGTGCACTTTCGCCAAGGAAGAAGCTCTGCTGTGCATCAGCAAATGCAAAGTAACCCTCTTGATAGGTAATATTTTAGGGAATTTGATCGTAGAGACTCTCACATGGAGAAATAGGAGCAAGCAGATTTGGCCTGTGAGTGTTTTTGTTTTCTTGTTCCTTTTGAAGTAAAAGAGGAAATATGGGAACCATTTCTAAATTACCCATGCACCGGAGTGACAGAAGAAACCCAGAAACAGATAAAGACCAACAGCTGGAACATATTGTGGTACAAGGAAGCAATTCACTTATGGCATAAAAGAATGAAATCACATATAGAAATGATTTGTGTCTCCAAGCATCACCTTGGCAACACAGAAACTTTGGGGCAAACGAGGCCCATGGTCACAGGCCAGCGCTGGTGTGGTACGGAGGAACCACAGAGGGAAAAGTCCCAGCCTTTCCTGAGCAGTCTCAGCTGAGACCTCACAGATGTGAGGGAGGAAACAAGAGGGAACAAGGCATCAGCTGCTTCCCCACTCTCCGAGCTTTCCCAGCACCGCTACAAGTTCCCAGAAGAGCTTGCTTCTCCCTGCCACAGGGATGCCTTCAGGCAGCTTTGGTCCACAGCCCCCTGGGATTTTGTGTCATAAACTGAGTGACTGACCACAGCCACTCAGCTGCCCTCCTACTCTCAGTCGGCCTCAACGTCAAGGACAAAAGGCCATCCTCACAGGATTGCTTAAAAGTTGCATCATCAAGCAATATAAGAGTGGAAATACTTCAGGGTGGGAGAGGAATCTGAGATAAGCATTCTTTACTGGACATTGCAAAAGAAACCATAGCCTCATCAAAATGAATGAGCTAGCTCTCATTGCCTTCAGTGCGGCCAGGACTTCAGTTTTTACGTGCGAGATGCCATGGTGCCACAGTGATGAGCTCAGGGTAGCATTAGCCGCATGAAGTCAGACAGCTGGATTGATGGATGGAATCAAATTTCCTGTCTTGGTTACAGTTTTACCATCCGAAGCCTCAATTTAATCAGCAGTCATACTCATTGTGGGATTTGGTTAAGGAGGGACCCCGTTTACCACTCCCAGTTTCTGAAAGTTGGTTAATCCTTTCGTGGGGCAGGGTTTACATATCATGCCTCATAAAATCCCTATATGAGGTTTAGGAAGAAAGGACAGGAAGTGCTCCACAAGCTTGTCTTCATGGCAGGCACAGAGATACCCAACCAAATGGCTTCACCCCATTAACTTCTCACAGGTGGAGACCAAAGGTCCAAAAATGTGGCTAGATTCACGTATGCTAACTCCCCTCTCCTGCCCTAGAAAGGTCTGGGAACAGAAACACCCGAGGTATCCCTGCATAAGCCATCTACCTGTCGCATTTTTGCCACATTCATCCAGCTCTACATTTCCCAGCATCAAACTGGTGAGCCTGCATCATGATGTCCTGCATGAGCCTATGGGCCCACAGTATCTCCATGCAGAGTCGCACTGTGTGGAATGGACGCGCCAGATCTGGTCCCACTGAGGTTATGGAAAAATTCCCTGTACAAAGGGTCACAGCAGTGTTCGTGCTTTTGGGAACCCCTGTCACCAAGGACTATCGCTAGCCCTGTGTGGTGCAGGATCAGTTTAAAATAACTTCACTTAGAGCGCTCCATGGAAATCCCCTGCCAGTCACCCTCCTCACGTGCTTTTTGTTCTGAGAATCAACAGGCCTCAAAGAGCGGTCTCAGAAGAGGCCACATCTGTACAGAGTTTGCTTTCATCCCCACAAGGGTTCCCAAACAATGCCAGTGCCAGCCGGAGGTTTGCTGAATGGTATGAGAACCAAAGGCTTTCTTTGCTTTCTGTTCATCCATTAAAACCTTGTGAGTCAAAATTCAGAGGACAGGAGTGGGAGCTTTTGGAGGCTGTGGTTTCTCACAAAGGCCTAAAGCTAAGTACTAATGAGAAAGTTAAAAAAAAAAAAAAAAGTCTGCAACCCATCACCAGAGCAATGCCACAATTAGAGACAAATCCAGTGTGCGCTGCTTTACATTTATGATGCAGACAAACTGATTTAGTTAATTATGTCTGTCTACAAAATGCATATGAAATAGTACTCTGTCCTCAAGGTCCAGTATCGGAGTCTTGCTGCTGAAGTCCAGAATGTGCACAGCACACAGCCTGGACACTTGCTACTCTCCAAGTATGGAATTAGTGGAATTAGCTGAACCACCTTTGCACAGGAAGTTTTGAACATTTTCTTCATTATCCCACCCACAACTGATGGGTGAAAAACCACCAGTTGAGCACCCTGAAAGGATAAGTGTATACAAAACTCTCTGATTTCAGAATTTAAGAAACAATACCAAGAAAAAGTTAGAAGTCCAGTTGGCTTCTCCCACTTGAGACTAAGGTTTATCTTACAGGTTTTGAATAGTCCTAAATAGATGGAGGTATGATTTATCTTCTCTGAGAAAGCAAATATTTTTTCTTTGTTAATGCAAAGGTGCTTGTTGTTGTTATTGTTGTTCTTGTTGTTCTTGTGTTCTTGTTCTTGTTTAAAAGGAGCTCTCACTCCTCAGAAGTTTGGTCCATATATATGATGATAGCAACTGTTTGTGCAGCACATAAGCTCAGCAGAGAAGTTCAGCTGCTGCATTTCTGAGGTGCTGGCACTACCTCCATGAGAAATAAAGCCAGGACCATTCTAAAAGACTTCAGCAACCAGTTGTGGAAAATACTTTAATGTCATGAAGTCTGATGTGAAGAAAAGAGGTACAACTGTTATAAGGAAACACCTACCCATCTTTCTGGACTAGTTTCAGACTTTGCCTGTGAGTGAGCACGACGTTCGTGCAGTGATGGAAATACAGTGGATTCTGTGACAAAAGGTAGCACAGGGAAGTGGTGCTTCTTCTCCTGTTGCCTCACCCCCTGTGCCTGGCATTGCCTCCAGCCAGGGTGCCTCCAGCTCCCCTGGTGAGCCCAATGCCCTTCCTTCAGGCACATGCCCCTTTACTTCCAAGCTGGCTTCTACCCACATTCCAAAATCCTACTTGGATCCCATGACAGCCTCAGTAATGTGCCTGGGAAAGAAACAAATACCTTCCTGTACTGGGCGTGGACCAGCTCGCTCATATTTGTCTCATTTATCCCAGAGAAGTGGAGATGTTGCCTCACAGATGAAATCAGCACAGGTCTCCACCTCTTTTTCCAGTAAACGGCAAACCCTTTCTCTCTAGATAAAACAGAAGGAGTGGGCTCACGGAGACCACAGCATCCTTTGCCGCTCCAAGCTTGCCCAAGCTAAAGAAGAGAGTCTATGTGTTACTCCAAAAGGAATTTCTCTGCTTCCTGCTGCTTGCCATTCCTGGCCGCTGCAGCCTGCGGTACATCAGTGTGTGTGCTCAGCAGGGGAAAAATGCCACTGACTGAGGTGGTGGTTGCGAGATGAAAAAAGCTGATCCACACAGTGGTTTCTTCTGTCTTCCTCTGAATGCGTTCACTTCAGTAGCTCCTTTCTTGTTACAGCTGGGAAAGATGTAAACAGAAGCCAGGCCCAGCTGAAAATAACTCAACCTATGTCCTGTGTGGAGCCTACTCCACTCCCCCACCGTTTTTGACTCCTAACGGCAAATTCAGTTGTCCCTCAGCACCGAGGTCACAGCTAAAGTTTGCATACAGGATGGTCACACAGGACACACACAGAATACGTTTCTTCCACCTCATTGAAAACTCTAAAGGCTTTAGCAAACAGGTGGAGCAGGATCACGTCTTATCACACGGAATAAGCCACAAGGGGGAGACAAATACCCTTGTGGTGCCATTGTGGGCTCATGCCCTTAAAGCCTAGGTAGGAAAAGGTTTTCTCAGCTCTTGGAAGGTTTCAAGACTTCAGAAGTTTTTTCCTAACCCAAAGTCAGAATCTCAAAAAGCCTCATAAATGAAACATGCAGAAACAAAATGCATGCCGGAAAAACTTCCTTTTACAGTTTGGAAGCTTTTCATTTCCCTTTTAGATTAAACAAAACAAACAACAACAAAAAAGGGTTTATTAGTGCTCATTCACAGAATCGTTGGAACATGATACTTTCAGCTTTGAAAATAAGAAGTTTGCAGTTTGAAATCTTATTTTCTTCCCCAAGCAACGTCTGAATTTAGAGAGATGGTGAAATAGAGCCCTTCCTACAGTTTTTGGCTCCTACCAAAACCAGGCAATTTGAAAGTTCCTAAGAAACCTCAAGAGACACAGAACTAATTTGATCATAGGATACAATGGCTGACTTTCATGTCCTCAGTGTCTCTGACATGAGGCAAAAATTAGTCTGGATAAACATACAAGATTTTTATCTAAAGAAAGAAACTTGAGGCTATGAAGCACAAGAACAAGGATGTAGGAAGAACAAGGCTCATCCATGGCTCCTACCCGCTGTAGGTACCTACAAAAGATGCCACAACAACTTAAGGGTTCAGAAGGGCTGCTCCCACTGTTCAGCTACATGTGCAGCCCATGAAGGAGGTAGGTCCATGGAATAGGGATTTCGAAACACATTTATGTCCCAGAGAGCTGGAGTAGCCACAAAAAGTAGGGGATGTGTATCTCTCTGCCAGGCCACATTAGTGAAGTGTTTGAATTCCTGCATGAGCCTAAGGGCTTAAAATGCTTAAACTAAGATCTGGCTGTAAAATAGGACAAACTGGGCCCACAGCATAAACATTTCTCATGTGAGGTAATACCTGACTTTCCAGGTCAGTGGACAAAAGAAATGTAGTGTAAATATCTGTAGCTGTAGGTGAAAAATGCACCCACTAGGAATTTGGCCTGAGAAAGATAGTCAGTGGAAATTATCATACGGGAATGGTATGACGTATGGCCGCATGTGATGGACCATTTGTTGGTTCACCTGAAATAAAATACTGATGTGAAAACATACAAAGACAGGGCATAATGTGAGATAGAAACTACTCTACTGCTCAGCCCTGTGAGACAGAGTAGGGTTACATTAACAGTTGCAAACCATACAGCGCCAGGTCAATTCTCTGGTAACTGGCATAATCCAACCCCAGCCATGCTGTCACACTCTCTGAGCCTCCAAAGTGTCCTATGGGCTGAGGCTGCAGACTTATGCTGTCTTCCATGTTGTGCTTGAAAATTGTTTGGAAGAAATGCTATTTGGCTTGAGCCGGAAAATGCCAGAGATCAGTCTAACAATTTACCGGTACAGGCAACCCAGGGCCATTGTCCTTGCTGTGTCATTGCTTTATTTAGTAGTATAGATGTAGCCTGAGATACCAGTGGCAGGGTGACACTTCCCATGCTGCTTCTTTATGTTCAAAGTCCCTTATGCTCTGGAGCATTAATCAAGATTACTACCTGTACTGTTTTAAAAGTATAAAAAGTAAACAGGGACTTTATTTTTTTTTTTTTAAAGTCCAGCTGTGAATGCCTGGTTCACTGTTCTGTGATTTCTATGCTCTGAGTGCTGAAGAATGGCAAGAAAGAAGAAGGTGGTGATGCATTGCTCAACAGCTTTCAGGAACCCAGAGGCTACTTCAAATGTTCCAATGGACCACGGCATCCCGTTCCCTGCACCAGGCAGTATCTATGGCCATTGCTTGTGGCCCTCTTCCTGCCAGCGTCTGACACAGCTATGTCAGCCAGGGCCTCTCAGGGTCATTGGCACAGTTACAACAGCATGAGATTTACAATAAAACATCAAAGCCATTTCTGTGTCAGGCAGAGTATTTCTCGCTGAATGTACAAATAAGCCCAAGGCCCGCTTCTCATTTCACACTGGCATAAATACATCACTCTCAAACGTGCTACGGAAGGTTGTGAAATCACAACCAAACCCTTGGAGTTGTGTGCTTTACCATCAGGGCACGTGGCTTCACTTTGTGTAAAAGCTGGAGTGAGAACCATATTCACTTTACCCTTTGGAGACAGAAAAGCACCTGCAGCTGATGACCTAGTGTGATTAGGGACCAGCACTGACAATCGAACAATCGGCTTCAGTGAGACCTAATTATTCTACAGTGCCTGTTGCTGAAGGTTGTTTTCCACTGTGAAATTTGGGGAAGTTTTGTTCTTTCCAAAGAAACCCCATGCTGCTCATTTTGAAATCAATGATAATTCAGAGTTTGCACAAAAAAGGGGTCAAGTCTTCCAAGTGAAGATAGAGTTCTGTTGGCCAGTGTCTTGCGAGCCTTAGGGGTTCTTGGAAGAGAAATGGCTTTGAAGATGCCAGCATAACTTCATAGAACATTTCTTTTTCCCCTCTGTGCCTTTCCTTTGTCTTCTACCACAACTTAGGTGCTACGGTTTATCCAAAGGTAACCCAGAAAAAGAAAGTTCCTAGAGTTCACCACCCTGTCAACACCTAGAGTTCACCACCCTGTCAACGACTGGTGTTCAACATCTCTCCCTCTGCAATATGTTTACATGGGGAACAGAATTTCCTTATTAGAGGAAAAGACAGCAAAAGGTACCCAATTCAAGTCAAGGGGGAGAGGAAACTGAGAAGTTTTTTCTTATTTTCCACTGCATCCCGCAAAAAATACTTGAACAGCTTTTCCAACATCAGGAGTTGGGGGAACATATTCACTCTCCTAGCACACAAAGACAAGAAGCTTCCCTAAAGGCAGCACTGCAAAATACCGGCCAAGCAAACGCCATGCATTAAGAAATTTAACTTTTCTATGTACTCATAACAATTTTTAAAACATTGCCTGTATTTTAGGATGTGGTAATGGGGATTTATTGGCCAGGACTGGTAGATAAGTGTGTGAATACAAGCACACACACAAGCATACACATACATACCATATTATTTTTCTTGCTGAGCATCTGCTTGTCTGGATATATTCATATGATTCTCACATATCAAGCTCCAGGGGAATTAGAATAATATCAAATGCTCACACTCTTACATTCCAAATGCTGAGGGGGACCACTGGGAACCCAAAAGCATCCTGTCTGAAATAAAGACGTAAAGTAACATTAGAGGTGGAATTAATGCTAAAAAGTTTCATTTCATGCTTAACCCTTTCCACTTGCTTCCGTGACAAGTTCTAACCACAGCAAGTGTTAGGAGCACTGAAACATTGGTTTGTGGTTTGTTTGCTTGAGGATGTGGGGATTAAGTCATGTTGCTGCTGCGCTTTCTTTTTTTTCCTTTTTTTTTTTTTGTGTGTGTGTGTTGTGCTTTATAAAAGCAGTGATAAAATCAAAGGATAGTTGTTTTACCACCCTGAAGGATCTTCACACCCTAAGGCATTGCTCACTTCAGTTAGTGGCAGAAATTAATTTATGCTGTATTTCCCTGTAGTTACTTACTATATTAATTCCTATTTGAAGCTGGAGATCTCAGCTACAGTGCTAAATGAAATGAAAAGTCCATACATCTAAAGCATCTTAAATCCAAACCTCTGCTTTTCAGTCATTCCTGGTCCTCCCATTGCTCTCACAGATATCTAGGCCTGCAGCAGTGAGGTCCTCTTCAAATTATTGGGTGTTTCTGCTCCTCAAAATCTTGTAATCAGCAGTCTTATTCTTGCCTCTTCCTTATGCCACTTCCAAAACTTACTTGCTTGCTAGAATTTTGGTCTCTTCCCTCACAGTGCTTTGCATTATGTGTGTTAGTTTATTCCCATTTGATTTTACAAGCCTCCCTTATAGACTACTAAAACTACCATGAATTAAATCATGCACTTCATCCACAGCACTGAGTTCCTCACCCCAGCTCAGTAAAGCTCCGTAAAATTTAACCCATCCTAAAATGATATGCTCTCTCCTCTTTTGCCAGAAGGAGCATTGTTGTATTAGAGCTGCCATCCCATCTGTCAATCACCGTACTGCTTCAGGCCCTACCTTGTACAACGCTGTCTTGATCCAGCTGTTACTGAACTCCTCCAGTCACAAGTATTTCATCACTATTCTCATCATAATCCCCATCTCCTCCTTTCTTTGGAGACCCTTGAGGATACCCAATCCTCCTTAGGACTTCAGCTGGCTTAGAAGCATAGGCCCTCTTTCCACAGCTAATGATTTTTTTCTTCGTTGTGCTATAATTATAATACAATAATGAATACACACGTGCGTGTATTAAAGGAATCCATATCATGTGTCTTTAACAGAGCACAGATGTTAATGCTGGCAACTCTCATCGTTCAATATATTCTCCCATCGTTGTATGTTGTTTCTTACACGATTTCTGATCTGGTAAACAGCAGCAGAGAGGAAGGACTTGTCTGTCATAGTTCTCAGCCACCACAAACTTCCACAGTATGGTCCACTGAGTGAACTATTCTGCATGCGGTTGGTGTGATTACAGAGTAAGTGGACAATAAGGAGCACGACTGCTTCTCTTATGTATTTCACAATACAGTCCTGACTTGGGCATGCCCAGCAAGGCTGGCATACAACGAATACTGGTCTTGAGCTCAGATTTTCAGTAAGATAGTTCCATAAACACAATGACATCATGTCATTACATCATTACTTTCCTGTAGGTTTGAATCAGCGTGCTTGCTTTTACAGGAAATCGTATGTATTCACTGCTCCTCCAACTTAATTACACCAGGGAAGTGCCACACACATTACTTTCAACATTTAGCTCTCAAGTGCATGAACAACATTCCCATAATCCATTAGATACCCATCCAGAACAAACTTTGTCACCATACAAGGAAAGGCAGCTAAATAAACAGAAAGGCCAGATTTAGAGTAGAAAAGCTTGAAAAAATCACAGTATTACTTCTGGGAGAAAAGCAAAGCAAAAATTACAGTACCTTGTTCTATGGGGGCTTCTGATTGAAAATACTAAACACTATAGTAATACAATACTGGTGCAAAGAGACCAAAGATATAATGTCTTCATATCCTGCCTCCCCAGATCCTTCCTAATATTATCCATGATGTCATTACACCCTGGACTATTCATTTGAGCATTGACTGGGAAGGCTTTGCAGAAGAAAGAATAATGCTGGAAAGTGAAAGTGTATCATATGAGATGGATAACGTGAACTAATGCACAAAAGTAAACATGACGGAAGGAAATCAAAAGAGACAGTCTGCATTGTTTATGGACTACAGGACAGTACACAAAATCACAGACCTAAGACCAGCAGCTTTCCTGAGGGCCTCAGTGAAACAAAAGAGTAGAAAGTATTTATGGAATAGATCAGTTTCATCTAAGATTCCTCCCTTCAGGTGCATTCATATCCAACTCTGTTCTACTACTCCATCAGCAGTAAATACAGAAAATATTCATATATTTACAAAAAGTATTGAAAACCTTATTATTTGTTGGTCAGGTCAGGAGGGACAGAGGGTAAAGGGGAAAGTGTCATAGTTTACAGCCATGTGTTTTCAAATAGAGGCTAAAGTATGCATACCGGCACTCAATTTTACACACCAGTGCCAAAATACTGATTAACTGCAAAGTGGTCTTTGCAGTGACACTACACAAGGAGGAGAGTCCTTAAAATGAGGAGCTGAAATGGTATACTTTGGGCCACCAGTGTTGTAAATTGGAAATAACTCCATGATTCTCACTTCACTCCTACCAAAGATGGTTCTGAGGAGTTCCTAATTCAGGATTGAAACACTTGCTTTACTCTAAACAAGTGACTTCCTACACTAAGTTCTAGACACATGTGCAAACCTTGCTATCTCAAGACTTTTGTGTGACAACATCTGGGAATACATTTGTAGGACTTTAATTCAAAGGGTTGAGTTATGCATATGAACTAACACCCTACGTCTGATCACTGAGCTAGCTGTGGTGCTACAGTGCCATTCCAAAACCCGCAGACATCATCTATACCAGCCCTGTCAACAGTTCGTGCACATTTTAAAAGCATCAAAATGGTTTTCCCCATTTTTCCAAGAAAAAGGAGCCCTTACAACACAAAAACAAACACATAGAAGACACAGACATTATTTCTTTACATGATTTCAGTAAAAACATGCTTTTCTTATTAAACTCTGGTGCTATCCTTTGATTATAAGCATGTTCTTTCCCAGGAAATCTATGACGAAGTGTGTGTAAATACTCATCTCAGGGGTCTGCCCTTGTGGTGGCTGTGGTCACTCCCAGAGCTTCTCGCCATGAATGTGGGTGAATTGGCTCATAGTGGCGTGTATAATACATTTTTCCTTCTTCCAGCTTCCTGATCCATCTGGGTGCATGCCAAGTATGCTGGCTGGCCACCTTATTAGCAACAGAAATGGGACTTGGGTCCCAACAAGGCTCTGGTGGAAGCTGGCAGTATCTTCTTTGACTGCAGTGGAGTTCAGCCCACTTCCACCACTTCAGCAAGGGCTTCCTATCTCCATTATTGTGTGGTTATGGACGCTGGTTGCTTTGGTCCTGTGGACTATTGACAGCTTTTGCGTCCACCTGACAGCAGCACAGACTTGGGGCACTCTGTTGTAACTAGATAATCCCATCATAAAATGCAGTTGAGCATATGTGCTGCTCTCTCTCATTAGTTCCTTCATAAAGCAGGTTCACATGGATGGAAATTTGGTGGGGTTTCAGTGGCCAAAGCAGGCTCCTGTAAAACTGCGTTGAGAGTCCTGATCTGTGTTTCACCCCAAGCCCCTGGCAGTATGGCCAACCCAAGAGGCTTGTGACTCCAACACACTCTGTCACCGGCTGGTCACCTCTCTGTGGAATGAGGCCAGGCCTCACAAAGAAAGCTGAGCTCACATTTCCAAGAAGCAGAGAGAAAGGGAGAGGTTTGAGCGGAGCATTGTCACTGCCGGTGGTGTCTTCCAGGCCGAATAACCCAATAAACTTGGGTTGTTTATTGGATCCCAAACTTTCTCTGCATGTACACAGGAAAACAGATGCTTCCCACTCCCAGGCCCCATGCTCGAGCCAGGCTCCCTCAGCAAAACCCACAGGTAGGGTACACAAACAGGGCAGCAGAGATGTCACTTCCTGCCTCTGGCAGCTCTGAGCTGGTGATATAACATTATCTATCCCAGACACTTCTTTGGCCTCCTTGCCCGGGTATCAGGCCAGCTTGCAGCATGCAGCTTGCTTTTCCTGTGCGGTAGGAGCAGCTGCCGCCTCTGCTCACAAACAGGGGACAGAGACTGGGGCTTGCAAGAGCTTTTGCTCAAATAGTGTGCATGGGGCATGAATGGCAGGGCTGGGAAGCGAGCCAGGCCTACCCAGAGCCTGGGCAGGTGGGTGCCCTAACTACCAGTTACCTTTCATCTTCCAGCATTAAAGACCTGGAGTACATCCATAGCCCTGTAAGCCTCGGGTGCAGTCCTCCATTTGATTCATTTATGCCAGCAGCAAATTAAGTTTCAGGCTCTTACAATGAATTAGAGAGGCAAAGTGGAAATAAAGCACAGACTCATGTGCCTGTCCATACGCTTTACTATGGGCCTTTAGGGTGGCCACCTATCACAGTCTCTTGCCTTTTCTTCTGCAATAGCAGGTGCTGGTCCCTGCCTGTACCAGGACTGATTTCACAGAATCAGAGAATATCAGGGATTGGAAGGGACCTTGAAAGATCATCTAGTCCAATCCCCCTGCCAGAGCAGGAACACCTAGATCAGGTCACACAGGAACGCGTCCAGACGGGGTTTGAATATCTCCAGAGAAGGAGACTCCGCAACCTCTCTGGGCAGCCCGTTCCAGTGTTCCATCACCCTCACTGTGAAAAAGTTTTTCCTCATATTTAAGTGGAACCTCCTATGTTCCAGCTTGCACCCATTGCTCCTTGTCCTATCTTTGCCTGTCAGTGAGAAGAGCCTGGCTCCATCCTCCTGACACTCACCCTTTACATATTTATAAACATTAATGAGGTCACCCCTCAGTCTCCTCCAAGCTAAAGAGACCCAGCTCCCTCAGCCTTTCCTCGTATGGGAGATGCTCCACTCCCTTCATCATCGTTGTAGCCCTTCCCTGGACTCTCTCAAGCAGTTCCCTGTCCTTCTTGAACTGAGAGGCCCAGAACTGGACACAATATTCCAGATGGGGTCTCACCAGGGCAGAATAGAGGGGGAGGAAGACCTCTTCCAACCTACTAACCACCCCTCTTCTAATACACCCCAGGATGCCATCGGCCTTCTTGGCCACAAGGGCACAGTGCTGGCTCATGGTCATCCTGCTGTCTACCAGGACCCCCAGGTCCCTTTCCCCTACGCTGCTCTCCAACAGGTCAGTTCCCAACCTATACTGGTACCTGGATTTATCACGTCTGTGTGCCCTTCAGTGGTCCGAAAAGGATCCTTCAGCTTTCTGTCTGAAGAAGGTCCTCACAAGAGACAGAGTGTGTTTGAGAACATGTTGCACTCACTGTTCCCCTCTCCTGTGACAGTTCTCTACATAAGCAGCTGAATAGCAAAACACATCAGTGTTCATTACTAATTTTGTTATTTATAGCGAGCTGCCACAGATGGAGTCTGCAGCACCATTCTATCTTTAGGGCGTAGTGCCTGCCTGTCCTTACAGACAATTGGTAATTAACACAAGAACAATTTGTTTATCTAGTCTCAAACTTAAATAAATAGGAGAGCCATTTATCTGTCAAAATTCAATTCCCTCCCATTGTGAGATCTCCAGGTTAACTGCTTCATGAATAGAACTCATCAGGCATTTAGGTAAAGATCAAAGGGTCTTTTAAAAGAATTCCCATTAAAGAAAATGAAATATGCAATTAAAAAAATGACAGGTTACGTACTGAAGGGATAGAATTTAGATTATAAGAATCGGGAGCACAGGACAAGACGACAATCACAGGAATGTCAAGCAGAGGTGTAGAAATGGACTAACTGGTAGCAGAGGAGGTGTGGTGAATATATCCTCATTATCCCTGGCATGTGCACTTCCTACCAGTTCCAGCCACTCAGCTGTCAGCTGATCACTCCAAGTGAATCCTTGCTCGAGCTTGAAACTGGGGAATAGAAGGCAGAGAGGATACTTGCAGTTCTCCAAGTAAAATCCCACATGTTCACTAAGACACCCCTGCGTGGCTTGGATTGCAGGACTCTGCGCAATTTAAACACCATGCAAGCCAGAAAGAAGACATTATAATTTTCTCTGGTTTTATTGTTGACTCCAACCCTTCTTTGTTTTCTTTCATTCCCTATACGCACCCCTGAAGTTAGAGAAGAGAGGAAGAGGCTTTATGAATAGATGGACTTTGTGAGTTGTATCCAAGAGTTGGCCCCTCTTCCCTCCCTCCTTGCCTCCACCACTGCTGATGAGAGAGAAATGGGAGCTGCTAAAGGACTGCTCATGCTCACTTTAAAGGCCAAAGCTGTTTGTGTGGGGAAAAAAAACCATAAACAAATAACCCTTGTCTTTCTCACAATTCAGATGTTTTCAGCATCTGCAAGTGTTCACTTACTCAAGCTTGCAGGTGCAGCTTTTTTTTACACGTGTATGAGTGTATACTCATCCATACATACAAGGTGGGAAAAGCAATGGGAAAAATAAGGTTTTAGAGGTTACTGCTATCAGGCAACAAAAGAGGGTGAGATCTAAGGAATTCTGCCTGGCAGAATTCTGATCATATAGATCCCAGTGAAGAGCTATTTTCTTATTGTTCTACCACCTGGACAATCTTTATTTGATGTTTTTATCTTCCCATCAGCATCCAGAAAGGGGATAAAAGCCACTAAATAAAAGTAAACTATTTCAAATACAATGGCTAGAAAGAAATAACTAATGTGGAGCTCCTTCTTATGTCTTTCAGCACACAACTCCAAATTTCCCTGTAGTGGTCAAGCTGGGACATGCTCATGCTGGAATGGGGAAGGTAAGTAAAAGAAAAAATACGTATAGCTCGGGAAACAGATATATATGTGGCACAGCATTCCTGTGATCACACATAGCATGTGGACAGACAGTGAAGGGGTTAAACCTCCCCACAGACTATCTGTGTTGCAGTAGCTGTTTCTGCGGGAGAAAAGGCCTTTTTCCACTGTCACGCACTTGGAGAGAGGCAGTGGTATTGGGTTGGAGGCTGTCTGGGATGCAGGAAGGGGGGTTGCGCACAGTGGGGGAAAAGCCAGCTGGGCTGAAGTCATTAGGCTTGTCTTTTACATATTTTCTCTTCTCCTGAAAGTCGTAATGCTGTTTATTCAAGCACCTGTAATGTGCAGCTACACCCCATAGCTCTCACAATGAGGAGCAGGGGCACTGGTCTTTTTGAGTGCATTATGATGACCTTATTCAATACAACAGGAGCCCTTCAGTTATTTTTTTTCTCCTTGCAAGGGAGAACAAGACCTTACAAAGCAGAGTGGCTGGTTGCCTGCCAAGGAATCCTGAAAAACAGTTCACTCCCCAGAAGGACCTGTTTGTTTTTCCCAGGCTCTCTGGGGTCTTTATTCCCCAAGTGAATTAGCAGCCCCTGTTTCTCGGGGTGACTGGGTTCCCCTTTCAGGGAGGCATCGCCAGCACATTCCTGCTGCACTTTAGCCTCCCCTTTCTTGCGTGTACCTTTCAAAAATCATCCCTTATCTGTCGATAACTCGATTTGTTCAGAAGTAGGAAATTCTAATATATCATCTCTGCATCCAAATGATGAACTTTGTAACTGATATCCCTGTCACAGTACTTCCCTGGAGCAGACAGACCTTCTCCCAGCCTCACGCTTTGCCTGAAAAGTATATATAGGTATGCCAAACTTAAACTTGGTACAGCTTGTTTGCTTGTGCTCTGGAAACAGAAGCCCTTTCTGGCTTCCTGGATTGCACATGGAAGCTCTCATAACCGTGCTTGCTTTGGTTGCAATGTTCCCGTGTCTGGATGGCAGCTGCTGGAGAGGAAGTGGGTTCAGATCTCTGGGCCAGTGGTGGAATTGGCTTTCAGCATCAAAGAACAAACATTTAAATAAGCAGGAAATGTTTGTTAAATATTGGTGCTATGTATGTTAAACAGGCAGAGGTGTCATTGAATTAGAGTACATGTAGACAAGCCTAGAGCTGCTTGTACAGCGAGCCACTGAACATGTCACTGGGAAGGATTTCATTAACAAAATTCAACCAGGACAAACCAGGAGGAAGAAACCTCTCCCTGAGATAAGGTTTCAAGTTCCTCAAGACCCTGCAATCCTGGATCTCTCTGACTGCTCTGTAATTTCACCTGTAGTGTAGTGAGGGCTTCTTTTGTCTCTCCTGTGCACAAAGGCTACAGAAATGAGGGCAGAATTAGAGAAAAGTACCCCAATCTTAACAGTGTTTCCACTACCCAGCAGAGTGTTTAGCTATTGTCTTCCACACCAGACACCAGATCTTCTACCTCTTACTTTCCCTCACATTTTATTCTTTAATGATGTTGATTTTTGCTGTCACAAGTTACAGGGGAAGAGAGTTTCTATTCAAACTCCAGGCACAATTGTACACAGTAGTACAAGGCGGGTACGTAGGAAGTCGTTCCAGATGAAGATAGGCCAACAGCCAGCATCTTAGAAGAAAGAATTGGTCCAAGGCCAAGTTTACTTAAGTCCATTATGAAATTAGGGACTACTAGCAAAGTCTGGATGTGGATTTGGGTACAGAGTTTCAACACTGCTCTGTTGTCTAGAAGGGAAGGTACAGGAAGGAAGGTTTGTTGACCTTATGGTTTTAGTTTGGGCCCTTCTCCAGCCACAAGCAGCCTAAAGGAAAGTTGAGACATGCAGCGCTACAGACTTGGGGAAGAGTGGCTGGAGAGCTGCCTGGCAGAAAAGGACCTGGGGGTGTTGGTTGACTGTCAGCTGAACATGAGCCAGCAGTGTGCCCAGGTGGCCAAGAAGGCCAACAGCATCCTGGCCTGTATCAGGAACACTGTGGCAAGTAGGACTCAGGAAGTGATTGTACCCCTGTACTTGGCACTGGTGAGGCCCCATCTCAAGTACTGTCTCCAGTTTTGGGCCCCTTACCACTAAAGAGACATTTTGATGCTGGGGCAGGTCCAGAGGAAGGCAACAAAGCTGGTGAGGGGTCTGGAGAATAAGTCTTATGAGGAGAGCCTGAGGGAGCTGGGGTTGTTTAGCTCTTAGAAGAGGAGGCTGAAAGGAGACCTTATTGCTCTTTACAACTACCTGAAAGGAAGTTGTAGAGAGGCGGGAGTCGGTCTCTTCTCCAAAATCACAGGCAATAGGACAAGAGGAAACAGCCTCAAGTTGCACCAGGGGAGGTTCAGATTGGATATCAGGAAAATTTTTTACATGGAAAGGGTTATTAAGCATTGGAATGGGCTGCCCAGGGACGTGGTTGAGGTACCATCCCTGGAGGTATTTATAAAAGACTGGCTGACATAATGCCTAGTGATGTGCTTGAGTGATGTGTTGTTGTTTTTTATCAGAGTTAGGTTGATGGTTGGACTAGGTGATCTCAAAGGTCCCTTCCAACCTAGACAATTCTATGATTCTATAATTTTATGATTAAATTAGTCTTCTTGAAGTCCCACTGTACTTCATTACATAAAGCACAAAGAGAAGAGAGAAAGTGAAAATAAAATAAAGAACAAGTCAGTTGGTATAAAAGGCAAGTAACAGGAATTTGTTTCATGTTGTTTTTAAGACAATATGGTTCAAGCCCAAGTGGGACTGACAGAAACCACAGAAAATATCAGGAGAAATACAGATAAGCAGAACTATGGGTATACTAGAAAAGTAACACCTATAGGTAAAAAAAAATCAAACCTCCAATTAAGTAATTCAGAAGAGGAAAGTTTCCAGGAGACATAATGGTGGTTTTAACCATCATAATATAAGAGCAATAACCAGTGATGACATAGAGATTACAGAGAGCTAAATAATTTCTTTGCATTGGTCTTCAGAAGTAGAGAAGATAGCAGGAAATAGCAAGTCTTTAGCTGTAAAATAAATGTAATATAAAAAGAGAGAGGTTTGCTTTTGGTTTAGATTAGTGTAAGTAAATAAATGTTAATAAAGTACCTGCATCAGGTCATGTTTTTTATAAAAGCAGTGACTGAAGAAACAAAGGATAAAATAACCAACCTATTAGCCAAAGTACACATGTGAGTATTAACAATAGTACTTACTGCAACAAACGATGCCAAGCTAGCAAGCCATGTATTTGTACCTGTAACGAGTGCTTCAAAGGATATGAGCATTCAGATTACAAATCTCATTACCAACAGAAATTGTCCAGGAAGTACTTCCATTTTTCTTGTTATTAATGATAAAATCACATATAATGAGAGTCACGAAGACTTAAAAGAATGAGCAAAGATGGGAAGTCCAGGCACTGTTATTTTTTATTTGTACTGAGGCAGTGGCCAGGAGCCAGAAAACCTCTGGACACAGAAAAGGCCTCTTCCCCACAGAGTTCCACCATTGACTCGCAGGGAGACTTGTGTCATTTCACAGTTGTTCTTCAGTTTCTGTGTTACAGAACAGAGGAATTATAATGATTACCTGATACTTATTGCTAATTCATTTTCATAAGGCTCTTGGCACTGTAAGAAGTGCTAAGTATTTATTATTTTGTAATGATGGCTAGAAAGAGCATAATTATGATAGTCAGACTTTCATTTTCACATACCCTTTGTTTTCACAACATTTTCACAAAATTCAGCCACCACATTTTTTAGTTAGAGGGTTGAACAGAGAATCCTTAAAGCTAAAATGAAAAATAACCATGTTAGGACTTGTAAGACACAGGCTCTCTTGACTGTCTTTAGCTTGGAAGAGGAACAGTTAGTACTCAAGGTCAGAACCAAAAAGGGTGGCAGTATATCATTAGTGATAGAAATGTTCTTGCCAAGTGCATGTAAGTTGCAGGTGGGAATGATGAAAAAAAGAATTGCAATAAAAAGCATATTTTGAAATTTCCATTGAGAAATCTAGAAACAACAGCCTCTCTGTTGACTTGAACAGAGGCACCAGGAATAGCCTTCACCCAGAGAGACAAAGGGGCCCCAGACAGTCTTCTTGTCTAAAAACAGGACATATCCCCCTCAGCCCCTCCCATGACCTTCATTATCCTTCTTCCAAAATTTGAAATCACTTCATATTTTGCTGGCACTGGATGCTCATAACAAGTGCTCTGTGTGCTGCTGGTTTGTCACAGTATCACTACAAATTCAATAGCTGTAGAAATACTGCTTAGACAATGGTTCCCAATGGAATTGTCAGAGAAGGACCTTTCTTATGTTGTATTTAAATTGCCCAGGTACTTATGGGGTCAACAATACTCAAGGACTCTTCTAGAGAAACCGTGGATGGACCATTGAGATGAATTGTCCTTCCCTGGGCAGTACTGCACTATTCTTCACCCATTGAGATGAGATGTCCTTCCTTGTGCAGAACTGCACTACTTTTCACCCAGCAGTTCCTGAAGGTCAACACATCTGTAAGCACTGTGCATTTAAGTTTGAGCTTAACTACCCCAGAAGTGATTGGGGGTCTCTGTCATGTCGGGTGAGCACTACAGTGAGAAAGGAGTAACACTTCTTCCTGACTCCAGATCTCGTAATGCCAGAGCCCATGGAAAGAATAAAGCTCTGAGTGTGCTAATATCTGCCGTTTGTGCGCTAACATGACCCTAAAGTGGCCTAGGAACAGAGCCCAGCACAGCAAATTCACTCAAAGAGCCTCTTCACCTCTTCCTGATCAGATCATGAGAAGGAAACAACTGCCAGATCTGCAAAGAGCAGAAAAACAGTATCTGTTCATGTGGCTTTATATATATTTATATGAATTTAATAAATGCATATATATTTTGCTACTCTTACTTTATTTTTAGACCTCTCTTATTAGGCCAGTTTAAGAGTCACCTCCTGTCCCCTTCTGCCCCATAATTATGAAAACACCTCCCCAGTACAAATCCTGGCTCAGATGAATTTATTACATTGTAGAAGAAAAACTTGTTGTTCATAATAATGTGGTCAGAGTTATTTTCTCTCTTACTGGATGGGAAAGACTCTTCTACTTTTTTTTTTTTCCCCTGGTATAAATATAGCACAAACTCAACAGAGCCACTCTGTAATGTAAAAATAATGCAAGCTTTTTATCAGGAAGGACAGCTCGTCACCTTGTCTCTCTTGGGACTGGAAATAGAATGTTCCAAAAGTGAGAGCTTTGAAAATCCAGTGTGCTAAAGAGGAAAGGAAGGGGAAAGGGCTGCCTTGGTTTGTCAAGGAACAAATATTTTCTTTTACAGAGGACAAATAATGACTTGACATGTAACATTCACAACAGAGCAGCCCAATCGCTGTGTTCCCACTGACTCATAAGTGAGGAGGTACCACCCATCTTGAAAATAGCAAAAGCATCCCCATTTCTTGCAAACCAGTCTGGAATCTTTTGCTGGACATTGAAAACAGTGAATGATCCAAGCTACCAGGGACTAAATAAAGGTGCCAAAACCTGCTGCAGAGAGAAGCTCTTCATTAGGAAGTTAGTAAGGATTATAAGGTTTAATGCATTAAAGGCAGCATAGCATCTGGAGAACTTCACTGTGAGGATAACAAGGAAATGCAGACTTTGTTTTGTCTTTATATTTTGAGGGGAGTCAAAGTTAGGCCTAACTGAATGTGTGCTGGTTGGATCAGGCATTTTCTGAGGCAGGAAGTATAATTTGGGGTAGAGGGAAGGAGAGACTCAGGAAACACTCTATACAGAGCCATTCCTGAAGGTCTGCTGTCTCAAAATGGCAAAATCACTACAGAAAGGCTAAGTACAGGTCAAGATGGATGAAAAATCACAAACTCTGTGAGACCATGCCAGTTCCCCTGGCAGAAAAGATTCAGACATTTTCACCAGGCTACCAAGACTCGGTTAAACACCACATTGCCAAGCCTGGCCCTGTCTCAACCTTGGACGCTTACCTTCCAGCTGAACCTACCTCTAACCCCAGTCTGGACACAAAAACCACTTCTGCAAATTGTGTCTAAAGTGGTGTGGGTTTAACCTGCGAGGCAGATTTAGCTCTGGATGACACTCAGAGAGGCAAGGCTAGGGCAGCCCTAGCAGACTACTATAATTATGCCACTTTGGCTGACTGTTTTTTCATGTGGCCACATGACTAAGGAAAGCAAAATGGGACTGTGAGGCAATACATTGCAGCGCTTAGGCTAAAGGTGAGAAAGGAGTGCTGTATCCCTGGGACCCTGCTGTCCAGGAACATCTGGGATATACATGAGGCAGTAGATTGGGAAACTATGAGGCAGAGAAAGCAGAAATTTCTGCCCAGGTCCTTCACTGCAGGAAGATGTGGTCACACATGTCTCAGGGGTGGCTCAGACTGCCCAGGAAATATCTGTGGTGGGTTTTTAACAATGCCAGGACCCACTCTCCAGAATCTTGTCTTGCAGGAAGACCTCAAAAGCACATCCAGAGCAGGGATGAACAGAAATGTTCATTCATGATCTGTCCCTCGGATCACTCTCCATCCAAGGGCAGCAAGATCAGTGCCTCTTGGGCAGGCTAAGGATGGAAACAAGCACCAGCTGCAGATCACAAAGTTTCATCCTCTGAGATGCCACCACTGAGCAAAGGGACGGTCACATCTGTGTGAGCATGTCCCCAGGGGTCGAGCCAGACTCCCCTCGCCACTGCGGTGACAGGGAATGTCCTAGGGCACGGCTGGTGCCTGAGTTATAGAAGAGAGCCAGAAGGGAAGCAGGGACACTCCCAGGGAGCTTTCTGCCTCAGAAAAGGCATTTATCCACACACTGGCCCAAACTCTTCACAACAGGTCACTAAAATGCTACAGCAAACAGCAGCTGATGGCTCCAGAATGAGTCTATTGCTGCTCAAACAGCCAGCACAGCTAAGCAAACAGGCCACCAGGGCAGGGGCTGTGTTTGCACTCGCTGTTTGCACTCCTTTATGCAGCTAATGGGATATTGCATTTATCCTAAGAAGGGTGCAAAAGAGAGAGAGAGAGAGAAATGGCTTCCTGTTGATCTCTTTCCAACTTCTTTTCTCAGTTACATGCATTGGTCAACCTGCCATTTTAGAAGACAGATGTATCCCTTATTAGGTAAATTGGTAACTGCTTGCCCCAGAATTGTTTTTAATAGTCCCCTCTTAAATAATGCCCTCTGGCGTCACACTACATCCACCCTGGCTTTGGTTATCTCTAGGGTTTTTTCTCCTGTTAGGAGAATGGATATTTTATTGACATGTAAAAGGGTTACAAGGCAGGAAGAAATGAATTATACAAAATTTAAAAGTAGAAAGCTAATAAAATGGTGGAGTCGATAGATAAGGCAGGAAAATAAATCTAATTTGACTGTAACTCGAGTGCTTCCTGTTTATGAAGTCATACCCATACACTGGACTAAACCAGCGTTAACCCAGGACACGGCTGTTATTTTGTCAAATTTGGCCGGCTCTAACAATTAACAAATGGTGGCTCAGATTTCAGCATTGGTGTGGTGATTATTTTGATGCCTGGCGGGTAAAAGAGCCATGATCTCCTAAAAGGGACCTCTCTGAGGTGGTTTCTCTGAAAAGTCCATGGAAAGTGCTCTGACACGAGCCAGGGAAGATGGCAGAGCTGTTCCTAGAGGACTGTAAGTTGGTACAGAGTTGTGGGAGTCATCATCTCTGGTTTTCATGTTTTATTTTGTGTCCTTGGTGAGTCCCCCCACTCTTTAACTATTTACCCTGCCAAAAATCCTCAGGCTCATTGGAGAAAACGCCTCCTGTTTTCCTTCTCTCCCCACAGGGAGGGGGTGATGTAGAGGAGGAAGAAATGGAGACTCTTCCTTTCCATAGCATACTGAAGTTTTGAGGAAAAATTCCATTTAATGTGATAAGCATACACCTCCTTCCTAGCAATAACAATACAGTCTAATCCGGGTCTGGAGAGGGAAGCAGCATCCCTTCCTCTGCCTCTGGGACAAGTGTTCCTGAGCTGGGAATGCAAATGTTTTAGCTGGGGCCCAAAGACATACGTCGCACAAGCACAGCACTTTGTTTTAGATCCCACAAGTGTCCTTGTTCCAAGTAGGTCATTAGATAATGGCTTTTGCCTTTTCCCATTGCTAAATGGGTCTGGGAGAATATGTTGTTACACCGTGCGATGCCTGGCCATGTAGTCCCTCCTGCAATCATCTCATTTGGGTGGGACTCCCTTGCTTGGTGTCAGTCAGCCCAGAACAGCTCTTATCTGTGCAACAAAAATACCTAGCCCCAATATAGCCTGCATTGTTCCTCCTGGCATTCTGTGAAAATTTGATGCCCAGGCTGGGGAATCCTGCCATATGAGGTGCTCCCTTCTCCGGTTCCCCCACCGCCTCTGGGGCTTTCCTACCACCTCCAGCTTCCCTGCCGCACCACGAGCATGAAGATCTGCCGGGACATAGATGGGAACACCACATCCCAGAGCAAGGTTGCTTCTCCTGGATGACGTGCAATGGTTGCCTTTACATTTCCCCTTTGCGTTTGTTATTTCCTTTTTTTCTTTTCTATGCTCCCACCCCACAGACTCTTGTTGTCTTCCTCTACTCCTTTTCTCAGCGGTCCTTGAACAGTGACAGCACAGCCTTCACTACAGCAAGGGGCTATTTGGCATTCAGCAAAAGGAGGAGCAAAGACCAGGTCTTTTTTCCTCTTATTCAGACATCTAAAAATGGTGACAGGTCAAAATAGTTGCACTTTTCACCTTCCCCACAATCTGTCCAGTTCTCAAGAGCTTTTCAGGATGTGGCTGCATCTCTGGCTTATTTTATGGCTGGCACTTACACAAAACCATCTAAACAAAGTAAAACAGGTTAGCAACAAGCTTGTCTTCTGTTCCCTAGTGAAGATGGCTCCTGCCCTCTCACGGCTGAAGGCAGATATGTAAAACCACTTGTTTGTTCTTTACAAAGAAACATCAAATACCATTGCATGCATTTCCTTCAGCCGGCTCCACATAGTCTGGCATCACCCTCCTTTAACACGCGCACTGACGCAACTGGGAAACTCTTCTAGGGTAGAGACCAACCGGTTGTCACGAGTGAGTAGACACTTAGCAAAGCAGGGCTGCAATTCCCAACTGTGGTCTTGAAGTGTTACCAAACTACAAAGTGTAGGTAATCTGTAAAGAAAGCCACTCACTTGCTCACGCTTTTCACACAATGTGGGTCTTTTTTCCACCAATTAACCCACCCTTCCTGCATCCGTCCGGCCTAAGGAACAAGACTTGCACGGATTTCACTGATGCACCAAACAAGTTTTTGCTAATAGACTAAAGGCCAGGGTTGATAGTATGAATGAGGTGAAGTTGTCCACTACGTTCTCATTACCTGCTTGTTCAGTTTTCCTCTCCCAAATCAACAAGATTTTGTGGAGATTTGATCATAGCATTAGAACTTCTACTGGTTTGGTCCTTCTTTCTTCAATTTTTTCTTTTCTTTTTTTTTTTTTATGAGATTCAGAGCATGTCCCATTACTGAATACAAATCTGTGAAAAGCCAGCTTCCCATAAAAAGTCCAGCTCAGAGGCCACTGCCCTCTCATTTCCAAGTGCGATTCAAGTCTAACATCCAACCAGCTGTCCCACACAGGTGCCCATGACATTGCATTCACACAAATCTCCCCCAAAATCACGGGCTCCCCCAGAGACATGCATTTGCTTCACAGCTTGCTTCCAGCCAGGAGACCTGCACTGTTCCTCAAAGAAAGTCTGGAGGGGGGTAATGTGAAATGCCAGGGAACTGAAGCCTAGAGGTGGCAGACAACCAGCTCTCTTGTTGATTTCCTGGCATTGGTTTCTATTTCCTGACCACCCAAAATACCCTGTTTTCATCCATCCCAACATGGGAAATAGCAGTTCCAATGTTTGAATGAAGTAATGCCCCTTAAGAGATCAAATGTTTTTCTGAAGCATCATAACAGCAATGAGCATTATTAAGAGCCATCTGGGCAAAGGTCTAGCTGCCTCTCTGGTGCCAGGTTTACCAGGGCTTGTGCATAAGGAAGGAGAAAGGGGTTGATTTGCTCTGTTCTGGGTTGGTCTGGGGAACTCCACACTTTAAATCACACAATCCCTGTTCTGTTCTCAGCTCCGTCTGTGCGGGTTTTAACTGACATTGTGCTGTTCAGGCGCGGAGATGACTTTTGCTCACAGAGTATTCCTGTTCTTTTTGCTCTTGTCACTTTTGCATTGCATTTTGGCAATCAAGGTCAAAGTTGAGAACCAGCACGACTTCCGGGACATGGCCAGCATAGTAGCCATGGCAAAAACCTATGCCACCACCGAGCCATTCATTGACTCCAAGTACGACATCCGAATCCAGAAAATCGGCAGCAACTACAAGGCTTACATGTGAGTGCGTGGCTACACTGGAGTGAGATGGGGGGGAGCTGTGGATATGATTCAGTCGGTGTCTGCTCTGGGCAGGAATAGGAAGCTGACTTAATTTCCTTGAAGAATAGCCCTGCTGTTCTCCTCCCACCTCTGAAGCCAGATCCCTCATGCCACCGATCATCTTCTCCATTACTCACTGTCAGCTCATGGTGTCTGGAAGGCAAATGTCTCCCTACCTGTTTCTGAGATTCAGTTAGTTCCCACTATAACATCCATGCTCTGCCGTCACCTATCACCTCTCCCTCCTGTTGTCCAACAGCACATCTTTCCCAGCAAAATCCTCCAGCTCCCAATACCCTCCAGTGGGAACTGAACCCACTCCCTTCCCACCTGGGGGAAACGATGAAAAGATTGAGCCAGCTGCAACTCATGGAGTGCCACAGTGCCTAACCCGTAGCAACACTCCATCCTCTCCCCAGCTGGAGATCATGGCACAACAGTCACACGAGGACATGAGGAGCACACAGCATCGGGTACAAACAGCCAGCCTCAGCCTGGCCAGCATGCAGGGTTTCTGTGGATTTTTGGCATGTGTGCTCCTTGAAGTGTACAAAGGAGGGAAAGGAGAAAGAGAGACATTTCAGTGGGTGCCCCAAAGCTCCTCCCTTCCCTGTGGGATAGTGAGGGAGGTGGCATGAAGGCAATACTCAACACTGGTATGTTTGAAAATATTAAAAAGCGCTCAGCCAAACTTCAGTAGTCATCAAGCTCAATTAAAGATGTAACCACATGAGTCAGTAAGACACCTGTTTCTTCTTACTAAAAACCAGTAGATGAGAAAGCCAAATAGCACGGCTTCTCCAGAAGCTCTTTATCCAGCCACAAAATTCTGAACAAGTAGACAGCTCCAACAGTACATTCTTCAGATGACCAGATAAATAAATTTCATATGTTACCTAACACTCACAACGCTTTGAGCTTTGGGTGCATGTTTACAACCCCCCAGGCCATAGTTCTGACGAAATGTAGTTAAATGAGATAATCAAATGTACACGATCACATATTTTTCAACTATAGCTGCCTAAAATTCCTGGTTGGATTCCTAGCACAGAGGTATTTAACTAAACTAAATGATGACTGAATCACATTCTTCATGGGAAGGACTTGTGGGACACTGGGCTACTTCATATGAACTCAATGAGAGAAAAATTGTTTTGAATCTGATCAGGTCAACAATAGCACAGTTGCCTAATATTACATTAACATCTCAGGGAGCCTGTCTCAAATTGGCCAAAGGAAGGAAGGTTTAAAATATCAATTAAAATTCCCTGTTCCTGCCAACCTCCCCAGCCTTGGCTCCAGAGCTTGCTCCCAGCCTGCCTCTAAGTGAAACAGAGGCCCAGTTAGCCTGACCGTATCCTCTCCCTGTTTATTATTCACACTCACCACGCAATCATCCAGACTGGGATCAGAAATAATACCAGATGATTGAGGAAAGAAAGCAGTCACACTAAGAGCTAATCCCATTTGGGAATACAGCAGCACAAACAATTGTTTGCTAAATGAAGAATGTTTTCACATGAAAACAGCCATGAACGGGAAACACCTTAATTAGCTAATTAGCAAAGAAAGCAAGCAGCAACATTCACTCAGTGCCTTGCTAATGCAGAAGTTTGACTTATATTGAGAGAGCCATTTATAGACATGAGATTGGGAGAACAGTATAGTCAGTCCCACTGGGGGCTGTTCTTTCTGTCCCAGCATCAGACAGAATAGAAGGTTATTTCTATGGTATAAATAAGTCCCAACTATGCCCAAGGACAGAGGCAAAAGTACCGAAAATATTAGAACTCTCACTGGTGTCTCAAATAGAGGACTCAAAATCATTAGTCATGCTAGTAAATCTCAGTCTTAAAGGCAATTACAGTATCTGCAGTAGCGTCATACTAAGTGAACTGCTTTGATCTGTGAGCCATGGAATCTACTCTGTATTTTTATACCTTCACCCACACATATAGACTTTAAAAGCTCCCTTCCTTCTGAGAAAAGACTGTGTACCGAAATTCTTCATAATATGTTTACTTTGCACCAAGCATCTGCCAGAGGGAGGGAGGATGCTACAGGGTGACTCATGCATTCCTCCCCGCCCCAGATGTTCAATGCACTTCCTTCCAGCCCATGACCCAAGGCTTGAGTTCAGTTTCCCATTGACTTCAGTGCAGTGACTCCAGATTTACACTACTAACAAACACCTACTTAGCCCGTGCCTTGGGCCAGCCTCAAAAGAGCAGATAAGCAGCGTGTGATACATGCCTAAAATCCCACCAAATCTATTTGACTGTCACTGTAACAGTGGTGAAGAGAATACTGGAACACTGGTCACATGGCAGGGGAAATTGGGGCAGAAATTCCGCTTCCACCCTCATTGCAGCTGAGACCAAAGAGAGGGATTGTTTCCAGTTAAAATTTGTTGTTCACTTTGAATGAAGCCAGCAGCTGCTGGCTTTTAGGGGTGGGATATTCCTTGCCACCAGCTCTTACTTAGAGGGTAATACCCTTTCCTTTCTAGTTTCATGAGTGTGACTTCTGATCTTGTCACCTCAAATGCAGTTCAATGTGCTCTACAGGCTATACAAACCAACTGTGTCTAAACCAGAGCTACTTTCAGACTGAAATGGCCCAACTTGGAGATGGTAAGTATAGGACACCAACAGCCCATGATCTGCTAGTTGATCCACTTACGCTAAGCAATGCTGAAGGTGTCTTGGTCACAGATCTGCTTGATCAACTGATCTCTAAAAGCCTGGGGTCCTTGGGCCCTTTCCTTTAAGATACTGAATGAACACTGGCTCCCTGATGTTTAGGATGATTGGAAGCACTTTGACTTTCAGTCCCTGAGAGAAATGGGGTTTGAGGCAGGGCATCCTTAGGAAAATACTTTTGTCTTCAGTCTCCTTTTCCACTTCAGGTTGAATACTAAAAGAGAAAAAAAAAAGAAGAAGAAGAAGAATGTCACGGCACACTTGACACCTGAACTGCTCACACATATTTGGAAGGGAATAATCTTGGCAGATGCTGTGGTGTAGGAACTTGGTGACTGGTCCAGAGGGCTTCAAATGAAGCTTTTCAATTTAAAATCAGGCAAGTTCCCTAACAGAAAAGTTAGGTTGGAGATGGGTGAGCATAAACAAATCAAACCAATCAGCCCAGTGGCTAGAGCACTGGGGCTCTATTTTGGGAGCCTTCCCACATCAAATTTCCTTGAAAAACCGTATCACTGGGGGTTGTTTTTTTTTAGGGATGACACAGTTGCTTACATTTGGTATGCCAGGTACATTTTCTGAACTGATATCTAATCATCTTGTCACTAATGAGACTCTGGGAGTTCTCATCAATACTAATGGGGTTTTGAATGCCATCTGCCACTGCAGGGTAATTTTCTGAACCTAAATGTTATTAAAGAATGGTTCTTCCTATTGCAGAACCAAAAGACGTAATCCTAAGAATCTCATGTCAAAAGAAAAAGAGAGTGTGAGGGTTGAACACTGACTTTACAGGCCATCAAAAGTCTCATAATAGTCAAAGCCTGAGGAGGAATCCATTATTTTGCTAAGAAAGTAGGGCAGAAAGATGGATGTTGGGTGAAGGGAACAAGGGGCAAAAGTCAACTATATGGCAGCACAGTTATTCAACACAGTAGTCACACTCTTCCTCTCCTCCTTCCCACTCCCCACCCTCCCTGCCCTTTAAATACGGTTACAAAGACCATTTAAATTTCACAGTAACTATACAAAACACTTATGAAGAGAAATGGAAAAAAGACTTTTGGCTGTCCCTCGCCATAGTACAGGGGAACCTTAGGAAGTCAACTATAATGATGCAGGTTGGTAGTCCAGCAAGACATCATTGCTTCACGTAGTTTTGCAAGGTTAGAGTCTCTTTTCCACATCATGTTGAAAAAGAGAGAACTGACAGTGAGGGTTCCCCCAGCCTCATGTTGAAGTGTTGGATCACACCTCATACTCTCCTCATAAACCTCTACCTAAATCTTCTTCGTTGTGGGGGTGCTCCCTGGATGTATCCTGTCAGCTTGTTGACTTGTCCTAGCTAGTACACTGTGTATACTGTACATAGTTGAGCACCATTCCAGGCAGATGGTTGGTTTTGTCACAGAAGGTTGTCCAAGATCTGCCTTGTGCCTAAGTTCAAGAAAAGAAGAATTTTCATCCCTTAGTGGATGATGGTGAAACCCAGGGTATTCCAACAACAGTACATTTTTGGGGAAATTAACCATCAGTTGCAGCTAATGAGAATCCAACAATTTTGCTTTATAAATTCTTCAAGTAGAGACACAGTGAGCCACAGACAGGTCAATGAAAAGTCAGTAAAAAAAGAGTATAATCATATTCTCTGTGCCACCAGTACAATTGAAATCAAAGTCAGGAAGACCCAGAATGTCAGAGCTAATATTTGTGAAGATGCTTAGGCAGATGTTTGCCCGCAGAGCTGCTCTTCCGTGGATGGAGGATACTACACATTGCAGAACACAAGGGTGATTATCCCAGATCTTCTGCAGACATTTCAGCTCTCCTGGGCCTGATGTATAAAGAAAGAAAGTACTCACAGTGCTTGATGTGTTCTCGTGATTCCTTGGAGGTTTCCCTGTCTAACTCCTCATTCAAGTTTTCATGAGTCTGAACAACATATCCTGTATGGAGTGTTGTTGAGGCAGGATTTGGAAAGGCTTCTGTCAGGAAGAACCTCACCTCATCCCCTCCTGTATAAGCACTGAGTCAAGAATGAGGACTACAGTATGAGGGAGGATGGGGCAGGAGTGTACTTTCCTTTTCAGGTTACGTTTTTGGTTTGTTTTCCTAGGAGGACGTCCATCTCTGGAAACTGGAAGGCAAACACAGGTTCTGCGATGCTAGAACAGATTGCAATGACAGAGAGGTAAGGAAGAGGGTTTTAAGACAGTATTAGCTATTCTTGGGTTAGAAGGGAGGAACTGTATTTCAGACTTTGGTTAATTGAGAGAACTGGTAAGTGAGGTCTCCTGGGAGGCTGGTTAAAGAAGTTTAAAAGACTGAATGTTTCCTTAAAAAAATACTAAGAGCACAAAGGCAAACTGTCCTATTTTGGAGAACAGACTGGAAGTACAGCTAGAGACCAACATTGCTAAATTGTTAGATCTTCAGTGAATGTAGCCACAGGAAATAAGATCAGTGTGCTAAGGTCAAGCACGAGCACAAACATGTAGGGATAAAATCAGAAAGGTCACAGCACAAAACAAGAAGTAACAAGAAGTTATTCTAAGTGCATTACTAGTGAGAGGCAGACACAGAAAAGTATTTTTCTTCTGCTCAACAGAGGGAAAAATCTGTCAGCTGGAGTGTTGAAAGTGCTTATTTGCATTAGTCTCCCAATAGTGGACACTGTTTTAGCTAAGGTCTTCTTACTGCCGAATAGAGCTGAAAGAATTGCCTCATGCATCTTCCAAATTAAAATCTGCATATGGTTATTCCACATATAAAAATCACTGAGATATTTGCTAACGTTGCAGGTGCGTGACATCGTTAACTGGTGGTAACTTATGCTTTGCTGTAACTCCCAAATCCTGTTCTGCAGAACTGCTATCAACTCACCTGTTCTTCATTCTATTTAAGTAAATTATTCATAGATTTATACAATCCATAGATTATGTATTGGCACTCATCCCTAGTGAATCTAAGATTTTATTTTTTTTTACCTCCAATTTGTCAGGATCATGATTAATTCTGACTCTGTCCAGGTTTGGGCACCACATCTGAAGATAGATAGCAAGGAGCCAGAAAAAGCTCAAAGGGCAATAAGGACGAACACTCAGAGAAAACTTAATCAACCTATAAGAAAAGCATGCAACAATTACTTGTGTAGTTTTTTGCCTTTTTCAGTTAGCAGACCACTAATACTTTTCCAGCAGAGGTATAGACCTTTGTCTAAAGAGTGCCTACAGTGCAGAGGTTCACTTTCCTTCATTAGCTGTCACGGACCTGGAAGAAATTGTCCACAAGCTGAACACCACTTCATCCTAAAGGTGAAAAAACTTAAAGGGTGCAAGCTCTTCAAGTATGTAAAACACTGCTAATAGGGCAATATTCACTCATTATATTACTAGTACAATACTGTAAGAAGTAATAGGCTCAAACTGTAGCATAAAAGGTTTGTTTGAACATTTCCCATATTTTCCAGCAGTAAGGATAGAATAGCACAGAAATGGATTGCCTGAAAGAGATGAAGAATTCCTGTACTCTTTCAGACCATATTAAAGTCTCCTCTTTGGGATACAATAATTATGCAGGTGATCATCTAAGGTCCCTTCTGCACCTTTAGTTCTGTGAAACAGGGAAGTCAAGCCAAGTCTCTTCAGATGCTGATGATGACTCTGCAAGACCCTAATAGGACCATGGGAACTAGACATTATTATGCATCCTGGTAGCTTATACCACAGCTGAAGCTAGAGAGATGGAGAGTAGACACACTCTCATTGAGTGTTGTAGGACTAAAACACAGATTCCTGCCAGCCTGCCATGTTACATTTTGAAGATTCATTTCATAGATGTAGTACCACAATTCACCATCCTAGCCTTATCCAGCCATAAATGCAACAAATCCCCTTGAAATCTGTGAGTCATCAGTGCACACAATAAGGCAGGAGTGTGCTAAAATGCTTTGCTGGGTAGAAGGAACCTGAAGTACCTACTGTGCTGATTACTAGCCCAACACATTAACATGATCAGGTAATAGCAGGCAAAATGGCAGTAAATCCTCTACAAATGCTACCACTAATAGATATACATCCCACCCCAGCAGCCCTGATGCCTTCCAGTGCTCACGTAGGGCCAGCAACATTGAAGACATGTAGCTAACAGGGGCACAGGCCTGGGCACTGAATCCCCTGAGCCTGGCTGCTGAATCCCAAATACCTAGAGATGTCCCTGAGGAAGAGAGGTAGTTCCCATGATGGTCCTCCTGAGTGTGGAACCACAGCTGTGCAGGGTGGATGCTGGCAGTGCCTCCTGCATGGCTCCACGGGGTCCATAGTGCTCCTCCTTGTGCTACTGACTCCTCCTCAGGTGCGGTCTTCCTCAGGGGGGTAAGGTGAACACACTTCGTCTCCTCGTTAGGGATAAGAATGCACCAGTAGTCATATAAGCCATATTCTTGCTTCTTCCCACAGACATTTTGTTCACACAAGTTGATCATTATATTGTGAAGCTATGGGGACTCTGGCTGGCTTCAAGGACATAAACTTATTCTTTGGCCAGAACAGCTCTTTTCCCAGTCCCTGCAGGGTCTGCAAAATGTCAGGGTTTTCATGAGACTGTGGCCTTCCCTCCCCTCCCCGCATCTTGTCATAGTCCTGCTTACAGATCTGCTGTTCTGAGATTATTATTTTTATTGAAATGGTCGGGGCTGCAGCACAGCTGCACAGGAAATAAAACCAGGCCCCCTCACTCCCTCCTCATTTCCACAGCGGAGGGATGCGGTCCCCCCATAATACGCCTCTTGTCATTCTCTCTTCTGCTCTGGCACCAGGATAGCCAAGGGGGGCACCCGCCAGGCCTGGCCCTTGTTCATACCAGCTCACATTCCCATTCTGGGACCACTGAAGAAGAGGCCTGCAGCCTGTAGCTCTCCCACTGACAAAGTGCCCGGGCTTTGTGATGGGACCACCTGGCTCGGAGCAACACCCAAGGGGCAGAAGGGAGGCAGGAGACTGTAAAAGGTTGAAATTGAAAGGATAAATTGTTAAGAGCAGGAGCCACTGGGTTACAGATCAGGGAGGGGGTGGCTACTTCTTGCTAAATTCTGCACTCGCTCCGATCCCATTCCAGCCCCAATGCGTAGGACATCTTATCAAGAGAAAGCTGCCCGCCTAACGCAGGACTTTCAGGCAAAGCCAATACAAACGCTAAGGGGCCAACACTACTGGGAGATTAAATGAGCTAAATATTTATAGCTTGGCTAAATGACAACCAACAGGAGATCTGATGTAAACACCAAGGAGGGAAAAAAACATTTTAAGGTGGCTTTGAGGGCAGGATTGAAACAATCTGAAAAGAAGGGAAGCTTTAGGCAAGTTTCTTTTTGGTTTTTTTTTGCTCCATCTCATTTGCAAGAAAGGGAGGCAATAACCCAGCAAAGCATATGAAATACGCCTTCATGTTGCTTCAAAAGGGCTCCTGAATCTCTTTGTGCTCTTAGGGGCAGCAGGGCGGGTGGCTGTGTTTGGTGGACTACCCAATGACAGCTAATCCTAGGCCATGCTTCTGTGGTTTCTGCAGGTACAGACTCTGGGCGGACGCCTGTGCAGAAATGTTTGGAGGTCTTGACATCTGTGCTGTCAAAGCTGTCCACAGCAAAGATGGAAAAGACTATATCATTGAGGTGAGAGCACGGGAAACCTGAATGCAAGTCTCATTTGGGAAGTGTATCTGCAAATATGCTCCCTTGGAGCTCACATGCACCAATCATAGAATCATAGAATCACAGAATGGTTTAGGTTGGAAGAGACCTAAGATCATCGAGTCCCAACCCCCCCTGCCACAGGCAGGGACACCTCCCATTAGACCAGGTGGCTCAAAGCCCCATCCAGCCTGATCTTGAACACTTCCAGGGATGGGCCTTCCACAACTTCTCTGAGCAACCTGTTCCAGTGTCTCACCACCCTCACAGTACAGAATTTCTTCCTAGTATCTATTCTAAATTTCCACTGTTTCAGTTTAAAACCATTAGCTCTCATCATATCGCTACGCTCCCTGATCAAGAGTCCCTCCCCATCTCTCCTGTAGGCCCCCTTCAGGTACTGGGAGGCAGGTATAAGGTCTCCCTGGAGCCTGTGCTTTTCCAGGCTGAACAATCCCAACCCTCTCAGCCTGTCACTTATTCCTGTGTGCACAGTCCAGCAGTCACTGCGCCTTGGTGTCCACCTGTTTCCCCCAAGCTGTGACCCACTGATATTCAAGAAACTGATTTAGAGTCCCAGCTAAACTGGTAGATACGCAGCAAGGTGTCAGGGCTGAAGTGTTTTATTTCTCATTGTGGACTGTGAAAGGAAATGGAGAGCCACAGACTGCGTGGCCACCTCAGCTTTTCATCTGATAAATCCTTATAGTGCAGAACCTCACCAGTGTGGCACACGTGAAGCTGCCCTCTTGTCAAGCATATAACAGCCTGCAAGTGCAGCTGGCAGCATGGAAAGTTTGGTTCATCTCAGTGCACCAGTGCCCCAGTACCATCCTTCATAGGCTGAGGACTTGCAAAAGCCAGCACATCTCTCATAGCTGCTCATAGGGATCAACAACCGCATGAACAAACGTGCCTATTTTCAGCCCAACCTGAAGGCAGGTGCCAAATGACACTAGAATGTTAGCCACATTAACCTCCCCCAACAACCTGTGCAGAGGTCCACCAGGTGTTTCAGTCCATTAAAAAAAATCAAATCTCTCTCTCTGCATGAGCCTGTCTTTCTGCAATCGTTTTAAAGGGAACCCCAGTAAGAAAAACACTAGCTGCATTTAATTTAGAAGAGTAAAATAAAAGGTGAGAACGTAGCAAAAATGTCCATAAGTAGCAGGGACAATTTAATTTAAAAAAACAGGTGTATTTACTAAAATCTTTTGCCCAGCAAGACAAAGCACCACGGAGTTACTACGGGCAGTGTGGACTACAAATGTTTGTGTTCAGAGCCCTGTTGGCTGGACAGACTGTGGCTCTGAGAGCTAAAGTTCAACATGCTCCTTGCCAGGCCAGGAGACAGACGTGGGAGTGGGGTGAATAGCAGGCTCAGGTCACGCTAACAGGGCAGAGAAGGAAAAGCTGGCCAGAAAATCAAAGTGGAAACTTTCAAGACGCTCTGGGGGGAGAGAAAAACTGGCAAGTAAGCAAGTGCCTCTGTCACTATGTGACTCAAGAAGGCACAGCATCTGACCTGCCATAAACTCCACCAACACAGGCCAGCCGAGGAAGATGAGCAGAGCCAGCCCATGGCTTCATGCAGGGGTGCTGACACACTGGAAAGCTATGTGTGGGGGAGCAGTCCCACCCGCTGAGGGTTGGGATGCTGATGAGAACCACATGAGCCCTCCAGCGACTGCGCATTCCTGCATTATGTATCTGCTCTCCGGGGAGCAGTGACCTGTCAAAGGCCATGTGATCCAAGTGCAGCTGCCAGCAGCAAAACAGTGACGAGCCCTTGTCTTTCCTGAAGTGATGGGGCCACCACTAACAGGTCTGCTCCTGTACGCCATACATCAGCACCTAGTGGAGCATCCCCCACAGCAGACTGTCTCCCCGCCGTGCACTTTTATACCTCTACGCCCATGTAGCTGAAAAAGGAAGAGCAAGGAAGCAGTCTTGCTAGGGAGGGCTGGAAGGACATTTGGACCGTGGCCGTACGTGGTCAGATGTGAGATGTGGATTTCACATCCCAGCATCTATTCCTGCAAATAAGCCCATGTGCGTGCACACATGGCTAATTCTGTGCTTAAGGATTATATGCCCCTGTTTGGATATACCTCTGGGTTTTCACATCTGCCCCGGCGTGTGACTGACTGGATGAAAAGCACATCCATGGGGTAACAGCCATCATCAGCTTTGCACACAGAGAGAGAAATGCGCTAATACTCCTCTCTCTGAGACCACGGGAGGAAGCAACGGGTCTAACATGAAACAAATCAGAAGAAACGCATCAGCTTCAGATGGGTCATGCTGAATTATCCCAGCAGAGAACCTGATCTGATGTACCAACATTTAGCAGGCATTCAGATGCCGGGCTGATGGACATTTTAGGGAAAGGAGTAGAGTAGTGCAACACAAAGAGCAGAACAAAGCCAAACTGGCACCTTTTCTACTTTATGCAGATCTGAGGGACATGCTGACAAGTAATTAATTGCCTCCAGCCTACTTCCTGGGGTACTTTTCTTGGCCTGAAACTGATCCTTTAATTTGCTTTTTCCTTTTGATAGTGGGAGAAAAAAGTTACTTGACAGTGCGACAGTTGTATTTTTCTTGGTGAGAAGGAACAGTGTGCTGTGACATTTTACAAGAAAGCATGCCTAAATGGGCTGAGCAAATAAGGCATTTGCACAATGCAATTGCAGACAGTAATTAATTTTCACAGTGTAAAGCGGTTCTCTAGGAAAAATTCACAGAGGCAGTGACGGGCAGTTCCATGAATTGAGATTTATCACAGTGGTTTGTTGAAAACAGAATCAGATTAAGACAGATGAGTTATCAACACAGCACAAGAGTAATCTTGCACCCGTAGTATTCGCTGTTACTCGAAATTCACCTTCTTTTCTTTTCCCATGGCAAACAGCAGAATCTAGTACGTTTCTGCCCTCCAAAGCACTAGCACACTTAAGCACCGTTTCATGGCTCATATCGAAAACTTTGAAGAAATCAGTAGATTCTTCAGTTTCATCCTATTAAAACAGCTGTGAATTTAATAGTAAAAGCTAGTACTTATTTTTCCTGTGCCGTAAAGAACTTTGTCACTCCAAGGGGATATTCAGCATGAATAGCCAGCACTTGATCAGAAGGCCAGATCCTCAAAATAGTGCAAGTTCGGTACCACTGTTAGCAGCCAGGTGCTCAAAAGATCTCAGCAGCATTTATGGATTAACAGTCTACTCTGTTCTTTCTCTTTTTTTTGGTAATCTAATATTTTCTATGTCTCTTCTATACTGACAAATATGAAGCGAGTAGAGGGCAAGTAAAATGCTCCGTGTGATATATTCTTTCTCCTGGATCAGCTAAACCCTACCTGCCATACAACTAAGCCTTTTTTTCTAGACATGTTTCCTTGCTGCTCTGCAAGAAGCCCTGCCCTTCCCTTCCACGCTGCCATATCATTTCTTTTGATATGTCTAATAATCTGTTTCCTTCCTTTCTTCCCTAAAAATCACCTAACACCATGCTCTCGCACATCAGAGCATGGAATAACAAGTCCAACCTTCAGACCTCAGCATCAGCTGGGCACAGGGGGAGGAACGGGATGGAGCTTTTCTGAGTCTTCTCTCTGCTTGGCCACTTTCCACTCCCCCCTCATAGCCCTTATCAGGCAACAGCAGCTGTGGCAGGAGCAGCCACTGACCTTGGGCAGCTACAAAGGCTGGGTCCATATGTGCAGATGTCTTCTTTTGCCCAGCTGTTCTGTGACCTCCCTAGGAAGAGATGAGCACAATTTGTCCATGATTCACATATTCCTTCCAGCCATTCGATTTATTTCAGCATTAACATTCGTATGTGCCCAGATCCAGAGCAATTCCCCTCTTCTACAGGACAGACAAGGTGACATCTCATGGAATCATAGAATGGTTAGAGTTGGAAGGGACTTTAAAGATCACTGATTTCCAACCCCCTGCCATGGGCAGGGACACCTCCCATTAGACCAGACTGTTGAAAACCCCATCCAGCCTGGCCTTGAACACTTCCAGGGATGGAGCTTCCATGACTTCTCTGGGCAACCTGTTCCAGTGTCTCACCTACCTCACAGTAACAAATTTCTCTCTAGTATCCAATCTAAATCTCCCCTCTTTCAATTTAAAACCATCATCCCTCATCCTATCACTACAGTCCCTGACAAAGAGTCCATCTCCAGCTCCTTTTCAGTTCAGTGGCAACCAGCTGTATCACTTTGCCCACTGCGATCGCTGCCATTTTCAAAGGCCTTCCCTTATGCATGTGATTGTTCACTCCTATATTTGCAGGTTCCCACAGGTAACATATTCCACTGCAGACACTACACAGCAGGACAGCAGATACCCTCCACCCTGGTGCATCTTCACTGGTTCAGGTGGGACCAGCTCCAGTGTCCCTCTCTCCTGGTGCCTTTGTTTTATAAAACAGCATCTTCCCCTTCCTCTCCAGCCACTGCTGCCACAGAAACAGGGAAAAGCACTCCTTAAGATGGGGAAATAAGGGTTTTGGGGTGTTTTGACCAGAGCTGTATCCTAGTTAGGGAATCGGGAGCTGGGTTCGACTGGCCAGGCTGTTAGCAGAGTAATGGCAACATCTAGTGGTCAGACAAGTCCCTCGCATTCGGCGTTGGAGGGAGCTGGAATCTCTTTTCTCACGTGTAAACTGGAATTGCCAGTTTATGCAATGGGAATACTTTTAAGGTGAGAGGGAAGGGAAACCTGCGCAGGAAACTCCTGGATGGCCCCCAGCAGCCCCTGGCTAGTGAGATGCAGACGGGAACTGGCCCTTTCTTGACATCACTAGAGAGTACCTCCTTTCCACATCTCTTTTTTTTTACAGAAAAACGGCAAAGTGAACAGCAGAACGAAAAGCCACTTTGTGTATTTAGCTGAGCACTGCCATCTATTTTTCTAACCTTCTTTCACTCCCCAGGTCAATTAGGCCATGTCTATAAACACCAACTCACTTTTCATGCAAACCCCAGTTAAACCTTCCTAGGTGTTTTCTCTAATGTTCATATGAGGCACCTACAGAAATTAATCTAAATTAATAGTTAATCTGCAAGAAGGGACTAGAATACAAACTCGATGAACTCACCTCACTCATTTCCCTTGCTTTAAGCCTAAAAAAAGGATGCAAAACTTTCCATTTCACCCCAAGAGTGGACTCTTGCAGCCTTGCCAGGGTGGAGTGCACTTTTGATTGTTATCTGAGCATGAGTCAGTGGCTTTCTTGAGCAATGCAACCTTTAAGTCTGCATTTCCAGGGTTTTCAATGTTTGGTTTAAAAATAAAAGCAAAATAAAATAAACTCTTTCAACCCTGATATTTTGGTACAATTATATTTACTCCAGCTGAATCTTAACTTCATCATAGTGCAGTTCTTCCTGTGGGATTTAGCTAATGTTTGCAAAGCTCTTGATTTATGATGAACTGTTGAAAATTATGTTTAGGGCCGCTATACAGCTGAGGCTCTGCTGTGCATGCATTATTGCTGCTGTTGTCAGACCATTTCTTAGCTCAAAGACCCTTTGACAGTTCTCCTTCCCCCACAGACTTGCTTCCCAGTTTTCCCCAGCACAGTTGCTTGGAAATCAGTTGTATCTCAACTGCTCAACAATACCAAGACAACAAGCAGAGAACAAGGTTGCTTTCATGGATTGGGTGCTGTTGTTTGGGTGACACCATATTCACCTGTGGTGTTTATTTCCCCTCTTGGGGTGCAGTGCTTTGTGTTGATTAATACCAAATTAATACCAGACTCTGTTGCTTTCATCTGCTCAGGCTTCGGTACATGTTGTTTCCCTTCTCCTGTGGCCCTTTCTGCTGCTCCCAAATACTGTGGGACAATGGCAAAGAGACCTCATCCATCAGAGGCATCTCAGGACACGTGAAGAAGTTTGTGGACAGTTGATTTAGAAAGCCTCCAGCCACCAGAAATCTTGGCTTGGCTTCCAAGTTGTGAAAGGAAGGAAGATGGGGAGTAGGGGGAAGTACATGTTATTTCCAAAAAAAATCTAAGCAAAATCCACATCTAGGAAAGTCAAATATATTTTAGCATGGAGGAGCAGTGACTAGAGGTGTTGGCAAGGATGTGGAGACACAAATCAGGTTAGTGTGAGAGGTGAGTTGAAACAGGCATCTGCCACTAGGAAACCTCCTTACTAACTGTTGTTTTTTCCTCTTGTGGCAGGTGATGGACAGTTCAATGCCCTTGATTGGGGAGCACATTGAAGAGGACAGACAGCTTATAGCCGATCTGGTGATTTCCAAAATGACTCAGCTTGTCATCACTGGTGGATCTACGCCATCACCACTGAGGCCTTGGGTATGAGCAAATAGAGACCTTATGGCCGAGTTGTTTTGCTGAACTTTTTTCTCTCTCTCACTTCTCCCTGTGGGTGTCAGGCAGACAGACATCACAGGGAGTTGAACAGCCCCAGAGGTCTCTCATAGACTCTTTGAAGCAGATGCCCCTAAGAAACACCTCTCTCTCCCTTTTCCTCCTTCCATATAACTGTGGCATCACACTGGTAGTATGGGCCATGCATCTAGACATTCCAGCTTGCTAAATTCACAGATTCATATCGAAGACGGCCATTTTTAGAGGTGCTTGTAACACCCAACTTCACCTCCTTCTAACATCATGCCTCAGGATAGGATTCGTTCCAGTTTTTGCACCCCTGATGAAAATCTGTGCTTCCCAGAATGGAAAGTGCGAAACTCCACCAAGAGCTGTTCCCTTCCTTCCCGCAGCCTTTCTTATTTGGAGATGGACTTCATCTACTTCATCAGGAGGAGGCTTGACTAATGCTGAGTTCATATAAGAACCTGTCATTATTGCATTTAAACTGACCCCTTAGTGCTGCTTGTGTACATTCACTTTGAGTAACAAATGCATCTAATCTTAGTGCCCTGTTTCCCAGCGGCAGTTCTGTATAAAGGAAACACAACAGAACATAATCTGTGTCTCCCGGTGCACATGCTACACCTCTTTCAGTATCTGGCAGGGAGTCAAGCACAAAAGTTTGAGGACATCAAATCTGCACATACACACATACAAAAAAA
>VXBJ01000704.1:603040-629113 GCA_013400055.1 Nycticryphes semicollaris | reverse complement strand
AAAACCACCAAAAACCCAGGAGAGTAAACAGGCTGAGGGATACTACTGACCGCAACGCACTGGAACAGTTCCCATTTCCACTTGAGACAAAAAATGGGAGAAAGCAACTTACAGGTCTCTGGTTTTATGATATGACAGCCCACTCCTGCTAAAGCAGGTGTCCAGAATGAAGGGTATTCATCAGGGTAACTCCGGAGCAAGTGTTAGTTAGAGTGAGGGGGTATACATTTAATGGACACTGAAAACATTTTGAGGCAGGGAAAGTATACAGAAAGGATAGGATTTACTCTGACCAAAGCAGAATCAACAACTGCCATCTGAAACAACCAAGATAGAGACTGTATAAACTAAGAGCAAAGGGGAAGCCAACAGAAACTGAGAACGTGGACAGACGCATCTGTGCAGGGTTGGATTAGATTACAACAGACCTAAAGTATGGCCAAAATAAGAACAAAACAAATGGTCTTGGAGGGAGGGTGTCAAATAGTAGAGTTAAATAAGAAAAGGTTCGTTATCAAGAGTACAACCTACAAATAACTGTACACACAAATCAAGAAAATTTAAATTACAAACATGGTAACTAGAGTGTTTTGCCACAGAGAAAGACCCTGATACAGAAACTGCACAAGCTAAAATTACTAACATAATGCTGTAACAAATAGTTTAAAATGTGCAGAGAAAAGTAATTACATGCAAGGCTGGTGAGGTCCAGAACTAGAGCTACAGGTGAAAACTTCCAATGAAGAAAAATAACAATTTTGAATACAAGGACAGCAGTACTGAACATACAGAAATATGAACCCTTGGATATCCTATAGGTGTACATAGAGTATCTATACATATTATTGGAACTGTCTAAACTAGTCTCTGGCTCAAGAAAAACGAAGAAATTATGAAACTGACAAGCCAAATAGCACAGTGGGACAGTAATTCAGAGAGAGCTCCCCATCTCTGTAGGTGTCTCCTTCCTGGAACCACAAAATCCAAGTGGAATAGCAAAAGACACCTTGACCTTGATAACCTTAAGAAAGACCCAGGTACAAATTCGGTTTGATGTCCAAGGGACAGAAGTGATATCAAAAAGTAACAGTATGACACAAGCAGTTAGAAAAGATGGTTTTAATAACATGAGAAAATCAATCAACTCCCTTCATTAAAAGTAAAACTGTATGGACTTTATTTGAGAGACCATTGTTTTCCAGAATGCATACATACATTTCTGATCTGCTCATGAACCAGAAAGGCAAAAAATAAACTTCTAGAGTTAAGTGGCAAGGTTACAGAGGACATTTAAGACAAAGACAAAAAAAAAAACGTTCCAAGTTTGGAAATCTGACATTTAAGAACATCATTATGCACCATCATGCGAGTAGTAAAAGAAAATATAGAAAGGATAGAAATTGGTTTTGAGGAGCAGATAGAATGAGGAACGAAATAAATTCTTTGAGTTCATCAGAAGATCAAACCCTGCCAAAGATTTGGCAGGGTCTATGAATTATCCAAAGTTAAGGGAGTAAAGGAAGACAACAGGAACAGTGTTGTGACTCTAGCAAATTTAATTGCTGAAAGTGGGGAACTTCTTAAACAAGATAGAGTTTTTCCTGATCAGAAAGACAAGGAAGAGAACACAAGCAGTGACTAAATCAGTCATGAATTTGATGAATATTTTAAAAAATTATTAAGCCCCCAGACCCAGATGGCTACATCCTACGAACTGAATTTAGGAAGTGACTAAGCTGGCAATAAAAAATATACAATTTCATTAGAAACAGTTATTGCTCTAGAGAATGTGTGTAAAACAAATACAAAATAAGTGTTTAAAAAGTTGTAAGAGTAATGTACAAAAATGTAGACAAGTCATAGACCCTAGAAATTATCTCAGACAATAATTTAAAGAATATCACAGAAGACTAATAAACCAACAGAACCATAGATACTTAAGAGCATCTGCCACATTTATTTTTTTTTTTTGTGAAGAAAAATGTCCCAATTATCTCCTTTTGATCCTTTTCCCCTCATTTCTTTGAGAATTCTTTCATAATGGCTATTGGTCAAAAATAACGGAGCTAGACTGTCAAAAAGCCTTAGACAAGATATCAAACGAGCTATTGAAGAAAGCAAGCAGGGAAGGGCTGAAAGGCAAAGTTTCATTTGAGAAGCTGGCCTCAGATAAAGATACAGATATGAGAGATGTTAATTCTTGCAAAGTTAGCAGAAAGAATAATGGTCATGTTGATAATTGGGCTGGTTGTGCCCAGGACAAGATAAGATGTTAATAACAACCTGATTTCATGGCAAGAGCTGTTGTTCTCTCCTCACCTCTCTGCCCCACCTCCATCCTATCCCCTTGCCATTTCCCTACCAAAGGCAGAAGAGCTTAGGCTGGCNAATGAGGTCTCATCCAAGCTAAACATGCCTGGTTCCCTCAGTCTCCCCTCATATGACTTGTTCTCTAGACCCCTCACCAGCTTGGTAGCTTTCTTCTGGATGTGCTCCAGCACTTCAATGTCCTTCTTGTAGTGAGAGGCCAGAACTGGACACAGTACTCGAGGTGAGGTCTCACCAGGGCCGAGTACAGAGGCATAATCACTTCCCTGCTCTTGCTGGCCAAGAAACATTCCTGAAACAAGCCAGGATGCAGTGGGCCTTTTTGGCCACCTGGGCACACTGCTGGCTCATGTTAAGCCAGCTGTCCACCAGCACCCCCGGATCCTTTTCTGCTGGGAAGCTTTCCAGCCACTCTTCCCCAAGCCTGTAGCATTGCTTGGGGTTGCTCACACCTTCATGTCTGAGCTTCAAAATCCTATTTTGCCTTCATCTCTGAGAAGCCTTGGGTTGGCTTTAGGCAACAACCATAGAGGTGAATAAGTGATCTGATTTCCTTTCTTTGGCTGGTCTAACCACGATGTCTCACAGCATTAGGACAGTAAATTTCCGGCAAGGCCTAGTTTCCTAAGATATGTAGGACTAGAAGCCATGAATGTAAATTTCCCAGATTTTCCTCCCTGTCCATTTGCACATCTCAGGCAAATAGTGTAAAATATGGGCTGGCAACCTTATCACATTTATGTTAGTCAGTTGAAAATCATTTCAGTTCTTCCAATTATGAAACATTTCTTCTCATTTCCAGAATCACTTAGCTCATTCTCCTGACCTTCCAGGAGCCATGAAGACCCTTTTATCATTGTGTTCTCCATGTAAATAATCTGGCATATACCAGCCTATCTGTCTCCAGCTTCCTCTGCTTTCATAAACAATTTTGTGCAATAGACTTACTCAGACTTTTGTTAACTTTGGACTGGCCCTTTGTGCAACAGTTCTGTGTTGCTAAATCCGTTTATTAAAATATCTGTCAAAAAAAAGTAAACAGTGAGAGAGAATAAAGTGCAGATGGCACCAACTTATTTGCATTAGTCAGGACCAGGGATGGCAGTGAAGAACATCTGACAGAACTATGTGCACTAAATCACCACAACAGCAAATGAAACTCCATATGGAAGACTGAAAGGTAAGCTAAGATGGGGGTAGGGAGAGGAAGAACATAAACAATTTGTAGACCTTGCAAGTGGCACTAGACATTCCCTTTGAGAAAGACATAGCCACATACGGACTAATGAAAACCATCGCTCCACCTATGGTTGTCCTGACAAGGGAGAGGCAGGAAATTTGGATGCAGGAGAAATGAGCTGGTGATGTATACAGAGAACCCAGATACTGCTTCATCTGGAATAATGTAAGCAGACCTGTCTCTGGCATCTGCAGAAGGAATCACAAAGCTAGGAAAGAGGAGTGGGTGATGAAAACAATTAGGGGCCTGGAAGCATTCCCTTAGAGAGACCAAAGGGATTCAGCCTCTTGGCTTTAGAAAGGAGGTGAATGAGAGAGAGGAGAGTAAAAGTTTGCAAAATAATGAATGGCCTAGCAAGGCCAGGTTGTGAGAACTTCCTCAAAACTCAGAACAAAGCAAGGGAGTTAAGAAATGGGAAAAGCAGTGCGGCTGAGAGCTGGTCAAGAATCAAAGGGTCTGGGTGTAAGTATCAAAACAAGGTATCTGGAACTGTTGGAAAGATTTTGTGGAGCAAATAATAAGATTCATGTTTCAGGGGGTGAAGCTGGCCTTTGCTTATTAGCAATCAAGAGGAGACCCTTAGGGTAAAGAGATGATTGCTCCATAGATGTTTCCATGGTTCATCCCTCTTTCCTTTGAAACATCTGGTGCTGGCAATTGTCCAAAATGGGAGATGGGACTAAGAGACCCCTTGGGCCTGATACATTTGGTAATTCCTGATTGCCTAAAAAACATTCTAAACTGTAACTTCATTGTTATTCCCTTCAAGCAAACAACTTTTGTGCTCTTTATTACTCAGCTCTCCATTTTAGTCCCATGAGATTTTACCAGCCAGATGCTGCATGTGTGTGTGTCTGTATTTAAGGAACACTTCATGACTCTGCAGTTCCTGTATTACCTCAGGGCTTCTCTTTGGGGACTCTGTTTTAACTGGAATGGCTTTTTTTCCCTCTAGCCTCCACAAGTTCAACCTGCGTCAATGAAATCTCAGACTGGACCTCAGCTTGGACAACTGTCCCAACCACGGCCTCCTCCCCAAGGTACAGTTCCTTGGGTTCCATGACAGTGTTGACTGTGAGACCTACCAGTTTGCCTTCTAGATAAAAGATATCAGGATAAAGGTTTTGCTCGTCGTTCCAGTTCACTGACAAACAGGCAGCAAACCCAGTGTGCTGTTAAAGCAGCTGCCGTCATGGTCCACAGCAGGTGAGAAAGTAGGATGAAAATTTGATACAGATCCAGTTGATACTGCTGGTACGACTTGACTCAGCAAAACAAGGTCCCTTGAACTGGCACCAGAGTAGGATTCTGGGCACAGATATATTTGTGTTTGTAGCCACTGCAGCTTTGTGCAAGTGTTAAGAAGTGATGGAAAGATTCTCGTGCTGTCAGGCCTGGAACGGACACACCAGTGTGGAGTTGCCAGGATCCTTGATCTGTATGTCCAGGTGTTTCCCTGTGAGCAAAAGCACACCCCCAGCTCCTCCTGACAGCAAACGCAGGCTTGACTCATGCAGCTTTGTCAGAGCAACATATTTGGTTTATTGTCCTGATTTATGCTGAGATGATGGAAGCGCAGGGCTGCCCTGTGGGTACACAGGCCACACTAACCCCTCAATCCACAAAAGCAATTAGACCCTCCTTTTTGCCACCTTTGTCCCTTCCTTTCTCTACTCCAATCTCCTACCAAATTAACACCCACCTCTAATTATCTTTTCCTCATCAGTCACAGTTGTGCTGTGTGCAAAATTTTGTATTTCTGATGGCAAATGCATTTATGTAATCTTGGTGTTATGCAGCGTTACTGGTATGAACTGTTGGCCTTGCAGGAGACTATTCCTCATTTGTCTCCAGTACTCCCTTTCAATTCCCTGTGAAGTTTTTTCTTGCCTAACTCTCCCTTGACCACCTGTGAAATCCAGCCAGTCCCCACAATGCTATCTGTAACTTTTGTTACCTGTCTTGGCCAGCAATTTCTTATGTCACATCCAATTGCTTTCCACATCCTCTTCAACTTTGAGAGTCTGCTACCAATATGGTTGAAGCCACCTGCTGATAATGCTGGAACAGTGGTAGGGTGCAGAGTCTCACATCAAAATGCCAAGCCCATCAAGGGATTGCTGACCCAAACCAGCAGATTCAGCTTTCATTTCCTGCAGAGCTGGTTCTCCAGTGACTCCTCCTTTCCAAAGCAGGAAGTGCTTGCCAAGGACAAGAAATATTAGCTATGTGGAAGAGTACACCACATCGAAGTGACTCCCTTGGGGAGAGTGGCAGAGCTGCTTTAGTGCTGAAGGAGGTGGAGAAATGGACAACCCTAGAGACCTGGGCATGATATCAGTTTTAGGCCTGTAAGAGAGGTTTTCCCTTATCCTTTTGCATGAAATACTCTGAAGAGTCTGGCCCCTTAACAAAGTCCATTCTCCTTGCTTGTTGTCTACCACATGCACTTTCTCATGCTTTTGTCTACATGTCCCTTTCAGGTGGACCACGTCAGCCTCAGGGATCTCAGCCTCCACGGACAAATGCACCTCCACAGCAGCGGCTCTCTCCTCAAGGACAGCAACCCCAGAGTCCCCAGTCCACTTCACCTCAGCAGCAAAGGTCTCCTGGATCTCCACAACAAGTCCGATCAGCAACTGGGTCCTCTCCAGTCCAGGCTTCCAAGGCAGGCGTGTTCCCTCCACAGCAGCCTAGACCTCCTGCTCAAGGACGGGCCCCTAGCCAGCCAAGCCCCACTGAAACATCCAAGCAGCAAGCCACCCCACACCCACATCTGAAGTAGGTGCTCTGCTAAACTGCTAATATATGTAGATATTAGAGTAAGGCTGTCAAAAAAATACCCTGAGTTGGCATGAAGAACATATCACGGAATTGTCAGAATTGGAAGGGACCTTCAAAGATCATCTAGTCCAACTCCCCTGCTAAGGCAGGGTTGTCTAGAGCACATCACTCGGGACTGCATCCAAGCAGGTCTTGAAAACCTCCAGGGAAGGGGATTCCATTACCTCCTTGGGCAGCCTGTTCCAGTGCTCTGTCACCCTCACCAGAAAGAAGTTTTTCCTCATATTTGAATGGAACCTCCTATTTCCCAGCTTGTACCCATTGCCCCTCATCTGTATCACCTGTGTTCAGGCAGTAGTCCCCAAAGACAAAGGCCTAGACAACCATGAATGATTTCAGAGTTATATATGCCTGGGCTTAACAGGCCACCACTGACCTGTTGTCAGGATAGAACAAGTTGTACCTGACATCTCCAAGATTTCAGAGTCATCTTCTTGTTCATGTGCTCATTTTCAGTTGTGTGCTATACTCCAGCTCTATCAACACAGCTACTAACTTCCCAGCAGGATGCATACTCCTTACAGGCTGTAATCAGCACATTATTGGCCAGAGAGCTCAACAACCATCATTCCTTCACTATTCCCTGAATGCAGGAGCCACCCAAGGTTCTTTACTCGGCAATTTTTTGCAATGGGTAGCAAAAAGGAGGGGGGTGGAAGGAAGTGGCACTACTCATATATGTAAACAAATGGTACCTGTATGTTTAAGCACGCTTCTGGAGATTATTGTGGCTCTTTGGTAGCAGCCTTGGCTGCCACCCTTCATGGAGCATGTCTGGCTGGCACCATGGCAGGAAAGATTGGCAAAAAAATGTTTGGTATTGTCAAGAAGTTGACACTAGAGCAAATTGGTACGAACAGGCCAGAACAAAATACAGGTTAAGAATGAGAAGACAGTTTCTAGGCAGCAGAGGAGTGATGTTCTGAACAGACTTTCAGTGATGATGTCTATATTAGCAAAGCAAATCAAGAGCAGTGTACTTAAGGATCAAAATGTTGGTACTAAGTATGTAGCCGCCACACTGCACATATTCCAGGTACTTTAATTCAGTCTGGTCTTGTGCTGATTTCGTATTACTGGCCAGGAGAAACCACCCTGCTGAGTCTAAACTCTGTTTTCCGTTTCAGCAAATCCCAGTCCCTAACAAACACCTTCAACGTATCTGAATCCTCTCAGCGGGGAAATGCCAATGAAGACGAAGCAAAAGCTGAGACCATCCGCAACCTGAGGAAATCATTTGCAAGCCTGTTTTCCGATTAACAGCCCTGCAGCTGGATCTCTGCTTTTGTCAGGCCTCATTCTTCATATCAGCATATCTGATGTCATCCTGGAATACACTCAATGGTACCCAGCAATTTACAACTAACACCTGGGTAAATGGAATTTTAAAAACTATAGTTGTTTTAATACAAAGAAAATATTCTAATAACGGTCTGAAAAGTGACTGTATAAAAGTGGCACTATTTCATTGGTTTTGTGCATAACCAGAACCACATCTGGTTAGCAAATTTTACTCTTGCTAACCCCTGTGGAATCAACGCAATTATGACAGTGCAAACTAGATTTTATTTTCATTTGTATATAGTCAATACAACTGCTAACTTCCAATTCCTTGTTGAGGTCAAGCTAAATGAAAAAATCAAACAGGCTTATTTCAGAAACAGATGTGCAAAGACAGAGTCAAGACTATTCATTTATCAGTAGTCATTGACTGATAAAGTGAGCATGCTTGAGCATGGAAACACAGTGAACTGAGGAACTTCATGATATACCAACTTTATAAAAAGTCACTTTTCAGAGCAAAACTACATTCAAGTTAAATACGGTACCAAGCATCAGTAAGCGCCAAAGATCACAAGAGCAGGTCATCCAGATGGAGTGCTGGTTTGTTCCAGATCACTCAGTCCACAGCAGATAAAATGTCTGTTTCATGCCTTGCATTTATGTCCCCTGCACGTGATTCCTGAGTTCTGAGAAAAATCTCATGTTCTAACCCTGCAGCCTTAGCTCAAAAATAACCTGAGAAATGGGCCTTCCACACAAAAAACAACTTCTTCCCCTGCCCTTGGAAACATCAGAGTTCACGTTCACAGTTCACACAAATTCCAGACAAAACCCAGCTAAACTCCAAGCACTTTGGTGACTTGGTCACATCTGGCTAAGTAGGTCCCCCAGGAACATGCTTAATTACTAGCAGAGCTGATGAAGTGCACATACTTGTGTGCTGAGTGTTCCATAATACTGAATGGGCAGAGAGACGGAGTGAAATCCTGTCTCCCTCCTTGAACTCCCATTCACTTCAACGGGGTGAGTGCAACAGGAATGCAAGGTGACAAACCTGCAATAGAAAACTATCCTTTACAAATAAAATGAGCTGGGGTCCATCCAGAGACACCAAACCATGGGAAGGCATGTATGGGATTGTCCCAAGGAGGTAATGATCACTATTAGTCCCCGCTGACCACCCCCACAAATTATTCTTCCCAAGAAGACAGAGGTGGATCTTTGCCAGGCGTGCTTTTCCTCTAAGCCTGCAACACAGAATGGAGTTGCAAATGAGCACATACACTAGAACTGGGACACAGCAAAACCCAGGAACGACACAAGCTACGTTCACAATTTAAAAAACAACCAAACATCCTGAGTAAATCAATATATCTACAGTTTTTTCTACCAGCTGAGAACCTACCCCTTGCACTGTGCCAGTTCTATTTATAACACACCTGATGCAGGTGCCAGTCCCCATCCCACCTCCTTGACGTTTCTTCAAGTTTGGTCGAGTACTTTAATCACAAACTGCATACAGCTCCAAGGCCAGACTTTTGGCTCTCTGCTTCCCTCAGCAACTTCACCTTGATGACACTTACAAATGCCCAGGGAGGTCAGTAAGTTAAAAACATTTGAGTCAATAGCACAGATCTTTCCTGTCACTTAAAGCCCCAAAGCAGCAAAACCAACAGCAGCATTTGCTGTCTTAAATCCTGTAATTCACTGGTGGGAATAAAGCCAAACACGGAATTCCCTCCTGCATAACACCTGTAATGAACATCCAAATTCAATGCAGTCATCTGGACCTCGTATGACCTACCCCTGTGCAGGCCTTTACAAACATAATGGTTTTTGTGACCTGTGCACTTTCAGGCAAGTAACAGCATAGCTTTTCCAGGTTGAAAGGCTCTCAAGAGACTCATCTGGATCAATGATTTATACCTCAAGATTAGTATTACAGAACCACCCTTTCCCCCTATGATTTATCTTGTATCTTTTTTCCCTCCAGTTCTGTGTTGTCATTCCAGGTTTGCTAAGCAGTTTACAGTGTAGCATCATAAATATATGTCATTATTTGAGGGGGGAAAAAAAAACCCAGACTCTGGTGTTTTGCAGTCTCCAGGAGCAATAAAAGAGTGACAAATGGCCTTGAGCAAACACTGCCCCACTAGCAAGAACAATAGCAGATTAACAGGCTTCACTATGTGGAGAGGAGGTAATACAACCCTGGTGGGAGAGGATTTCCTTCTATAACGCTTCCCTCATCATGGCTTATGCCTTTCCCTATTAAATAGCCACCAGAGATGCAAAGACAGGAATAAAAATTTACTGCCAGAATCTTCAATTGCTCTGTCCCCTTAATCTTTTTATTTCTCTCTTACCAACACAACCTACACACAAAAATAAGTGACTAGTATGGTATGGCCCCATAAATTGACCCCAATTCATCACTGAAACCACAACGGTTGGATCATCTGCTGATGCTGCATTTGAGAACAGCAGGGCTGTCCTCCAGGGGACCACAGTAGCAGGACAGCACTGCTGACTTGATACCCAGCAGTGACTCAGATCTTCTCATTTGCCTACAGCTCTCAGCTGTCATCTTTCAAAGGACAAGCAAACAGAATGGCATCTCCCCCTCCTCCCAGGTCCAGCTTGCAAAAACAAGTAAAAGCCACAGGCTCTCTCAGCTTAACTTGGTTGCTCCTACAATTCCTGAGAAGTATCTTCAGTTCCATCCGCAGAAGTGCTTCAGTGAAAACAGAGTTGCTTTCCTAAGTTAAAATGATGAAACCCTATACTGTGTCCTAGAATTGTTCCAATAGCACACTTCAATCTACAACTTTGATGCTCACATATTAGATGTTTTGGCCAACAGGAGACTCACAAATGCATCATCATATATTCAGGTTATCACTTTTGATGCAGTTTCTATTCCAAAATCCCTACAATCTAACAAAGCAGGAGAGAGAGGGAATAGAAGGGATATATTCTCCATTTATATGGGGAACCAAGGTATAACCAAGAGGTATTTAGGCACCTAAATATAAGAGCTGGTGTCAGGGGTAGTAAGAAGGCAACAGAAAAGTTGGTGAATAGAAATTACATTTAAATCACAGAGCAGACATGCCCCACAGCACGCCTTGGGATCCTTCTCACACAGCTGTGATAATTGAGCACCTGCACAGAGCTCTCCTTTTGTCCTGTGTGTTTTAATATTATTCCCATGGAAGCCAGGTGACCCAAATAAATATATGTGTTTGGATCCAGCCCAAGAAGGAACTGGGACACAGCTAAGACACCCACTCACATCCACCACCTGAAAAATTAGTTTACAGCTTTGCTGTTTAGATACAGACCAAGAAATATCTTGACTTTCTTGTAATAGCTCAGAGCAGTATTTCCAGAGAAATGTCACCTCTGTTCCCATGCAACTAGAAGTCCTGTATAAAGCCAAGGTTCAGAAGAATAGCAGTCCTGCTCGTAACTGCTGCAGTATTTTCTTCTCTTTCACTAGTCACAGACAGGTACATACGACCCAGTTACTTCAACTGCCTGCTTGAAGTTTCATAAGACAAAACAATAAAGAGAAGAGCCAAATACAATAGCTCCAAATGACTGTTAGTAGCAACCCTAACAGTGCTGGATACAGATGAACAGTACAGTTAAGAAATGCCCATCTTCAGGCAATTCATCTTCTAATTTTTCATGTGTACAATTCACAAAGGAGCAACGACGCACATACCCAACTACGGAGCTGGCAAATAAACAAAATAAGCTGCTGTAGTTTTCCAATATTTCCTCTCTTCTAATTTTATACTGTTGGTCGTGAGATTCACTTTGTATTTCATACCCTCTTTTATGAATAAAGAGAACACCACTTTAGTGAGCTTGGAAATTCACGCTAAATCAGGTTCCTTTATCTTTGGCTCACAATACCTTTACTACAACATGAAGGAACAATGAGGAAAGGGAAGGAATATCTTCAGGTCTCTTAGTGGTGTATCTGCAAAAAGAGAGAGTTCACTTCTTCAAAAACATTCAAACAACAAGATTCGGCATAAACAGAACCTGTGGCATCACCCTGGCAGAAGTATGACAAGGTTGTCTTCATAGCAGAGAGGGCCCAACTCCAGAGCAGCATGGGATGTGCCAGTAGAGCAAGCAACGCAACCATCATCAAGGCACCGGTGAGTACCACTGATGCCACCAAATTAATGTTTCTCACACACACAGAGATCATTGTTCCCAGAAATAGCTTGAAAAAAAAGTGAAAAGTTATATTTTTTTTAAAATCAGTTAAAGCTGTATAACCTTATCTGAATGTCATGAATGCACTTCTGAGGCACTCATGACAAGGACAAAACAGTGCAAAACCAATGCAGTATAGATTTCCCTTTTCTTTTTTATAGTCAGTGGAATATAAAGCATCACTGTAAGCTCCAAGAGGCCTAACTACACACTTAGGCGAAGTGAAAATTCTATTGGAACAAGACAATACAACCACTGCAGGCANCAATAAATAGAAGAGCCAAATACAATAGCTCCTTATTTCCAAATGACTGTTAGTAGCAACCCTAACAGTGCTGGATACAGATGAACAGTACAGTTAAGAAATGCCCACCTTCAGGCAATTCATCTTCTGATTTTTCATGTGTACAGTTCACAAAGGAGCAACGACACACATACCCAACTACGGAGCTGGCAAATAAACAAAGTAAGCTGCTGTAGTTTTCCAATATTTCCTCTCTTCTAATTTTATACTGTTGGTCGTGAGATTCACTTTGTATTTCATACCCTCTTTTATGAATAAAGAGAACACCGCTTTAGTGAGCTTGGAAATTCACGCTAAATCAGGTTCCTTTATCTTTGGCTCACAATACCTTTACTACAACATGAAGGAACAATGAGGAAAGGGAAGGAATATCTTCAGGTCTCTTAGTGGTGTATCTGCAAAAAGAGAGAGTTCACTTCTTCAAAAACATTCAAACAACAAGATTCGGCATAAACAGAACCTGTGGCATCACCCTGGCAGAAGTATGACAAGGTTGTCTTCATAGCAGAGAGGGCCCAACTCCAGAGCAGCATGGGATGTGCCAGTAGAGCAAGCAACGCAACCATCATCAAGGCACCGGTGAGTACCACTGATGCCACAAAATTAATGTTTCTCACACACACAGAGATCATTGTTCCCAGAAATAGCTTGAAAAAAAAGTGAAAAGTTATATTTTTTTTAAAATCAGTTAAAGCTGTATAACCTTATCTGAATGTCATGAATGCACTTCTGAGGCACTCATGACAAGGACAAAACAGTGCAAAACCAATGCAGTATAGATTTCCCTTTTCTTTTTTATAGTCAGTGGAATATAAAGCATCACTGTAAGCTCCAAGAGGCCTAACTACACACTTAGGCGAAGTGAAAATTCTATTGGAACAAGACAATACAACCACTGCAGGCAAATGTTAACAATTAAGGCTAATCTTGGTATTGAAGGGAAACCACTGTCCACGGACTCCTTAAATATCTACTCTTAAGTGTTTAACGGTGGCAGGATTTGCACCAGTATGCCACTGCTGTGAAGTAGAAAGAGAGAAGAAAAAAGCAATACAACTTTTGAAAGCAAAATAAAGTATTGTATTTTACTTCCACTGGAGTTAATGGCAAAACTTCCTGACCCTATTGAAGTCAGCTGATTTTATGCACAACAAGAAGATGAATCACTGAAATGCCACCTGGAAAAGCACATTAAGTATTACTGATTAAATAGACTGTATTTAGCAGGAACTATCATTCCATTTCCACTGCTGGAATCTCAAAAATATTTTAGAAAATAGTATCAGCTGTCACAGCAGTCATCAGTACCATTTACATGTATAGAAACACTGAGATCAATCCATCTTAAAAAAATATGTAAGAAATGAAAAGTTCTAGAAAAGTTTAGTCATCCAAGTCTTCCTTTAATTGAGCTCCAGCATCAGCCTGCAGATCTCATCAGGAGACTTTAACAGTGGTCTTGTTAGTTGCTCCTTAGTTAATAAGACAACACTTGAAAGGTGCTCATAACATTCTACAACACATTTCCTCTTGGCAAGATATATTTTAATACCTAAGTAACAGAATTAAATGGAATTGACTGCAGTAAAGTAAGAATCCATTCTGCTTCTCCTGCTGTGATCCCGTTTCCACTGCAACCAGGTCAAACCTATTTAATTCCTTAAGTGAGTTAGGCAAGAGGAAAGATTTATTTTTGCACCAGTTTTAGTTCGCACACAGTAAATGCAGCCATGTACTACAGCTCCTTATTTGTAAGGTCAAGGAGAAAGTCAAAAAAGTTTTGCTGCTGGTTCTTTGTAAAATTGTTCTGCTTCTGTTCAGACTTCCGAGTTGTTCTGTAGCATGACTTTACTCAGTTGTTTGTAAAACAAATTTATTTGTGTTCTAATATTACCACTGTAAAGAAAATCCCTTCCCTGTATTCTTTGTGTATTAAGTAACAATACAAAAATGCTTTTTACCTAATAAAACATTAAAGGAAAAAGGAAATGGCATCTTTGAAAGTTTCTACAAACTCACATCTATCATAACAGTGGCAGTATCCTGTTCTATGTGAAACATGTCAGATTTTTTTGTTAATAAAGGTTATTAGCCACGTAGATTTTNNGGGAACAGAACAAACTGTTCTAACTTGTAGCTCTTGGCCAAACAGACCCTAGTGCCAGGTGGCAGAGTACTACCAGAGGATAAAACAAACCCTGCCTTTGCGGTTGAAACGTTACCATGCACGCATGTTGCTGCCACAATCTGAAGAGAAGGCCGATGTTAGTGCCTGGGATTTGCAGTTTCCTGCAGTTACGAAGCAAGCTCAGAGGCTGGAAAACTCACTGAAGGAAAAAGCAGCCATCAAATGAACGCACGGCGAATGTCCATGGGGCGGCCCCGGCTGGGTCTAGGTGGAAACCTGTCACTGGGACCAGCTCGTCCTGGAAGTGTAGGGTTTGCTCCAGGCAAGGAACCAATTGGGTCAAAATGTGGTCTGAATGGAGGAAACTGGCCTGGTGCTTCTCCTGGGCCAGGAATGAGTGAGTTAATTGGGTCGCCAACATACGGAAGTGTTGGTCTCTCATCATATTCTCCACCAATGATCATTGGGGGATAAATTGGGTTTGATGGGAATGGGTTGGGAGGAAAAGGATTAGGATAGAATGGGTTTGGATGAAAGGGGATTGGATGAGGTGTAGGGGGCAGAAACATCATGTGCCTCCATCTCAGGGCCTCCTTCTTCTGTTTCAACTTTTTCTTGTATAGCTGCAGACAGAAACAAAGGCATTTTAAACCTCTAGAAGTGATCTGTGTTCCACCTTCAGCAATTGCATTCAGTTCTGCAGAACTTCTCAGAAAAGCACTCCTCGCCAGTCTGAAAACCCAGAGCAGCAACTCCCCTGCCTGTCAAAGACCAAGCGCGGCATCTTTGAAAGACCCATAACTTGGGCATGCACCACGCAACTTGTTGATGCTGTTTTTCTCCTACTCTGACCAAACTCAGCACGTGTATACCTAACACCACACTTGTAAACTAAAATTTAACTCAAAGTTACTGCCTCCCAAAGTCTGTATTTTCCACTCTCAAATTAGCCCGTGGAGATTAAACGCAGAGGGATGACATAAAAAAGCCACGTACTTCTTTCCAGTCTGTGTCACGAGGCCTTGCAATAGGATCTACAGAAGAGAGACAAAAAGTTAAAAATAAAATAGATTGCCTTTCTTAAGTAGCATTTGTGCCACAGAAGCCCACAGTTTTTTCAGAACTTGAAGAATCAAGAGATAAAAAACCACTTTTGTTGAATATATTTTTCATAAAAATAATGCTATTTAAAAAAAATGTAAAACTCCAGGACCATTCAATAGTTAATCTACTTGCACACCCATCCTGTCTAAAGCATCATCTACAAAAGCAGCTAAACCCCAGAAATGCTGTCACCACCTTTGACTTCTGACTGCACTTCCTTCGATCACCTTATTTCTTCCATCTCTTGTGAGATGTTATAACAGGAATAACTCTTCACTCCACTTCCTAATATCTCCAATAGCCAGTACACCAGGGAAGCATATAAGAACATGGAAAATCTGCACTACACAAGAGGAAGAACTATGTGGACCACCAGTAACGGCTCCGCAGATCACCACCAGTTTTCCTGACAAAAAAATGCGTATCCACCCAAATTACACCTGACCAACTGTACTGCTCAGCACCACAAACGACTGCGTTTGCTCACGGTGTTTAAAAAAATCAGAATTGGTTGATGAGCCCGTTACCAAAAATCTTGTCAGATCTAATCTCTGTGTTCACATGAGAATGTAAGTAGAAAAAAAAAACACATGACAACATTACCTCGGAAATCTCGCAGATATATAAACCTCCATAGAAGCTGGTCATTCGAAGCTGTGTAAAGATCACGGCAAACAGCAGAAAGAGAGATGAGCGAACGGACATCCAGAAGTCTGAAAATCCGAAGCTTGAGCTCAAGAGGAAGGACCACTAAGCCAAACACATCTGGCAAGTTCAGAGCTACAAAGGGCAGAAAATAGAAGCATTACCTAAGTGGTGCAGAGTTTACTCTCTCTCTGGAGGTCGTGAAAGAAAGGACGGACATTATAATCCTTCCTTTAAATCATTTCCCTTTGGTGCCCGAGTTACACCACTTTTCTCAGAAAGCACTGTGATGTGACTGCTTATAAAAGACACCTCTTGCAACATTACGTACATTTACAGCCTCCAAAAAATAGGGCAAACGGCATTTTATACTGACCGCTATTGGCCACTGAGCCTAAGAAACACTCCGTGCACCTAACTGTGTTTATAGGCTACAGAACAAAGGAAGAGGTAAGGAAGAAGAGACATGCCCAATTTCACAAGCCCACAAAAAACCTTCCCACACTGAAGTCTAAAGGGAATTCCAATGAATAAACTTCAAAACACAAAGCTGAGACCTTTTATGGCAGTATCAATGCAGTGAAAGCCTGGCTTCCTACTGCTTCACAAACACCAGCTTGAGTTACTTCCTACCATCCTTTCCAAGCCCTCAACGATCTGGGAAGATCATTCCTGGGGTTACACTTCCAAATATGATGCTATATAAATTTTTCTGCTTTGAAAAAGAAATGGATTAAAACTACAGGACTACTGCCACAAAATTATTGTGGTACAATCTTCTCATCACTAAGTGTGGAAAACAGCCACTCCAGTCTCTTCAGTCAGACCAGAGCCATCAAAACCATATATTAACACTTTCTGAGATGCAAAGATTAATATAATTTCTTTAGAACATATAAATTACTTTTTTCTTACTCTTTATACACCCGTTACTGATTAGCTTTTTTTTAACACCTCTCCTTTAAGGCTTTAGATAGACCCTCTTCCTTCCATCCTCAAAAATGAAGTACCATCTCTAATTGTGAATATTTTCTCTCACCTTGTCGGGCAGCAGCCAGAAGAGAGTAAACCAGCTGGTCCTTAAAGAGACGAGATAATTTCTGAAGGTCTTTGTAAACACCTGCAACCTTTTCTATCAAAGAGGAGAGGTAAAAAGCTTAGTTTCAGGAGGCTATAACGCAAAAATTATGTAAGAGCAGAAGAACTACTGTTTTCTCATAAGCAGAACTGTAATCTGCTTGTAATACTGATGGGCATAGCTCTGCAGCTACAGTGTAACAATCACACAATAAGTAATTCATCAATACGCTACAGACACGTTCCATGGTCAGGCAAGGCTTTCCTTTGGCCTTAAAAAGCACCAATAAGAAAAACACTCGAGTTCTTCAGAAACAAACTGACTCTCAAGCTACTAGAGCTTCCTTTGTCAAATTTCCAAGCTCCTGAGTAATGTGGACCTATGTTGTAAATCCCTGCAATATTCATTTATCTGACAGGAAATGTTTTTTCCATTCTTTTCTCTGAAGAAAGAAGAGCCAGAAGACTCTACCGTCGGATCAGACACGTTTCAGTGCTCAGTTATTCTTCTAAAGCTTTTCAACTAGACTTGTACATCAGCAGCTGGGGCTACACAGGACACAGCATAGAACACTGAGTCGGTCTCAACTGCCAACAAAGCAGTTCATACACTTCAGATAACAAAAGGCTAGTCAGGCCTGTGCTCACAAGGATTCACACCTATCTGCCTTTCACCCCTCAACCCCTTAGCGCTCTACAAAATGCCAAAATTAGAGGAAAAACCTCCGAAGTCCTAAACTGCCAGGCAGAAAGGGGATATAACCCAGCATTGCTGCCCCAGAGATACACATGTATGCTTCGGAACTCATAAGTAACAGGCAAATTGGCCAAAGGATGACTTAGGTTTTGAAAGGCTCTTTCCTTAACAATATTAACCACAGAAACTCAAACTTATTTAACAGCAAAATGTGAGTAAATGGCTACATTCTGAATCCCTTTTACCACAAAGCTATGGCTAACCTAAATGGTAACCACATTTCTAGTCTTTCTTACTATTCTGTAGCTATTCAGTCCTCTACTAATGTATATCCTTACCCACTGTGACACTCCTTTTCAGTTTACTACTATGAGAATTATAGCTCAGTCGTACCTGGCTCCTGAAAGCAAACAAAGGATGCCGGCAATAGCTGTATTCTCTTAACACCTTTGATCTCTTTGTTGATTTTCAATGTTGCTGCAAATATAAGAAAAAAATACATTTTAAAATTTAAAACACATTGAGCAATGACAGATCACCTCATTACTGCCTTACCCTTCAGAGGTGTTTTATCTTCCTCCCCTTCCACATCCCCTGAAGGAAAATACCCAACCATAGCAAGCAGCTAGACAAATAAAAAAATTCAGAAAAATAAAATGGAACTTAAGATGGCAGGGAATAGACCAAGATCTTGGTGACAGAAACCAAGCATTGCCTTCAACAATGCTATCACGTGGAAAGAGATGTAACACAGCTAAAAAGTACACAGAGAGCCATTATTATAACCCAGTCATTAAAGAAATATTAACTACAGAAAGACTCAACAAACTTAATATATAAACACTATACACATGGTAGTTGTAACACTGTCCTAAATCTAACCTTAATCTGACTTGGTTAAAACATTTGATCAGAATGTGTGTACAAGTTCTGAGAAAACACATGTGCTTATACAAATCGGCATAATCAGTTACAAGTTTTACAAAAAAATAAAAATAAAAATTTTAATCTGATAACTTAAAAATAGAATCAAGTCACAATTTAATATTAGTTCTGCAAAAATGTGGAATTGCTCAAATGCTAAATAAATTAAGAAAAAGAAATTAAAAAAAAAAAAACACCAAAAAAACCCAACAAAAAGACTGACCTAAATTTGCTGGACTGAATAGCTCAAACTAAATACTGTTTTTGAGATCACAGCTGAACTGTTAGTGTGCTACAGGAAAGATTATACATTAAAGCTAAAGAATATACAGTCTGGAAGTTGTTTGTTAGTCTTGCAAAGAACAAGAGACAAAACAAAAATACTGTAGCTGGAGCAAATCTATCTCTTTTAATGTTTGGCAATGTGGACGAAACACAAAGCAAGAAACAGACTTCTACAAAATTGCAATGAAAAGGCCAGCTGAATCTTCTAAGCACTGATCTAATTAGAGAAAGAGTTAGCATGGAAACAGAAAATGCCAAGAATATTCAGCGTCAAGAAGTGGCATTTCTTGCACCTCAGCGACCTGGATAATCAAGTTGCGGTTCTAAACAGAGTGCAGAAAAGCACATTTAAGTTTTCTTTTGCTGAACAATGGTGAGTTAGCAATGTGCACCTAGGATAAAACCTTGACTAACTTACCATTAATAGCAACAAGATCTCCCAAAGGGACACAAGTCAAACCAGCAGAACCTTCCTCACAAAGGGGATGTGTGTATTGTAGCTTATAAACACCATTCCCTCTCCATTTCTCTGGCATAGACACCGCCTTGGCTTCTGTCCCCTAAAAATAAAGAGATAACACTGCTGAGCTTTAGCAACGTACCACGATTAAGGGGTAAAAAAAAGAGAATTATAAGTTAGGAAATTCCAGAATGCTGCCTGCAAATCTTAGTTTAGTCCCAATGTATATCACGACAGACTGTAACTGTATGATTATATACTATTTTCCCCAAGTCTAACACTAAATCTAAGGAGAAGTTTAGTAATTTTTTTTGTCCTGTCCCAGTTGCTGCCAAGGAAGGGTGTTCAGTGAGCAAACACCCATTTCTTTGAGGCATATACTTCATTCTTTCATTTACCCCAGCGTTCTGATAACTCCTGCATGCACATTTATTTACTGCATGAAAAACATGTTATTGTACCTTTTCTGTGAACTTACAAGGTCTGACAGGACTTGAAGAATCATGGCCTGAAATCCATTCAACAATGAGTGGACTAAGCTTTTCCTTTCAATTCCAGTATGAAAAGGTTCAAATGGAACTCCAGAGGGGGACACAACAAAACCATAAGTACAAGCAGCCCCTCTCTCTCTCTCTTTCTTCTTAAATCTGAAAAGCAATCATCTTCCCTACTTCCAAGCCTGACTGACATAAACAAACCTTCTTCCTATATTGTTCAGAGTTATTTCAGGCTAGAGGAATGCAATTAACTTAGCAGATTTATTAAACTGGTATTGGTCAACCAGGCACTTAAACTGCCCCCCCCACCTGTACTTAGTTAACCTCACCACAAGAAAAAAAACACGAGAATTTAAACATCTTCCCAGAGAACAGGGCTTTTTTGCATATCCATACACATTCTAGTAAACACACAAAGAAATCTAAAGGGAAAAGGTGAACTCATACATTGTACAGAGGTACTGCCATAAGTGCTTAAGTACAAGTTAGATACCTCTGTGGACTGGTGGAATCAAAGCCTAACTGAACTCAGTTGAAGTAAATACAGAATTGAAGAAAACATTTTGGCAGACCTAGGCCTTGTTAACCACTGTCATTTGAGAGTATGGTGATGCTTATGGCAGCACTTCAACAAGTGCTACAACCCAAGCACATCTACACAAGCTCAAGAGTATAAAGCAGAAGCAGGACATCATCAGCTGGATCCCAATGAGGCTGAGGACTGACAGAAACACAAGGACAGGCCTCTTCTCTCACAACTAAAAGCTGCTCTAGTCTTTAGCCTTAAGGCTTACTGGTCAGGGAGATTAGAGAAGATGATACTTCATCAGTCCCTGGTGCTGACTGATATATACAACACCAGAAGTGCCTCTTCAGATGCATCTTGTATCACACATTCCCATTAGATTCCACTGCTTTCTCATACCGACCAAAAAATTTCCTGATTGGTTGTGCACCTACCTGAGGTACGTAGCCTGTCTCCATCATGAGAAGATGTACTAGAACAATCAAGGCATCAGTGGCACTGGTACACTCAGCAGAAAGGTAGAGCATCTCTAAGGAATGTGGTATTTCACCATCAGCAGCTTCACTGCACAGCATGGGTTCAGAAGGATAGGAACCTGTACCTTCTTCCAGGTCAACATCTTCTGGCACTAATCCAGAAGGATATTCTAAGCTGGATCCTGCCTTCAAGGGAAAGCAAAACATACCTTTATTTAGGAAATTATACCTCTACATACACAAATATTATTTGTCTGTTTTTTCCAATCCTCACAAGCACCAAGTCTAAAGACAGCATCTGTCATTCATTTAGTGGCCAGCCCAGCCCAAACCACAACTGATTCTCATGCAAGTTGTACAGATTCATTACATCTCCATTTTCTAGCATCACAACTGGAAACTGTGATTATACACAAAGCCTCTGTAATTTTTGATAGTTATAACGCAAGCCCTTCATAAAAGGGTCTGACATTTGATTGCATACACTACTTGAAGTCAAAGTGATAACATATTAAACCTTCATCAGAACTTTCACAATATACACGGGAATAATTTACTCACAGTAGTACCACTATTTATTTAAATATCACAAAGAGGCATCCCAGGTAGACACAATGATAACTTGGCCTGCTTAGAAACAAAATAGCCATAAACAGATGGGGGATGGGAATCATCAATAGAGTGTTATCTGCTGAAACTTAAGGAGCACTGTGGTTTTATTGTGGCTTCCTTTCTTCTATGGTATCATCCAATGGCACTAGACGTCCCTATGTTTGTATGAGGCTGGCAGCGCCATCCATCCATGGAACACCCCTTCGCTCATTAACAGCAATGCACACAGCCCCAGTTAAACATAGATTTGCAGACTTCTAGAGCTCTTCTACAATGACACTTCGTTGCTTAGAAATTTTCCTGCCATCTTTCCCCACATTTTTGGAAGAAGATGTGAGAATCTTTCATCCTGCCTGTTGAATATTAAATAAATGTGAAATGGATACTTCTGCAGGGCTGACTATGGTCTGACTGACACGCATAAAGAGCTTGCATGCTCACAGCACCATGTAAAGATTGTTGCTCCCAACAAGAATCCATGTAACAATGGTCCAACATTTTCTTTCATTACTTACAATTCCTTTTATCCTAAGTCTTCATATTCATACATTAAAAGTAGTATTTTTAGAAGACCACTTATCCATGTACCTCATTCAAAGGTTGTATTAAGGAACATTTCGTATTTCGGAACATTTTGTATTTGAAATTAGTTCCAAAACAAAGAACTACTTGCTTTGAAAGAATATTGGAAGACAATTTCTTCCCAGCTTCTCAAACTCCTGTCTAAAAGGACAAGATCATATAGCGAGATAGGCTATAACACTAGGCTGTACCTGCAGAGTCTCCACCAGGGAGACTCTGTCACCACAGGACCCAGTAGTTGGTGGGAGCTGCTGTCCTCTTATCTATTGCATGTACTGTCACACAGAAAACAAACCACTGAGTAATATGCAAAAAAAAGTTCTTATTTGCTGCATGCAGCCTAGGGGTCACACAGACACCTGTCTATAAAGCACGAGGTAGGAGCTGTCGCAGGAACACAACCTCCATGCACAAGACGGACAGATTTCACTCTATGGCAGGCTGTCTGAATCACAGGGAACGGTAATAACCTGTTAGAAAGGAACTGTGCACTCATCCTGTGAGTTATGTTTCTGACAAGGCAATGTCTGTTGCACTGTCTACATCTACAGACACATTCAGTGTTTATTTGTTAAATGCCTAGAATCAGTTTCCTCCAGCAGACAGCACTGAGGCAGCTAAGTAACACACTCCTAACTTCCTTACAGAAAGTGCATTTCCAGCAGAAACATTCAATCCAGTAAAAATGTCAGCCCTGAAACATCTCAGAGTCTCTGAACTAGCTCCTGTATCACAGCTAATAGACAATGAACAGAGACAAATTTTCATCCAAGTAACTGGCTATTTATCAGACAAGCATGAAGAGCCAAATATTCTGAAGAGATTCTTCACTATATAGTTAGGCAACTGGCACAACATGATACCTTCTTTTTTGTCTTGTGTTGTACAGGGAAATTCTCATATACTTACCCTTTCATCACTCTTTTGAACTTCCATCTGAGCTTTCTGCTTGTCAGATTGCTCATTCTGCCCTTCTTTTGGACTGTTAGCCTGACTTTCGTTGGGGGTCAAGCTGGATGGCTTATGGCCATTCTGAAGCGGGGGGGATGTAGAAGGAGCAAGTGTAGAAGGAGGAGGTAGGTTGGGTTGTCCATCTGCTTCTTCCAGTAATAAACATATCAAATCACCAGAAACAATCCCATATGAAGCTAAGGTCTTCTGATCTTCTGTGAGAGCATCTTTTCTGTTCAGTGTTATCGAAAACTCAATGTCAGAACTGAAAAACAGAAAAAAAAAAAAAGGAAACATGCTTTGCTACACCTGGGTAATTGCACACAGAGGAATAGTTAGAAAAGCATACTGCACACTACAATAGGACTATGCCACGGGTTTTAATCCATTAACGACTAGCTATAAAAATAAAGAAAGAGTAAGGAAAAAATATGGCATGAAATTATTTCTCCTATCTTTCTCTCCAAGTACATTTTAAGTAGCCATAGCTGCTTGATAGGTATAACTTCATTTACAGTAATTGCTCATAAAAGCATTTATGAAGGAAAGCAAGCACGTGCCTTCCAGATTAGAAGATATCACACTGGGCAAAACAAGCTTTAAATAAACTACTGGTTGAAATAATTTTAAAAAAATATAGCGTTGCAGACTCAACCATTTTGCTTCCTCATTAAACAAACCATTCATTTCTAGAGGTCAGCAGCTGCCTTACAGCATGCTAGGTGCACAAGGGCAATAAGAAAAGATCTCTCAGGTTACAAAAAAAAGAAAAAGACAAATAGAAAAGACACTGGTTAGCACAGAAGCAGCTATCCCAACAGCAGCTATGAAATACACCCACTGTGGCAAGAAAAGCAGTAACTTCAGATTTCTGCTGCCCACACTGCTATGCAGCACAGTGCTGTCCTATCAAATGGGTGTTTCACCAATGAAACATTTGTACATTGCACCTAATTAGAGGTTTGTGAATACAAACCCTTTGTCCACCATCAGAAAATGAGGCCCTTCTGTAGGCGTTTTGTAAATTCATTTTGCAATTTCATTCACTTTACTTTCCTATAAAGGCTGCCGTGAGTTCTTCATAGATAAAATGTTTATGAAATTTAAACCCGCAGATTGTCCAAGATCCCTGCAAAACTAACACCCTACAAACATTCTTGTAGTGTAAAGGCCACAAGGAAAGTTAAGTCAGCTCTGAATGAAATGCAATCGGTATTTCACAGCTGAGCATTTCCCAAAGTTTCAGTTTCCTGTTCAGCAGTGAACAGCCAGGAAGCAAAACTTGTTTGAAGCTGCAGTGACCCACCACCCCACCTGCATCACTGCAGCGGGGCAGGGAAGAAGTCAGAGAATCATTTTGGTTGGAAGAGACCTTTTAGATCACCTAGTCCAACCATTAACTGAGCACTGCTAAGTTACCACTAAATCACGTCCACCATCTACACATCTTTTAAATACCTCCAGGGATGGCAACTCTACCACTACCCTGGGCAGCCTGTTTGATAACCCTTTCGCTGAAGAAATTTTTCTTAATAACCATCCTATACCTCCCCTAGGGCTACTTGAGGTCGTTATGGCTTGCTACCTGGGAGATCAGCCCCCACCTGGCTACAACCTCCTTACAGGTAGCTGTAGAACTCGATAAGGTCTCCCCTCAGCTTTAGTTTCTTCGGGCTGAGCAACCCCAGCTCCCTCAGCCGCTCCTCTTATGAGAGGGCTTGTGCTCCAGACCCCTCACCGGCTTCGCTCCAGCATCTCGGTGTCCCTCCTGTAGCGAGAGGCTCAACACCGAACACGCTACCCGGGGCTCAGCAGCAAGCCTTGCGCGAGCTTTAGCAACGAGCTCCCGAGGACCGAGTAAACCCATCCAGGCCGGCAATCTTCTAACCCGCTTCTANGCTCTGAATGAAATGCAATCGGTATTTCACAGCTGAGCATTTCCCAAAGTTTCAGTTTCCTGTTCAGCAGTGAACAGCCAGGAAGCAAAACTTGTTTGAAGCTGCAGTGACCCACCACCCCACCTGCATCACTGCAGCGGGGCAGGGAAGAAGTCAGAGAATCATTTTGGTTGGAAGAGACCTTTTAGATCACCTAGTCCAACCATTAACTGAGCACTGCTAAGTTACCACTAAATCACGTCCACCATCTACACATCTTTTAAATACCTCCAGGGATGGCAACTCTACCACTACCCTGGGCAGCCTGTTTGATAACCCTTTCGATGAAGAAATTTTTCTTAATAACCATCCTATACCTCCCCTAGGGCTACTTGAGGTCGTTATGGCTTGCTACCTGGGAGATCAGCCCCCACCTGGCTACAACCTCCTTACAGGTAGCTGTAGAACTCGATAAGGTCTCCCCTCAGCTTTAGTTTCTTCGGGCTGAGCAACCCCAGCTCCCTCAGCCGCTCCTCTTATGAGAGGGCTTGTGCTCCAGACCCCTCACCGGCTTCGCTCCAGCATCTCGGTGTCCCTCCTGTAGCGAGAGGCTCAACACCGAACACGCTACCCGGGGCTCAGCAGCAAGCCTTGCGCGAGCTTTAGCAACGAGCTCCCGAGGNCCGGCACCCACCGCCCCGTCCTGCCCCCGCCCGCCCCGCAGGGGGCAGTATCGCCGCCGCGGGCCAGAAGGGAGGGGTGGGTGAAAGATGGGCCGGCCCAGCCCATGGTACAGCCCCGCCGACCCAAGCCCGCGTGCGCGCGACTGCTCCCCTCCCCCAAATCCTCCCCCCTCCCTTCAACCGATGGTTCGCTCCACACGCTACCTGTACCCCCAGGCAGGCAGCAAGGCCCGGCGCAGCTGCGCGCGCAGCTCCCCCAGTGTTGGCTCCGCCCCCTGCACCTCCAGCGGCGCCGTCCGCTTCTGCACTCGTA
>VXBJ01000704.1:591864-603020 GCA_013400055.1 Nycticryphes semicollaris | reverse complement strand
CCCCCCCCGCTTCCCGCTGTGTGTCGGGAGGGTGGAGGTGGTGGCCGTTGATAATGTTCGTTTCCGGGTCGTTGCGGAGTTGTTGTGCAGGGCCTTATCCCCGCTGTCAGCAGTTTATCCCCATCGGGCCTGGAAGGGGCTAGGCCGCTGGCGAGGGTGTTTTCTACACGTTGGTTGCTTGTGCAGCAGGGTTTGGTTGGGCCGCTTTTTTCTCTTACCCTTTCTTCAGTGCAATACCAGTTTAGATGATCTTCTAAAACTGAAAATGCTGAGGAGATCCTGTTGCTGGCTGGGAGTTACACTCAGTTTGCGAAGTTCATGGAAACAGGTGCTGAAAGAGGACGCTGCCCCCAAGAGCGTTTTATAAAGGCACGTGTTTGGGTTTTTTTTAAGGCAGACTACTGAATTGTCATTCTGGAGGTAATGTTTTAACACTTGCAGTCAAGTAACCTCACCAGAAAAACAAAGTGTCACAGACTTCATTTTACTGGCTTTAGTTCCCCTTTTATCTGTCATACTTGAAAGAAGTACCTCCCCAGTTTTTCTCAAAAAGTACAAGGCTTCATCTAGTAATATACACTTTCTAATACTGTAGTGTCAATGGGGGGAAATGGAAAAGTCACTATTCAAGTTTCTGTCTAATGAATTACATTAAATTTCAGAGAACAGTGAATTCAGGGGTAACATTTGAACAATGCTTATTTTTGGATTATCTTGTTTTTCTATCAGTACAATGTTCTTACATTTTTCCAAACGAGGAATCATATGAGAAATAATGAGGTGCAGGAAAATTTCCGTAGATACTCATAGAAATTAATATCATACTAAAGCTTGCAAGCAAATACAACCTACTATGGCACTATTCACGTTGCTTAACACTCTGTTTATAGGAACAGTCCTCTTTGTGCTCTTCAAGCACTTATGGGGCCAGCCACAAAAAGAGAATGAAACTTCAAAAATTCTGTTCTGATCTAGAGCTGAAATTTACTTAATGCTATCTGAACATCCAGCCCAACTAGATGTATTTGCTAATTTTCCCTTCATATGATATGATAAATATGTGTAAAGCTCAAGGCCAACCATCATCTGGTTTCAACATCAAGAAATTCCTTAATGGAAAGGAGAGGCTTGCATGGATGATGGTGATAAAAGGAAAAGCAAAGAGACTACTGAAATGGCATACTACTCATTGATCAATGGAAGAGCAGGTGCTCATTAGACTGAGGTTGACGTTACTGGTCCCGCACCTGCAAGCATTAAAAGAAGTGATTTCCTAAGAAGCTTGCTGCACCCCTTGCCACTGTCCTGGTGGGTGAAGCGCTTATGCAGTTGCCATCAAATGGGGCCACATCCTGGAGAAATCCAGAAGAGTAGGTTACAGCAGCAGAGGGGGATGAGAGTGGAAGGAAGTGGCAAAGGCAAGGACAAAGAGGATAGAAGAGGAGAACACATGAGGAGGAATGCCTGTCAGAAACTCTGGGTTTTTTTTAAGAAGATTGAATCCAAAGTGAGTCATGATACTACCTCAACATTATAAACGTTTTCTATTGGCCATGGATGTCCTACTTTGTTCTGTCCTTCAGCATTGTCCCTGTCCTAGCCACCTCCTATGTTCCCTACCAGCTCTAGGTCTGCTTAGTCTGTGCTCTGGAGGAAGGGTGGAGGAGGCTTACCTGGTATGAGAAATGTTCATGGTACAATTGTGATGTTTCCAGCAGAAGCAACATTTCAGCAGCTTGTCTAATGTAATGGTGTGAAATAAAATGGTTCAGTTTCTCAGAAGCTGGCTGTACTACTCATTAGGTAACCAGCTACACCAGTTACAAGGGAGCATTTCTGCTGGCATTCTGCTAATTCTTCCTTTGAATTTTATGAGTCATTCCACAGTGTGAGGTTTAGACACATAGTTCACACAGCAAGAAATATTAAACAGGAAAAAAACATTTTCCACAGCTTTCAAGTTTGCCTGTGCAGATTTCAAATTACCCCAAAACACCATCCTTTTTTTTTTTTTCCCTCACACATCTTTCTAGAAGGGCTGTTATTTGATAATACTTTTTTTTTTCCCCTACTGTTTTCATTTTGTCTCAGTCTGCAGGCAGGAGATTTCCAGTTGTCAAGTATGAAGTTGCACTCAGGCTGGGAAAGGCACTGTGTCAAATTAGTACAGGAAACCTGTGGCTTACAAGCCTGAAGAAGCGGTTGTATAGAGTAATTTCGACTTTCAGAAATGGTGATTTTTTTTATTAGTCTAATTCATTAGAAGAATATACAGTGTGGTGACAAAAGAAAGCTCTTACCAGCACTAACTAGCTGTTGTTAATGGTTGTTAATGACAATGTGGTTTTTCAACTTCATTGGAGGCTTTTCTCCCCAACATGGTCAGTGTAAACCATAAGCAATAGAATCCATTCCACCAAAGGAATAAAACCCTGCCACCAGCCTTAGTGGTTTCTCTTGAGAAACTTGAAACTTAATATAGCTGTAGTCCTGTTGACCTGCAGTCAACTTCCCATGGCAGAGAAGAACTATAAAAAGTAAAGGTCTCTTTGGGTCAGTTGCATACCTCATGGAATTATTACTTTTTTCCTGAAAGCTGAATGTAGTAATAAAACTGTGAGCCAGTGGACCTTTTTCATTATTTTTCTTTCTGTATTTGCCACTAGGAAGATATATGCACATAAATGTATATATGCATGTACAAATTAACCCCTATGATACTGATACTTAGAATGACTAAGGTCACACTGAAAGATGTGAGACATGGTAGAAGGAGTAGGAGAAGGGTATGAAGGCTGGAGTGTCATCAAGAGATCTGTGAAAGTCTGAAGTACCATTTTAAGTGTGCCAGTGGGGAAGAAGGTTCAGATCAAAACCAGTGGAAAGAACCTCCTAACTTCTTGCAGCTCAGTGGTGGTCACCTTTACTCCTAAAATGTATTTTAAAGCCCTTTATGCTAGTGCTCCATAGCTAATACATTTACTGGAGCTCTGCTTTACACCATCTCAAGTTGGCTGTCTACGATGACCCTTAAGCAGCATCTGAAGTTTGGTCACGTGGCTCTTAATTTCTTCTCAATTTCTGATCAAAATTTTGGTCATAGGGAGCAAAGGACCTTTGATTGGGTTTTCTGGAGTTTGACAGATTGCTTCACGCCATTTTAGCTACCACCATGTTTTCTTGGTTTTTTTATTTTTCTTTACGTTATTGAGCTGCCAACAGTTGTGTGCAGAGTGAAAGTCTTTGAAGTGGCACATCAAGGACAGAGTTCAGTATCTTTGCATTAGCAAACCAAAATCACATTTCTCTTGGTAGTAAAAAGAGCCTCGACCCATGGAAGAAGATTCTCAGAGGAAGGTTTCCTATGTTTTGTGATGAACCAAAGTGGTCAGGTTTTTCCTAGTGAGATTACTGAATGCAATTTCTAGGAATCTATGGTGATTTCTTACAGAACTGCAATTTATATAAAAGCAGGGCAGGGGCTGCATAGGTTGAGAGAGCACTTCATCCTACTGCCAGCTGTATGAAAATAAATGAATGGGTAATACTTACTAGAGTGGTTTTATTCTTTGTATTGCAGTTGTGTTCATAGGCTACTGTGAGGATCAGGACCCTGTTAAACGTCTCAATATTTCTTCCTCTTCCCCTGTCTCTTGGGAACCAGTTTAAGAGCACCCTTAAAGTCCTCAGCTAAGGGCAGTGTGCAGTGCAGAGCTAGAACAAGAAAACTGGATTTTTCACTAGATGGACTTTGGTAAAAATTAACTAGTAGCCCCAGCTCAGGTGCTAGGATAGGGCAGATACAGAAGCCAGCAACATGAATTCAGTGGATCCAAACGGTGGAAGGTGTGTTTTTTCCATCAGTTATCCATGGTTAACAGATTCTACGTAACCATTGCAGCTGCGTTATTTATTTTGCAGTCTGGCACTGATTAATTGTTCTCTGGCAACTCTTCTCCAAGGCTTTGAGAGCCTTTATGAAGGGAATCAGGAGGCAAGCCACACTCAGGAAAAGCTGCGGTAATGGAGTGCCTTTGCGAAGCCTCCAAAAGATTGGTGGGCCCCAAACCTATTCACAAATATAACATGGGGGGGTGCAAAGGTGGCCGCTGCCTCCTATGGATTCTGTCTGAAGATTTCATTGAGCTGTATTGCCTGCTGCCTCGTGAGTTGGGAAGTGAACAGCATTGCTTTCCACACTGAGTGGAAGAAACTGTGAACAGGAACTTCATGGAGTTTTTGTTTTCCCATGGATATTTCCAGTAGTTGTGGAGAGGCGAAGATCATCTGCTCTTATGTCATTTCCAAAACTCCTCATTTGCTGGGTATTTGTAAGCATTCCTGCCAATATCTCTCTCCTGTCAACCATCTACATTTTGCACTCCTATTACCTCAGAAGTGATTTCCATATGGAATATCAGTGTGTAGGAAGGGTTAAAATCTTGAAGCTATGACTCCTTTTTGATTTGTCATCGTTGAGTGAGCTGCAGAAAACCTACCTGTTCTTGAGTATACTGCAAAGTAAATTGAAACAGTGGAGCCAGGGAGAAACTGAAAAATCCAGTCCCGGTTCTGTGGTAACTGCGGAGAGATCTGTGAAACGGAAGGTCTCTTTCTGGACTTCAGGTTGGGTAGACGCTATGTTTGCTATCATGTTTGTCTGGTGTTTGTTAATTTCTGAGGTTTCTTTTCAAAATTTTTGGAAGTGAAAAAAATTCCTCTGTGGGCTGCAATTGGAGAGTTTTGCGCAAAGCAAGGCAAGAACAAAATTCTTTTTCAGAGATACTCTGTTCTGTTTTGGAGGCTGCTTAGTTTAAGATAATGTGGTTTTACAGCTGTGCTAAACCTGTACAAGACAATGATAGTGACCTTTTTTTGCATCAGACTTTCTTAGTTCTTAGGCAGATTTCAGCTCTAATCTTTATTGCAAGTTTTATTTAAAGTTTTTACAGACTGTTCACAAAGGAGAAAACAATTGTGGTATCTACATACTGGTAAGTAAAGTACTTCATTACGGTGAGACAGGTACACAGACTGAAACAAAGGAGTTTTTAATCTTTTTCCTCTACTTAACTACTTGAATACACTATCTCTGAGAAGACAAAAGAATTAAGAGAATGATTTACATAGAGGAATTGGTCATTCGTGTTCAGTTACTGAAGATAAAAATCAGAGTAATTTGTCTGCCATCTATTGTCATCCACAACGCAATTAGAAGCTCTGATTTAGACTATCAGGCAGCTGACAATTTCCATCTCTGTCTCAGTTACCTAACTAATCTTGTACAATCAAACCTAGTACCTGACAGAGGCTTGGGGCTTTGATGAAACCAGGAATATCAGTGGAGTGCAAAAGTAAAAGCTTGTTGGTTTGAGAAAGCAGTATGGAATGACACCATCTTTTCTTGCCATAGCAATCCAGTTATTCATTCTTTCAGCCTCTCACCTGGCACACCTTTAGGAGCCAAACAAGAATATTATTAACTATAAAGTGTGGTAGTGACTAAGATTGCTGTTTTCTGTTCCTCAATGGGAATGAAATTAAATGAGAATGAGGTACCTCACCTGCATCAGTGCTTCCAGCAATTCTGATGGATAAATATCTAGTAAATATTTATGTACTTTAATGATAGAAAAATCTGTCCTTCTGGTTTTATGTTAATTTTTAATCGATCCTCAGTAATCAGGGTAGACAGTGACATGTTTGCAGGAAAAGCTAAGACAATTTTGGGAAAACGTTTAAGATTTGTGACTCCAGCTTTCTGTTCTGCATAAATAACAATTCTACCTGGAAGTAATTGTTTATTGTGAGTTGCTTAAAATATAGAAAATAAAAAAAAAAAAAGCCAAACACATAAGAAATAGAGGTAGAAAGACCGAGTGAGGAGTTTTTTTAAAATTTGTCACAGTGGGGATTAGGTTTTCAGAACACTTTTTCCCTGAAGTCCCTTTTTCTTGCATAGTCTCTTGGGGTAAACGTAAGGATTCCCTCAGAGAACTGATAGCAGGGCAATATTGATAATACGTTTTGTCTGCTGTATAGTTCATAAATCCACCAAAGAGCAGTGTTTTATGAGGTACAAGGTAGATCTTGGATTTGCAACTGTTAAGAGTCTGACCAGATCTTATTAATTCCAACATATAAGTAAGACTACCAGGGTTGTTTTTTTTCTTTGGGTTTTTGATTGGGTTTTTTTTTTGTTTGAATGCATTTGTATTTTCTTCTGGTGGATAATTAAATATACTGTCAGGCTTTTTCAGGATAACATTGTACTTATTAGAAATCCAGGAATGATCTTATAGGCTGGAATACCTGGGAGACTAGCAAGACTTTTTTGCTACTTCTTAATTAGGAGGATTTTGTACACAGGCAGGTACCATGATCACAATCAGATGTGTTAGAAAAGGATGTGCCACTCTCCTCAGTAGTAAGGCCAAAATAAAGTTATCACAGGCCCCTAATAATCCTTTTCCTAATGCAGCACTTGGAAGACTTGAAATTGTCTTGAGAAATGGTGTCATTTCTAGGAAACCGAGTAGAGGTTGTCATTAGTGGTGAAAATGAGAATGAATGCAAGAATTTTGAACAAAGAAATCTTACCTTTGTACTAGGAAAATGTAACAGAAAATACTAATTTGTCACAGCTTTAGTGAAGCTGTGTCCTGCGGTTATGTTGCACCACACCACAGCGTACAGTCTCACTTTGCATTCAAAGACACTGTGCCGCAGGCTCGTGCCAGGACACCTTCTCTACTTAGGTGTGATCTCCGTGTAATTCTTATGTGTGCTTTGAACTTGCCCTTTGCATTCCCTTTTCATGTGACCTGATTTAGTCAATCTCGTGCATCAGTGTTTGGGTAAAATCAGAGGTTTGTGTGTATGATGGAGGCAAGTTTTNATATATATACACTAGCTGATATACTTCAAAAACTTTTGGACTCCAGTATATCCTAAGGAGAGGGGCATATATAAAAAGAATGTTGTCCTGTAGGACAACAGACCTGCTCCTCCTTGGCTGGGTTTGCTCTTGTCATGTTCGCTCTGCAGGAGGTAGGACAGATAGTTAAATAAATCAGGCAAGACATGGATGTGGAGAAAACATAAAGTAGTGGAGCAGAACCATTCAGTCTCAACAACAGTTAATGCTTACCAAAGTGCTTTTAAAGTAATCCGAAATCTGTGCGTTCTCCCACATTGCTTGCTGCAGTGACATCACTGGCTAAACCTCTCTTGACTATCCACCCTTGTCCCAGTTTCACTGAGGGAAGTGATGGATACAGATTTTTTGCAACGCATGGTGTGCATCGTTTATGATCACGTTTGCATCATAAATGTTGTTAACAGGTCCCGGTGGCAAAGGTGCGAAGATGCTAAAGCTATGGTGGTATTCTTTCCTGCTGTGTTTGCTGTCCTTGCAGCTTGAGGCTAATCCTGGTCTTAAAGTGAGGATTACACAGAAGGGGCTGGACTACGGTATGTCTAATATCGCCAGAAGTTAATTTATGATAAATTTATGCACAGAATATAGTTCCTTAATACAGGTGCAGTGTAGAAGCAAGCTCCTTAAATGCTGCAATAAATTCCTATTGTCACCTCACACCAGAAACGCTTTTTGTCTCTTCTCTCACTTATTTCCTTACTTTTTGGGCACCCCAAGTGTGAATTTACCCTTGTATTGGGGATTGCATTCTCCTACAACCCAGTAGTGTTTCTACCACACTCCTATTATTGATCTACTTTCTTAGAGCCAGAATAAGATAGTCATATAATCATTCAATTTTTAAGTGTTGAAAACTTGATTGAAAGTGCAATATTTAATTGACAATAATAAGGTGTAATTGAGTAAAAAAGCTTACAATTTTGGAAAAGCCATGTAACTGCACACCTTTACTCTCATTCCTCCTTTTGGAGTGCGACAGTTTCTGCATGTGCCATTCTTTCAAAAAATCTAGTAACCATCTGCCATAATTGTGCCTCTTAACAGAGAGAACATTGGTAAGCTTTTGTGTGACTCCTAATCTCCACAGTATATTTTCCTTTCTCTTTCTACTCATGCTGACTTTCACTGTCTTTTACCTAAGTTTTAGTCCATGGGTGTGGAGGGCACACAGTATAATTTCAATTGTTTACAGAATTAACATCAATAATAAAAGTTAACAAGGCACAATTTCAACAAAGGCTGGGTCATGCTAAGGATTAATCGTCATTTATGTACTGAACGTGCTGACAGGTAAACAATGGACTTTTGAAATTAAAAGTAGACGCTCAGGGTTTATGCCTTCGAGATGAAAGCAAGGAACAGGTCCCCGTATTTCTCCGTATGATCATTGTTTTAAAGGTTTTTGAGGAGTTGAGAAGAGCCAGGCAAACATCAGTCACCCAAACCAGAACCGTCTCCATGTATTTTTATGACACACAGGAGAAATAGCTCCCTTGAGAATCCGCTGTTGTGCTTTTAGAAATGAGAATTCAGCCTGGCTTTTCCTAGTGTGAGCCCAGCAGTTTTTGTGACATTCAGCATGTACTGAGTGATCAGGCTGTCACGTCTTTTCCCTTAATGTGAGATTCAAAGGCTGAGGCACTGGATTTTGCCTGCACGGTCCTTGCTTGCTGCAAGAATCCTGAGAGAAATCCCTCCTGGGATCACTGTCTGCCTTCACTGACAGTTGTCGGAGAGTTTTAAATTATTTCAGTCAGAGCCCTTATTTTGCTCTGGAGGCAGGAATTCCCAGGGAGTCATAACTTACCTCTCCTTCATAAAAGGTGTATTTTATAAAAAGGTATTCCAGTATTGAGTTATCATTGGTTTCAATTCTTTGCTTTTCTAATACATGGGAGTCTGGGGGAGAAAAAACTAGGTACTTTGTATTCAGCAACTGTGAGTCCAAAAGCTAAAGAAACTCATGCTATAAATATCTGAAAGGAAGACATCATTCAGTATTAAATTATGTCAGTATCTTTGATAAAGATGATCAAAAAAAGGAACACACAAGGAATTTGAGATTTAAAGATGTTCTGTTTGTTGATGGTAGGGTCTGTGTGTGTTATCAATGCACAAGTATCATTGAAGCATTCAAGAAAGGAAGAATTCTTTCAAGCCATGAGCGATGCTAAGGAAATAAAGTTAGAGATCTGCAGCATGCTCTAATGGATAAGGTGCAGTGGCAAAATATATGTACTCTGAAAGAAACGGAAAGAAAACATTTAAAAGTATTGTCTTTAAACCTCAAACAACTTCCTGTACACAAGCAAGAATCCAGATAGTTCCGCATTTGACATACCAGCACTTCAGGTTCATAAATCACAAATCCCACTTCTTCCATAAGTATACACTACATCTAGAAGTCCTCTTGCTACTCCTTAAGTGGCTCTTTTTCGTTCAACAGTTATGAGACAATCCAAGATAAGGGTGATGAATAAGTGTTTCCCAAGCCATATCACATTGTGAGTGAAGTGAAGGAAGTATAACGGTTTCAGAAGCCTGACAAAAGTTCTAGAATATAAAATAAACTCAAGGACGAGATGATCCTAACAGATGATCTTGATCTTGAGTTAAATGTTTTGTAAGTGAGGCTAACCGAAGTTATAAATGGATGTATAAGTAGTTGGAAGGAGGTCTAGGTAAGAAGCATAGAATCAGAGCATTTCAAGAACTATACTAAATGTAATGATTGAATTATTTGTCAGTATGTCTGGACCTTTGGGTGCCTGAATCCAATCTGCAAGCCATGTGCTTTTCCTGTCTCCTTGTAGGCAAAAGGATTGGGATGGAGCTTCTGAAGCAAGCAGTATTGAAAGAAACCTTCCCAAGCTGGAGTGGGCAGGAGACTTTCTCGGTTGTTAAGGTCAACTATGTCATTTCAAGGTAAGTAAAGGTAAGTAAACATTTCAAAGTTTTAGGATGAAAAAGATTATTATTACCACTTAGTAATAATTATGCAGCCATTTTTTTCCAGGGGTAAATGTTAATGGTTCACCTAACTCTGCTCCCACTCCCAAACACTGATTGGTTTTATAAGTAAATCCTTCCACCACACTCAGAGATGAGCTTGTGAAAGCTTCTGAAGAAGCACCTTGGCTGCTTTTTTTAAGCAGTTTGTATCAGGTTTGGGGTAAGACCATGTTGCAGCCAGGAGAAATGGGTGGGAAAGAGGGCAGAATTGGTGTTATTAACAGTCTGGTACTAGGAAGGACATGTAGCAGTGAAACTAATTTGTTTGTTTCTGAAGAAAAAGCTGACAAAGAGATAAAATGAAAATGTGTGCGGATATAGAAAATATCAGGGCTGACATGGCAGGAAGATGCCTCTTACAGCATCTTTTTTGGATGGATTTACAATGGTAAGTCAGCATTTTGATTGGGTAAGGCTGGACGCCTGTTTCCTGATGAGGAAAATCATTGTAGCAGGGGTAGCCAGTAGAACAGTTTTATGGACTTTCCTGCAATTTCTCCAAATAAGAAGAGTAATAAAGAAGCTTTTTTTTTTCTTTTTCTACAGCCTTCAATCCCACCTTCCACTGAAAGCTTTTCCAACAGGCTACGAGCAGAAAAACAAAAAATTCTGATCTTCTAATATTACTATAAAGCCAAGCTGTGCTGCTCTGCTGCTCAGTAGCATTTTGCTTCCTTTTCCTTACAACTTACCCAGAGATTGGAGAATGTCTATCCTCAGAGTTGTCCAAGACTCAAGTGCGCAGGGCTCCTGAGTTGGCTCAGCTTTGACTTCAGGGGTTGAATCAAAAAATCTCCTGAGGTCCCTTTCCAACCTAAATTATTATATGATCATCAAAACCCCAATTCATTCTCCCAACTATAGTTCTTGAAATTGGCCATCTTCCCAGTGGATGATCTGATTTTAGCTCACTGCAAACAGGATTACTAAAGGCAGCCTTATTGTTGCCCAAGATGTTATTGGAAAATTATGGTCATTTTAACTAAAAATAGCTGATGCCTTTTGCCCCAGGGAAAGTAGATTAAGGGCAGTTGTTTCAGAGATCTCTGCCAGATATCGGGAAACAATGAAGAATGTAGACTACATGATAAGATCACAGTTGATATCTTTACAATGTTCAGCTCAATTCAACACACCCATTTGCAAGACAATATCCTTGATTATCAGAAACATTTGTTGGCAGGGAAATCTTCAAGTGAGATAC